>JAKWIX010000324.1:36663174-37141845 GCA_027704785.1 Solanum chmielewskii | reverse complement strand
ACTAGAAGAAGACTTCCTAGCAATGAAGAGGAAGACAAATGGTGTAGTAAATTGTAAATATAATGACCTTCGGACTTACATAGGTTTTAAAGAATAATTGAAGAATAAATAATGAGATAATGGAGAATGAATGTGGAGAAGTATTGACCCTTTCCCATTCTGCCAGAAACCACAAAGTAATGAACAATATACCTTAATATTCTGATCATCATTCATCACTAATCAAGAATGACTATTAAGTCATACTCTAACTGACAAAAAAAGTCAAAGTAGTTTTGCACTATTTGCAATATAGCATAACTTTTAACTTCAGTGAAAACAAAAGTATGTGGAAAACAATTTAATATAACTAAAATAATATTAAAATGCTCTCAAAATCTCACAAAACCAACATATCCAATGCTAGAAATCATAAAATTTGGAGTCTATATGAATGTAACAAATGGCTTAGTAATATTTTGGAAAGTTTGAGAATTAAAATCAACCACTGTCAAGGACTGATAGGGAGGCCTCTTTAGTTGAATCTCTTAATGAAGAAGAAGCTTCCTATATTAAAACTCTTAGATATATAACTTACCCTAGAGTAACCGTTTCCATTTTTTGTATTACATATGAAGATGTTCTAGGAGTTATTGCCCCATCTATTGGATTGTTATATCATTAATAAGTAACACATGTTTTGAAAATCAAAGTTAGTAATTTTTTATCATAATACTAGAATTTTTACCCAAAATATTGAGTTGTTCGGTTTTATTAATAATTTTTTTATTCCTTAGAAATTGAGTCTAAGCTCACACAGATCCATACATTTGGAATCAATAATTTGATCATTTTGATTTGTGAGTTGTAGGTATGGTGGAAGGGACTAGATCTAGACTGGTAGAGTACAAGCTTTCAAGGTTTGATGATTTAGTGGATTCTAAATTTCTTAGACATGGGTGCGGGTATCCGATACAAACACAAATCCGAGAGCCATATTCAGATAAATTTAAATTATTAAATTTGGGGGTGCGAATTCAAGTATAGATACTGGTGCTTATATTAAGATAAAATTATTAAATATCATAAAATATAGTTAAAATAATAATAATATTAATTATATTATAAAATCCAATACATAAAAACATATCAATTAAAGATGTATAAGTTTAAAAAATAAATTAATTATTATTAGTTACCACAGTAAGTAATTTTAAAAAATTATAATTACTTTTATTTATTATAAAAAAACTATCATTATAGCCTAACAATTAGATGATACAATTCATTAAAGTGTTGTGTTTCCTTTTCTTCTCTGAGTAAAGCCTTCTATTCTCCGAGAAGACCCTTAGCCTTTCTACGCCCCTTTTCAAGAGAAAAAAGTTACTCCCTTCTTTTTCAAGAACAAGTGTTCTCTCCCTGGATCCTTAATCTCCTTTCTATTCTTGTACAATAATTCTTTTCTATGCAGTAATCAGACCTTGTGACAACTTTGTTGGACAAAAGTCATCTCACTTTGCCGTCCTTGAAATTAGTCTTTTCTTCCCAATTTTTTGGCTCTGGTCAATGTATTCGGATCCGATTGAACGAATCCCACCCTTACCCTGCACCCGCAAGAGTCTTACTCGAGACGCGTTCGACTACTAAGCTAAAGTGTTCTCGCCAAATATAGTAGATGAGCTCCTGTAGAATCATCAAGTAGATGCTTGAGTTAATACTTGATAGGTTTAATAATCTTTAAAGGGTGACTCATCGAGATGTAGGTTACCATTAAAAAGGAGATGACATCATTTCCTTTGCGGCATAGCATAATCGATAGAACGGCTCTAGATGGTTGTCATTACTCCTCCAATGTTATGGCTTGAAAATGTGAGATATATTGTATAGAATGGCTCAGAACGAAAAGGTGGAGTCTGATGCTCTTTGCTTGAATGGCTTGGATAAGGCATGTTACAATTCATTAGTTTTGAGTAGGATTTTTGACATCGTCCAATTTCATAGGGGAGGTATGTGAAAGATTTGGTGTGGTATACTTAAATTATATAGAGGAGGAGTTTAATATGCTCAAAATGTCTGAATTCTCAAATATTATTCTAGAAAAATTTGAATATATCAAACTCAAATGTTTATAAGAAATCCTACTCTTGTTCAGTCGTATTTTGTTTCAAGTTTTAATTGAGGATTAAAAGAAGAGATAAGTTTTGTTATGATTTTTAAGCTCACCTCTTTTATATTTGACATTGAGTAAGAAATAATTCAAAGTAGGATATTGAGGCTAGCGTTTAGAAGAACAAAAATACCTTAAACCGTATTGGAATGCATATGTTTTTACGTTCATTAACATGATGAAAACTAGGACTACCTATTACAGGTTGATCCCTGAGCTTTCTGCATAGATGAAGAACAATCACTTGTTATTTACATGTGGTGATATGTATGGACATGTACATCAATGCAAGAGGAAACAACTAAACTATCTCATAGGTGAACTTGAACATAATAAGGTAATAGAAGAAGCTAATGAAGAGGTTGA
Source organism: Solanum chmielewskii (assembly GCA_027704785.1). Lineage (NCBI taxonomy): Eukaryota > Viridiplantae > Streptophyta > Magnoliopsida > Solanales > Solanaceae > Solanum > Solanum chmielewskii. The sequence goes on along the minus strand of JAKWIX010000324.1, from coordinate 37,139,333 downwards.
GTATATCGTTCACAATATAATAATTGAAGGTAAGATAGAACAAGACATGCAAGAAGTTGGGTCTCTAAGTTCACTCTTACGCAACCATATGGAATAAACCCTATTTTGGTCAAACAAACCGTGAAGAATAGTTATTTGGCCATACACGTAGATATTGGAATCACATACAACTTCATTGATAAAAGTATTGTTAGAGAGACCGGTCACAAAGTGAGTTGTTGTCCTCCTATAAGTGTGAAAGAGTTAGATAGAAACTATGTCATGTGCACTTCACATGGCCAAGGGTTTTCTTGTAAAATGCAGGACACACTCCCACTTTATTCCTTTAAGAGGATATGATATAGAACTTTGTAGCGATTGCACTAGCAACATACAATAATTAATAAGATAATTATAACTAAATATGGATTGTATTAAAAATATAAATAATTTAAACTCTCTTTCAAAAAAATACAATCATATTAATTTTTTAAAAAAAAAAAAATTGACACATAATTGAATGTTAGAAATCTATAAAATATATTTTTTGTCTATGATAAAGAAAAGAACAGTTTGATGCTTCAATTAGTACACAGTAAATTCACAAGCATTCTTGCTGGATCAAGCTCCCAGAAACCATGCAAGCTACCAACTCTCTCTTTTGTCAGGCGAAAAACAGGAATTTGATGAGAGACTTGAGATGCATCGATACACATATTGCCACTACTTTGTCAGCCCCTTCTTTTTCCACTCGAACCTTGTAGACAAACATAAAGCCTTTTACTTACACTAAGAACTTCAAATCTATATAATTATCATAAACATACACTATTTGAACAATCTCATATTCAAAATCTTCTAGATAAGTAACTTGCATAGTTGAGCACTCATGTTTTTGTATACTGCCCAAACATCACATATAATGGGAAGATCTTGTTTAGACGCCTCTTCAAAGGTTATGTAGCTACTACATGTGAAATGTTTTTAGTTAGATTACATTTGTTCAAATTACTATTTATAAATTTAATCATTTCACAACCATTTGGCATAGGTTTATCAGGCCACTTATTTTACTTTTAAGGACTAGAAACGCATTAAATCATGCCACATGCAACACAAACTTAAAGGAGAAGATCTATCTAATTTAGCTTCCTATTGTACAAACGAAATGAATCTTTATCAATGTATATCGTCCAACATTTATTAATTTAAAACTTCTCCGGCGATCTCTTAGCAGAAAATTTGTAAAACTCGGGTTGAGGAACACGATAAGGTACTGATGCAACCAAATTTTCATCAAAATTCACGCTGTCCATGAAATTTGTTGCCTCTATTTTGTCTATGGATGAAGCAGAAATGCCTAATAGGTATGTACATAAGGAGGCAGGGTCTAGTTTAAAGTATCCTTATAGAACATAATCATTCTCCATCATCTCTTCAAGAATGCCTCTAATCTTGATAGCTATTCTTTCTTGCAGTCCATCAGTAGTCTAGAACAAAAAAACATCAATCATTTATCATATATATGAAAAATTATAAAATAAATCAAATGTTAAACCTTAGGATTAAAGAACCCCTCAAAAAATGATAAATGAACACTCTTTGATTGACGAAAACAAAAAAGAACTTGACTTTGATTACTATTTTTTTTAAATATACAGAAGGTTGATGAAGAAACTTACACTAAAGATGATAACTTGGGTTTTTTGATAATGCAAATTAAAGTGAATTGAAAGCAAAGTGAGACTGAAGAAATTTTTATATATAGGAAAATTGTAAAGAATATTTAAATACATTATGTCTTGATGAGTACGATCGAGGAGGATTACTAATTTCTCTTAATTGTTTGCAACATTTTACTTGATTCAATTTATGAGTCGGACAAGGATAAATTTTAAGCTTTATTTGGTTTAGCTAGGTAAATTGACCGCCCTTTGCACAATAGTGAACTACATCAATGACCTACTTTTGAACATTTTATGATAAAATTATTTTCAAGTGGGTAAAACCCTTCTATAAATTTCAGAATATTTTATTCAAAGATGAAATAAAATATTTTTTCTAAATCATAAAACAAAAAATGTTTTATTATATGTGTGTGCATTTTGTTATTCATGCTACATTTAACTGTAGTTATTCATCACTAATGTCTTTAGAAAAGATATGCAATTTCTTTATTGTATATAGTTGTATTTTAAAAAAGTGATACAAACATTATATTGATCAACTGCGAGAGTTTTTCTCCTAATCAAGGACTCTAGATGCAATATCTAAATATTTTACATATAATATAATTAGTTATGCACTTTATAAGTTAATTAAAATTTACAAAAACATATCATGGAGTTCAATGGAATAACATATATCATTTCATTAATTTTGACTTAATATTGTTTTGGAAAGTCGCTTTATTCAAAATCATTCCTAGTCGATGACAATATTTTGATAGGCAATAGACATATTTTGTTGATTATGTTTCAATCAATATGGTTAAACTTTAATATTTTGTGACTTTTAATAATATGTCTATAAGTAGATAATTATTTCTTCAATTTTTTATTGATGTGGATTCATCCTACTTTTAGGGGTAGTTCATTGATTTCAATCCAACATTTCAACCCCCAAACTTTTGATTAAGATTCAGCAAACTACTTATTGTTGTTATGCCTCGGAATTCCAATGACCTAGACTAGAGTCTCACATAATGAATATTGTTAATAATGATATTTCCAGACCTATACTAATGTAATAATATTGATTTAGAAGAATGAGAGGCTACAGATCAAGGACAGTCATGACGTTTGGAAATTAGTGAAATTTAACTAGTATACATCCTTAGATCTTGTGAAGGTTTGGTAGTGTTTTATGAATTCTAAAACTTTTAAAAATACATTAAATAGATAAAATAATGTCCATAGGGTAAAACATCTACGTCGGACCACCTCAAGGGGTGGTCCTTCAGGAGGACCCAACTATTGGTGAATAAGTTTCCTAAGGAAACAACAAATTTCACTTACATAAAAACACTTCACGTCGCACACTTATTTCAAAAAGGAAGAAATTTTTTGGTCCACATTCTTTAAATTTTGCGGACCCTACTGTCATCAAATATTAATTTGAAAATCTTATGGGAATAGCTCTGCGATGAGAACTTGTTTCCTAACGAAAATTCTGAATTTTGAAGTCAAGTTTGACTTCATAAAAAGCCAAATTACGTGAGGGGTCTTTTTATTTTATTTTAGGGGATGGTTATATATTTATTTAAAATAAGTTCATACCACCTTTTACAAACTCAAAGTATATCTCCAAATCAAAACCCAAAATCTCGTAATTCGGTATCTACCCATTCTCCATTAAAGAAACATTGAATCTTGGAGAAGAATACCAAATCCCTCAAGTTATCTACTGAAATGCGTGGATAAAGTATTCATACGATGTGGATTCTTTTCTCTATTGATTCCTCTCTCCAAGAGGAAGAGGTCTATTCAAATATGATTTATAATCACCCAAATTCAAGATTTTTGTCAACAAAAATGGGTGTCCTTCTAAAACTGAAATTTTGGGTTAATTATTATAAATTGTGATTACTTAGTGATAAATAAGAGTGACTTTGTGGGAAATTTATGTTGCTTAATGGATGTTGTTTTTATCTATGTTCTTCACCCAAATTCCCTAATTATTGGATCTTGCTTATAAATTTATTGGATATGATGAATGTATCCAATGTTAAGCCTATGTTAATTATGTTATTACTTCATGGACTTCCTATTGTAATGTATTTTTGATTTTGTGACTAATTATTCAAGAATCCATGGATATCTCCCAAACCCTAACCCTAATCATTGGTTTATGTTAATTGATGGCTAAAGATAATCACTAAAAAAACAAAGTTTAGCGACGGCCACAATCCGTCACTTTATGAAGAAAATCCGTCACTAGTCATGATTATTGACAGATTAGCTACGGAATATTATTTTTTTTCTATTACGCTCGTCAGTAAGCTCTTAGTGACGAAAATTGAGTTCCGTCACAAGTATAGTGACGTATTAGTGACGAATAACTTCCAACACCATATTATAGCGACAAAAGATTTGTCATTATATTTACGCAATTTTGTTTCTAATTTCATAATTTTATGATGAAAAATGATATTTTGTCTCAATTTTAGCGCATCATAGTGATGAAACATTTCCATCGCCACATGTTAGCAACGCAAAGATCGTCATTATATATATATATTTTGGTTGCTAATTTCATAATTCATTTTGTTGTTTTGGATTAATTTGCAACAAAATTTCCGTCGCAACATATTTTCTAACAAAATATTAGGCCTTTAATAATTTTTCATTGATCCACTGTTAACATTTTTTTTTCAACAACGACCAAATAGTCACTAGATTTGTTGCTAAAATTGCTCTTATGAACTACCGTAGTATATTAAATTAAAATAACTAAATACTCCAAAATTAAAAAATATTCATATAATATATTACCCATAAACGATGCTTTCACCTACTCAACCATAATAGGAACAAGATGACTAGTCAGTGCAGACATCTTTTTCTTTACAAACTCTCCCATATTCATTGTCGACGTTCAATGAGAAAACGGATGTGGTAAAGATGATGACCCACAAATTTTCTGCCCATAGTAATTTTTTTCTTCAGATCCAAGACCGTATATTCTTTTGTTCTGTTCTCCTCCCACAACTTGGTTATATGCGTCATATTGATAAATGTCAGTTTCACACAATGTTTTTTTTTTCATATTTCTTCATATTTTTCCTATAATAAGTAGAGAAAATGAGAAAACATTAATGATATGGAAAAAACAAAATTTTGAAGAAGAATGCAAACAATACACAAAGTCATGCTTAGTAAAGTGTAGAGAGTTGTAGAGACAGTAAGAATAAAGATGTCCCTTTCAGTTAAGTTTGATACTATTCCATATGATTATTTATAGTATATCAATTGTTCTTTACAGAGATAAAAGTACTATATGTGAGTACAGGATGAGTCGTCCTTTTGAAAGTAAGAAAAGTGATAGAAATAAAATACTTCACAAGTTGACTTCTCTACTTTACCGATGAAAATTGAATTCATAGATGTGTACACCATTTGTCTAAAAATTCGCATACCCTCAAAGAGAACTTATGAATACCATCAAATCAAATTATTTACTTGACGAAAGACACACCTCTATCTTGTGTACCGGTTGTTGTGTCTGTGTTAATAAATAGAGGGTAGCTAAGTAATTGCTAACAGCATCCACCCTAAGAGAAGATCATGTCAAGATGATCTATCACTTATTACAATAGGTGGCAAGTAAAAGTGTAATAGTTTTAAGCATGAGTTTGGAATTTAAGCAACATATAATTAGATACACACAAATAAAAGTAGTTCCCCAGAGTATTAGCATTATGAAACAATGAGATTTGGACTCTTTGCTACACCCATGTTGTCAATAATTACATACTAATTGGGTCTTTTACCACACAAACAATGAAAACTAACTATTCATGGAAATCCCCCTCCCCATCACCCCACCTCAACACACGCTATGTTCAATAGTGAGTGACTTATTAAAGCTAGAGCCACAGTAAAACAACTCTAGAATCAAACCAAAACAACACAAAAATTGCACAAGAAAAGCCTCAAAACAGTGACATTAGTTTCTCTCTATAACTATAATAGAATAGCATCGAAAAGTCTCAAAACATCATTACAACTATACCAAAAAGTTGAAAAAGGAAAAAACATGCACTATTAACTGCAATAGGAATGAAACGAAACACCTCCATGTTTTAGAATTACATGGATATAATGAGAACGCTCACTAACAAAATGTTTTTCCATCATGTCCATGTGTATGAACATTCAGATTTAACTCACTTGGCGTGGGATATCTGCCTTTTTCAATAGCCTATTCGAAAGAAATCACGTTATACATATCATATGAAAGAATATGTTAATTATAGATTTTTGCAGAATATATGAATACTCATAAGTTATTTGTGATGTTCTTAAATAGAAATAGAGCCACCAATGTGAGTTCCAATTGCAATTTCACGACCGCAGCGATTATTTTGCAAATTAATTTCTGATTTCCTAAAAGACTCTGCACTTCACCAAGGCTCCAAAACATTATTTTGGGTAGAAAGACCCTAACATGTTCAGTAACTCTCATTTAGTGTAGCTAGAGGTGTCTCAGAGATGATTGGGCTAATACTCTTAGATGACGTTACAATATTAGTCGGGGTAGCACATTTTCGTTGAGAAAATATAGTGGGTTTGGGAATAGTTGAAATGCTTACACGAACAACTGGATCACTCATACCGGATGATTTTCCAAGACCTCTGCCTCCAACTATATCTATAAACAAATATAACATTTTTTTTAGATAATCAGGAACAAAGATGAAATATGAAAATTGTCTATATAAGAGCTTGTTGATATAAAATCTATTATGTTTGTCTAATATGGCTCGAGAACATGATAGATACACTGTCATTGTCAAGTAATGTTATTCAATTCAAAGAAATGATAAAAAATTTACATTACAATAAGTCTCTCAAAGAATTAATTAGTAATTTAAATAAGAAATTAATCACACGTAGTTTAAAGACAAGACCTATTTCGTTTTAAATCCTAAACTGAAAAGGAAAAACTACAATAGATTATTCTCAATTGAATATCAGAAAAAAAACAAAATATAATTAAAATACAATGGCATATGATTTTTGTGACATGTGATTATGATCTTCCTCAATTGAAGGTTCAAATGTTTGAGATGACTCATGTTCATTATTGTCAAAAGATTGCCAATATGAACTTTGGGGAACGTTAGTACCAACTTCATCAAAAATAATTTTACGGTATGGATTATCATATCCTAATTCAGGTGCAGCACTACCACTCAAATCTTGATCACAAGATATCTCACTAATCATATTTTTTTTCTCTTTGATGATTCCAGATAAGATAGTTATCAACAAATCAAGATTTACAAAGGGGATGATTAATCGTTCCAAAATCCATGAACCTTAACTTGTGACATTTCTTACATGAAAATAGAACTTTATTACCGCTCATGCGATTTTGTTGCAAACATGCAAATCGGATAAATTTATCCAATACAATTACAAAGCTTGAATTTACAGCCCCTCGACCATCCAACTTATTATAAATCCAACCATGCTCTACATTATTCATATTCCTAATAAAAATTAAATTTACAAGAATAAAAAATCAGTAACAAGCACAAATTGTGGACAAGAAGGTACTCTATTCATATTCATAGACTTACAGACAATCAAAACGAAGAATAGTGATTCTACGACATAGCGAAGGGTAATCACCTAAAATAAATTCAATCAAAAAGGAATAAATATGCGTCAAAAGCCAAATTTCAAATTAAGGTGATTCAAGAATGTCCATTAAGAACATATGTATAGAAAATTAAAGTCATCAATTCTCATCTACAAAAAACGGTGATACAACAACAAACTAGCAGTCATATTATGAATAGAAGAAGACGAGGATAAGATTACGGGAGAAAACATTACCTTTCTCGAGACACTGAATAGATAGTGAAAAGCTTGGGGAATTCTTATCACTGTTATTTCAAGATATTGCAAATTTCGTTAAGCAAAGTAGAAGCAAGCAAGGTTAGAGTCTAAAAAAAACTGAAAAATATTCAAAATCATAAATTAGAGAATAGTGAAGCAAATAAAACAAACGAATGAATGTAAAGTATTAAATACAATAGTTAACTCAATCCTTTCAACACTACAAGAAAAGAAACAAGGAAAACGCATACATTTCAACGAGATTGTGAAAAAAGTTTATAGTTAACACATAAATTCTTTAGAAAAATACCTACCAAACAACTAGTGTTAAAGCCTCTATTAACAATTTCATACATAAGAAGAGACTAAGAAAAATAGGAAATGTCTTTTCTAATTATCGTAGAAGCTAATTTAATCCGTTGAGATGTCTAATAATCATCTCATATCTCACTGTAAATCCTAAAGTAGATAGAGCACACACTCTTTTCTTAAAATAACATTGAGATATGGACTCATTATTAAAATCTAATTCCTAAATCATGTCAATACCTATTTATCTTTTTTGGATTCTCTTTTTCTATCAACTTGCATGTCAATATCTATTTATCTTTTTTGGATTCTCTATTTCTATCGACTTTTAGCAAGTTATAGGTATAAGATTTTCTAAGCTACATGCAATTCCCAAATAACATTAAACAAATAAATAAAAGAATCACATAATGTGTACATCAATAGAAATTAACATTTTGTTTTTTAAACACTACTTACAAGTTGTAGGTGGTTAAGCATAAGAAGAACTTCCATCAGTGAGTTTACTGGCAATTTTTGCGTTGTGTCAGAGTGAGTTCAAAACACAATGTGGTTTATCAATATTCCTAACATCACCTATTGAAAAAGAATTCCAGTAGACTAATGTTCTTCCCTAATAACCCCATCTCATTTCCCCAATTATTTTTTCAGCAAAAAGAATTCAAAACCCTACTCTTCAATGCACTAGAATATCACCGAACATATGAAAAAAGAGAAATTACCAAAGGTAGAAGGTCACCTTTAATATGAGGATGAAGGAGATAGGATAAATTTCACCGTGAACCTGAGTCGGGAATAATTTCATCCGAGACGGGAGGAATCGAAAGGATAGTGAGATGAGAGCAATCGAAAGGAGAAGGAGACAGGAGAAATCAAATTATTACCTCTCACTCAGCTGCAGCAATGCTCTTCGAACGTTTCACAAAGATAAAACCCCTTTTTTAGGTATTGTAACTTTTGTTTCTTTTGTTGTGCTTTCAATGAATGAAGACTTGCTAAAAGTTATTGCAACGAACCCGTCGCTTTGAAATAAATAAAATTGTTTACATAAATTTTTAGAGACGGATATTTCAATTATTACAAATTTAAATTTCATAAAAATATATTTATACTCTAGCAACACTTGTCCGTCACTACTTCCATCGCAATATATTATCAAATTTGTAATACATACTTTGTTGAAAAATCTGTAGTGAAATTTAAGGCGCCAATGTTTCTCGTTATTATTTCGCAACAAAAAACATATTTCGTCGCCAATCCGTTACTATAATTTAACTCAAAAAATATTTGTAAATTTTGCAACGAAATGAGTACTTTGTTTCTAATCTTATATAGCGACGAATTTCATTACGTCGCTAATATTCATCACTAAACACTATTTGTTTTTGTAGTGAATGAAATTAAGGGTGTTCTTGTATACTCGGTTATTATATGATGATGATAATGGGTTTATGGGTATTTATCATGAATTGGAATTGAGTTTTCAATGAATTTCATGAAGGTCCTTGGTAATATGTTCAATATCATGAGCTAGATATTGCTATTATGTTATTGTTTGTTTATACTTGGTGTTGTTGGTGAATTGAAGTATAAATGAAGAAGTTATGAATGTATGATCATCTTATGAATGTGATGACTTGAGAAATGATAAGAAGTGTGTTAATATGTGGAATTTAAGGTAATTCTCCTATACATCTTATGATTATGTTAGGAAATAATGATGTAATATCATGTTGGTTTTGATGAAAGGACATTCTCGTTATATAAACTTTAAGCTATGCACATGTCACATATGGGGTTAAGCCCCAAGGGCCTATGTCAATAACTAATGTTTAAGAAAGAGCTAAAGGTTCATTAAAAAGTGACTTTAGCTTAGCACTGACTAAACTTGACAATGATAGGTGTTCCTTCAAAAAGGAAGGAGGTTCACACTTTGTTCTCTCATGAGGTGGAAACTATAATGCTAATTAGCATAAAGATCATTTCTAGTAACAAACTTCTAGTTCCTTAACTATATGCTCCCATAGGAAGACTACCTAGTAGATCCACCTAGATGCTATTATGATAGATATGTCCTACCTTCGCAAGTAGAATGCCCTATTTTCTGTGTGAGGTGATCACACGTGATTCCATGTTTAGATCAGAAGGCCTACTGTTGGTTGCGGAAAAGTTTTCGGGATGTTAAAATAAATGAATGATACTAAGAAGATGATAACTTACTAGGATTTATTAAGAGGTGTTACTTAGTGTAGGTAAGGGAATGAGACTTTACCTTTACATTGAACAAGTGGGCCTGTAGGAGAGTTCTGGGGTGGGTTCTTTGAATGTATGTGATATGTATAATGTTGGTCCCATATGCGTGGTACTTTGTGGATTTCACCCGATATACATGATGTTTATCAAAATATAATGTATGATTTGACTACACTTTATATGATGTTCTATGACTTAAAGACAATGCTTATGGTCTCTTTGTTAGCTAACTTAGTTTATGTGGATTATGGGGCTTCACATAGTTATTGCACTAGTTGGCTGGGATTAGGATTGCGATTAAGGTATAGTGATATGTTAATTAAATGGACTCTAAAACATGAAATATCATTATCGTTTTGTTATGGTGATAATCTTGAACTTAAATATGAACATGTCGTATTGTTGTTTTTGTATGGACTTGTATATCTTTTTTCAATGTGCATAAAAGGCTTTCTGAGTGAACTTGGCATGTTTATACCAAAACTTCCTCTTTAACATGTTTCAAAATTACTTGCCTATACGCACTCAGTATATGTGGTTTATAGTAACACATATTTTCTACACAAGGTATACGTTTGGGCCATAGAAGATATTTTGGGGAACTTGGATTAATAAATTCTAAGTTAGTATTTCCTCAAGTTAGAGGATGAAGAAGCTTAATTCTAGTTTTCTTGTTTTTTTTCCAAAGACTGTATTGTAATTTACATATAAGACTTATTGTAATAGTGTAAGATGTATGCCCCAAATCTTGTAATCCTATATTTGGTTATGTGTGAGACGATTGTGTAGACTATATTTTATATAAGAGAAGTCTATGTGAATTTCAAATATAAAGGTTTAAATTATCCCCATTTTTATTTTATCAATAATGTGATAATCTAAGGTCTCTAAGAGGACGAAGACGCCTGTAATGATTAGGGGGTTCTCCCCGTTGGTGACACTTACCATCCCATATTTCTTTATTTTTTGAATGTCACTAATCAACGAAATGAGTTTAAAAGATAGAAAGTTAGATACCAAAGACTCCAATGTAATCCAGATCTACCATAACTTCGGAACACTCAAAATTCCATTTACGGACATTTATTAGATCTTATAAAGATCAAAGCCATTTATTTTACAAGCTTATAAATTATAATCTACATGGCGCTAATAAACTAATGATTGCATCAAAATCTTGATTAAAATATCTTGACTTTGAGTTCTTTTTATTTTCTTAAGCATTTAAATTTATATATAGGACTATAGAAGAGTAAATTTGGGATTTTAATTAATTTAACTTGATGACTAGGAGTTAAGAAGGAAAATTTTGAATTTTAATTTTAATGACATTTCCCCAAATATTTAATTTTATTAGTAGAAGACAAGACCTCAAAGGGTAAAAATTGTATTTTATGTCATTTAATTTGATGTTTAGGAAAAAAATCGTAAATCAATAATCTCTTAAAAATGGATCATTTCTTATGGAAAATATAGTAACTTTTGTTGTTTTCCCTTTAATGGACCTTAATACCTAACCAACATATTAATTGTCATGATCCGAGCCTACACCCTTGATGTGGACGACACTTTAAGGCCATTGTTGGTCCCTAAATGAACCCTCATACTGGCTTATTATAAGGGGAAGACTAATTTAAGCATGTCAAGATTAAAAACTAATTAAAATTCATGAATTTAAATGCAAACCTTAATTCAAAATAAATCTTTTAAAAATCAACTTAATATATTTAAGTCTCCGTTAATAGGAAACTTTTGTTATTAGAAATTTAATAAAATAAATAATTAATATCGACTTCGCAAATATATCGACTATTCATGAAGACTCTAACTGACATAGATGGAAGTCGAAATAAGATCCATGACATCCTGACTAAACTGAAATGTAAATGAAATCCTCTAGATGGAAGGATGCTAACTATATGTAACTCTAACTCTTTGATATATTAACGAAACTTTTGTTGATGATCATGAATACTTGTGTTTGCACCATGTGAAGATGTAGGCCATTTTTGCTCAGTACATTGAATCTACGAGCATGTAAGGGCATTGCTAAAACATAACATAAGCTTGAATCTCGATAAAAAAAGAAATATACTTACCTTTGTCAACTCTAGGATACTCGAAACTACTCAAACTTGTTCTACTCAGAAGTACTCAAGGATAAGATACTCAACTCAGAGATATGATAATCAACTTCAAAATTTTATACTCGACTCGATGATTATATGCTCAGCTTCAAAGATATGATACTCAACTTGAAATACTTAACTCTTGATACTGAACTCATAAATGCTTTAATTGAACTCATTTCGTTATAAAGAAGTTTAAACCAAGTACAGCATAAATAAAAAGGGAATGTTTTTAAAACATGTTATTAGTTCTTAATAATAATATCATAAAAGACATAACATCCTCCTTCTAAAAGTTTACTTGTCCAATGCATGAATGAAGTCTCATACCTCCATTAATACAAAGCAAAACCCCATGAGGAACCACACATTTAATGTTGTGTGAGTTTCTCTAACCTAAAATCATCACTAAAGAGCTATAGTGATGCTAGAACACTTAACCTCGCACTGCTAAGGCCCATACTATAACTTGACATCAATATAAGAAGCTAACACACTAATTGGATCCACAAGTCTATGCGAAAAGGATTCATCTAAAAAGTATGACTCTGTTCTATCCATAACGACTATATTTTTAAAGGGCTGATAGTTTTTAAATTTTCCATATATCGGTGCTCAATACTACTCGCAAAAATTTTATGTTATATTAGCTCTTTATGATTAATCATCCAATTACCTTCGAAGTTGATCAAAAAAAATCAATTTTTCCTCTAAGGTATAAATGGTACGCTCGACTTTTCCATCTGTTTGCGGATAATATGATGTCCTAAGGTTAACTTGAGTACCAAGATGTTTCAGAAATGACTTCGATAGGTGAGAGGTGAAATGAGAAATTCTATCTGAGATGAGAGAAAAAAGAACCCCATGTATCCTAACTATCTAATTAATATAAAATAAAACATAGTCCTCCATTGAATAAGTAGTCTTGACTTCTAAAAGGCATTAAAACTTAGTAATTCAATCAACTATCAACCAATGGAGGCATGTTGTTTCGAAATATGAGGTAAACCTATGATAAAGTCCATGTTGATAACTTCCCAATATCCAATAGCAATGTCCTTTTTTGAGTGATACCTCCTGGTTTTTAATGTTTTACCTTGATTTGCTAGTAATTAGGGCACTTAGCCATAAAATCTTCCTAACCTCTTTTCATACAATTCCATCAATACAGTCCCGTAGATCATAGAACTTCTTAGTGGCTCGTGGATTCACATAATATTTTAATTTATGGGCTTTTAAAAGAATATTTTGTCTCAAGTCACCCACCTTAGAAACCAATAATTTACCCTGATAGTGAAGCACACATTCTCCCCCTTGGGAGAAAACCTCAACTCTCTTGTGGTGGATTCCACTCTTTATTTCAAGAAATATCGGATCACTGTCTTGCTTTTCCTAACCTCCACTACCAATGAAGTTTTTTCTATTCTTAACTATTATACCACTATTTGATATGCTAATAGGACAAACTTCTTTAAAAAGAAATTTTGTGAACTTCTTTTGTTATTTTCTTCCTTTCTTCCTTAACATTGGCTACACTGCCCATATATAGTCTGCTAAGAGCCTATTCTAATTTATTGGCATTACCACAATGGTAATGCACACTTATATCATATTTCATAAGTAACTCAAGTAATCTTCTATGGGCAGATTCAACTCTTTCTTGGTGAACATATATTGAATGCTCTTATGATTTGTGAACATATCTACGTGATCATCATACATGTAATGTCTCCAAATATAAGATAAAACATCATTCCTGCAGGCTCGATGTCATGAATTGGATAGTTCTTCACATACATCTTATGTTGTCTAGAAGCATAATCTATAACCTTACATCGCTGCATGTACACATAACCTAGGACGACTCCGGATGAATTAAAATGAATCACAAAACTGTTTGAACCCTTTGCTAAAGTAAAAAAAGGGAGTTTTAGTCAACCTATTCTTCAGTTCTAAAAAGCATTTCTCACAATCATCACAACGGTGAACCTTGACCTTGTTTAAGAGTCAATTTAGTCAACAGAGAGGCTATGGATGAAAATCCTTCAACAAACCTTCTCTGATAAACCTCTAGACCTAAGAACTTCTAATATCATTTGGAGACATAGTTGTAGGCAATTGTTTCACTGCCTATGTTGTTTGAGAATCCACTTGGATCCCCTCTCTAGAAAAAATGTGCCCGATGAAAGCTAAAGATTGCTACCAAAACTCACATTTGTTAAAATAAGTGCATTACTGACAACCTTTGAGAGTTTGTAGAACAATCTTCAAATGATTCATATGTTCCTTATCATTCCTACAGTAAATAAGGATATCAACAATAAAGACGATAACCAACAAGTCTTAGTAAAGCTTTCACACTTTATTCATCAAACCCATGAAAGTTGTAGGAGAATTGATTTGTCAAATTTACATAATTATGAATTCATAATGAAACTATCTACTTATGAAGGTTGTCTTCGGAATGTAACGATCTATGTATTTAACTTGATGATGACTCAATATGATTACTATATTTGAGAAATTACTAGTTCTCTAAACATGGTCAAACAAGTTATCTATCCTTGGGATATGATACTTATTATTTATTGTGACCTTGTTCAATGGCCATTAGTCAATGCACATTGTTAGAGTAGGGGTTTCAACTGCACTTTAAATTTCAATAACTCAACTAGAGCCATTTTGTAAGAAGGAATAGTAATTGTCTAGATATTTTCAAGGAGGTCAATTCTAACGTCGATTTCCCTTTCGAGAGGAACTTTGATAAGATCTTCTAAAAATTCACTAAGACTAGAAATTACTCAAGAGTAAAGGTTTCTGAGCTAGATCTCTGTAAAAATAAAAAAATCACATGTTTAGTGAAGATCACAATTAGGTCTTTAAGAATGCGTATTGGGGGTACATAGATGTCCCATTACCGAATATTGAAAAATATTTGGCATAGTTTAGATCTTTAAGAATGCATATTGGGGGTACATAGATGTCCCATTACCCAATATTGAAGAATATTGGACGTAGCATAGAAAATTGCTAAGGGTGTTAACCAATTTCTATAAAATGTCAAAATTAGGCATAATATAATCCAAAATTGTTGTCCAAGAAAAGTACATGCAATGAAGACCTAAAATAAAAACAAGTCCTAAACAAAATATATAAGGTACTAGGCATTCAAGTATCAAGCCTAGTACCATATAACATTACAATTTAAAATGATCATGTCGATTAAGCAGTGCCCAAGGACATTGTGAGGATCCTTGGTACAATAAGTAAACATTTCCAAATGATCCATATATAATAGTTAGTTAGGAAAGTAAAAGAAACCAATATTTAAGCCAATTTGCTAAATATGGTGTGAAACGTCCAAGAGGGGACCACCCGGACAGAATTTGGTTAGGGTAGTTAGGGGGCAGGCGTGCACATGGGTTCATCGGTGTGGGGACTAACTCTCTGACTAATTATAAACTCTAACCTACAACCCTAAATAACTAAATAACCTAGGAATAAATAAAAACATAAATTATCTAGTACACTCGACAACCTAAGAATTAATTGGGCGACATTAACCTAGTAACTAGTTAAAGAGATAACTTAGTACCTAACCTAGGATTGTCCAAAGGCTTGGTTATGGTTCTAACAACTTAGGGATACTTGAATAATTATACTAGCATACATTATAAATTAATTTATAAATTTAATTAATTAATTTAAAAGTACAAAACCACAATCACAAAGCAATTTCTAGATTTCGGTTAAAACAAGAAAAAGATAACCTCATACCTAACCTAGGATGGTCCAAAAGGGTCAATTATGGTTCCAATGACATGGGGGTACTTTAATAATTACCATAGGTCACTTAATTAATTCAATTATCCATTTAATTAATTAATTTTAAGGGAAAAACGAAATTCTTAGGAAAAATATCATATTAGAGTAAGTGTTGTGTTTTCCTCGTTCCAGTCAATCTAGGAGGGGATTTTTAGTAATTAATTTATTTATTTAATCAATTAATTTATTAAGACATACTTTAATGAGAAAATATTATTTCCTAAACGAAAAACCCACTATCAAACTCCCATAAAACACAACGCTAAAATGGACAAAAGAAAGAGCTAGAAAGATCATAGACGTTTGAGGTGATTTCAAGGTTTCTTCATGTTTCTGTTTAAGGTGGTAGTCGTAGATTATGTTCTACTTCAGATATGGGTGTATATCCTGGAATTATTTATCCAAGAGTACTTTCCATTGTCCTTAATCTATGTAGTTCCAAAACTAGGGTTGTTCTCAAAATTCTCTTCTAACTTTCCCTTTCCTAGTATCCTTGATACAATTTCTACGTTGAATAGATTAGTCTTGATCATGTTGTTGGTATATTGTGCTGGATGATATTAATGTGTCGGGTTCTTTATTTGTTAATGTTGAATGAACTTATGAATTAAACTCGTATGATTCCAAGTGTTCCTTATGTGAATTACAAGAATAATGCTATGTTACATTTAGTCCGATAATGTTAAGTGTTGACGTGTTCCCTCCTAATAGTTACTTTTAAAGTATCTATGAAGATGTTAGGTTCATTTATGTGTTACATGATGCTGTCCAAATTGGCTAACAACTTTATGCTAAAGTTATAATCTAAGGTTGGATTAAAAAATCTCCATTAAATTATACTTCAACGAATTATCTGCCTTATGCCAATAAAATGGCTAACAATACATTGTCGAAGAGTGATAAATGTAATTGTATAAAATATTATCCTAAGTAATAAAAGGATTGGTTAATTGTTATTACATACAAAATTAATCATGAATGAATATGAAAATTGGCTTATGAAAACAAAGACTGTTATGTAATCTTTACCCAATTGTTTTTACAATACTAATCATATGCCAATCATATATAGCAAAAAATAATGAAATTACAACTCCAGCATTTCTAAAGTTATTCAATGAATCCATATCCAAGGGCATGTCATTCATTGGGACAAGACCCAACATGACCTAAAAGAATAAATTATGCAAACATGTAACTCATTTGAAGAAATTCTCATCGTCCATAAACAATGATATGAATTTACAAATCCAAAGTAAGCAAGTAAAGTGAGTATTAACATAACTAAAGATGTATAACTTAAGAAAGTAACCAGAATGAGGTGATTAAAGGAAGTGAGACAAGTCTCACTTACACCTATGCTACTAGGTTAAAAATGCTCACGAATGAATGTGTTAGAACGTGTGAGACAAGTCTCATTAACACCAAAAGATGTTATGCAAGGAAAATTCACATTTCATCAATGTAAATATAAGTATTACAAGTCATCAATAAAGTACGGAAATCTAAATCTAGAATCAAGCTTCCATAATGTTTGAGTCAACTCTAAAAGATAAAAAGATAATGAAAGTGACAAAAGCACAAATAGACTAGATATGAACCCGTGCTTGTACATGTAAGTCTCATGAGACAAGGATACAATCAATTTGGATAAGAAGTTTCCATATGTCCCTAGTCTTCGAACTATGTCTAGCCAACACATGTAACTTGCTTGTGGTTTCCACCTAAAAGAGCTAGGTATGTTGCGATCTCACCTTGGCCAGTGACCTCACCTACTTTTGGTGTGGGGTAGACACTGGATTTCATGTTTAGATCACATTATATGTGTCATTTAATACTCAAATTATGTTCTTGGTTTACTATAGCTGTGAGCCACTCCTTTTCGGTGCGGAGTAAACACTTTGTATGGATTCGCCTTAGCCGGGAATTACCCATTTTCGGTGTGGAGTAGACATTG
The DNA here is from genome assembly GCA_027704785.1 of Solanum chmielewskii. Lineage (NCBI taxonomy): Eukaryota > Viridiplantae > Streptophyta > Magnoliopsida > Solanales > Solanaceae > Solanum > Solanum chmielewskii. Next base: position 37,121,313 of record JAKWIX010000324.1, on the reverse strand, counting down.
GGTTTTGATGAGTAGCTCACATGATCTATATTCATTTTATTAGGTGAATCACATATTTTAGTGGGAAAGACACTAGATTTCATGTTAGCTCGCATGATCTTACTTCTAAAGATGTCTCTAAGAAATCAAGAAAGAAAGATGATAGAACGTATGTTACAAGTGAGCTATGAAAATAAGAGCTTAAGATTGTCAATTTCCAATATCAATAGCAATGAAGCTTCAGCAAATCATGGGCAAAACCAAAAAAGATTGGGTTATAATGACTTCATATATGATTACAATAAAAGGGAGTAGAAACATAATAGCAAATCAAAGCTTCATATCTTCCTTGATATGAAAATGATTAAATAAATAGCATAGCCAATCGAGACTGGCATATGAAATGTTCATGCCCACTGAATACATAATGTAATGAACGACTTATTGTAAGGATAGTGAATTCATTCCTTAGTACTTGGATTACACACTTGATTCATTTTGGGTATGGGAGTACAATGAATCATTCCATTTGTAATTAAAACATACAACCAAAGGATTTATCGAACTACACAATAAGAAGAACAAAAAGACTTAAAAATATACTAAGTCCCAAAGAGTGAGCTTACGGGTTCAAGAATATAAAATTTTCAAATCTTCGCCCGAGTTGTTCTAAGATTGTGTCTATGATTCTTATGTCTTATAATCATATAGAAAATTATTTTTGTTCCTTGAATGCATTAAAATGCATCATATTCATGCAACAATTCACAACTAACGATTTAGGAAAGTCTAGTTACTATACTTGCTAGAAATGGCATGTTGTTTAGGAAGAGGTTCCTTTATCATGCATAGACGTATGTGTATGTGTACATACACCCATAGTTAGTAAAAGTTGTGTAATAACCATATACAATTTATTAATTTATAGGTGCAGGTCACAGATCAGAACGAAGACTCATTGGAGCAGTTTTGACTCAGCGATCTACAGAGCTTTTGGTAGGTCCTCTCTAGTTTGAGGATGCTACTTGTATTTTAATAACCTAGTATTTAGACTCGCTAGAATATTTTTTCCTTAGCGTTTCTTTAAGATGTTTTCATTTCGAAGCGTTTGTATTAAGGACATTCTGGCAACTTAATATGATATATTAATACTTTATTTCGAATTGGTTCTTAAATGATAGATGGTTGTCTTTAATTTGCGCTTAGTATGTTTTTAACTTATAAGAAAAGTATATGAAGTCTATGTGCACTTCATTAAGTATTATATTTTTTATATTTTCCACTAAAATTTACCATATGAATGTGATGAATGCAATAAGAGCCTAGACTGCAACCTCTGAGAGGTCAATGATGCCGGTTGCAATTTGGATTCCAGAATACGGTTCAGGAAATTTCCATAAGCTTAATATCACGACCAGAGTCTACACTTCCGACGAGACCGGCATCTTTGATCTCTCAGAGGTCACAGACAAGCTTACATATGCCATTCTTACTTCGTCTAGGTTAATTTTAGCGAAAAATTTGAAATTTTTTGTCTCTTAACATGCTTACTAAACAATCTACTACATACATAATTTTTCACCATCCACCATCTAACATTAAGGTTATCAAATGAAAGAAACATTTTATCCTAACGATAAAGATGCACTTTCCAAAATGGCACCAGCACAATGTCTGAAAAAAATGGGTAAGAAACATTAGTGGATCATACTCCACTAGCTCAATCCTACATCTAAGCTAGAATGTAAAAGGGCAAGAATCCTCAAAAGAATGAGGGCCTACCAAGTCCGGATGAATGAGCGACCTCTGGATAGCTGTAGGGTCGATCCTATAACTCTATCATCAACCTACGCTATCACCTAAAGTTGTAGAGTTGTATAGTGTTAGTACGCAATTTACTAAGTATGAGTATATGCAAGCACACCAAGGACATGCATGAGTAAGAAAAGCTTTTTCCTTACGTCATGATTGTAGAAGTTCAAGTCAGTGGACTTGCCGAATTGAGATTAGGAAAAAGAGTGAGCTTTCCAAATTTTGATTGAGAAAGTCAGTGAGCTTTCCAAATTCAGATTACGAAAGTCATGCCATGAGAGTAACATGCATCATCATACTTATCATATTGAACACAACATATAACATCTTACACATAACACATATCATAATTTATATACCATATAACGTTGTTCATATCATTCATTCATATGCCATGAGACATAGGAATCATGTACTTGACATTAAGACTTCCCTAAAATTAGGGCTCAAAATATGGGACCTCAACTAGGGAGTTCGCTTTAGCAAACACTGAGTGTGCTTTATTCATTCATACGTACTTCATTTCCTTTCATTCACGGGCCAGTGTAAACACCAACTATACCTAGGATGTATTTTAAGACTTTCATCGGGTTAGTTGTGCAATGACCAAGAATGACCTAATGTCATTACTTGAATCTAACCCACCTCTTGATTATCCTATCGGAACACCTTTGGTATCATTCACTTCATTATGTTCATCATTTGAGGTTGGACTCATTCATTCATTGGGAACTTTAACTTTAACCTACATAGATCATCTGAGCATCATTAAATCCAGTGTCATGAAACCCCACACTAAAAAGAGGTGAAATCACCGGCAAAACTGACCCAAAACGTGCTAGCGTATAAAAGAACTAAACCCTGCCAGATCCCTATAATTTCAGTATATGTTCAAATACTAAGAGATATAAGGAGACCCATACCCGACATGCCGGAGAGTCTCATCTAATGATAGTTACATGAAACTCCGCACTTGTCAAAAGAAGGCATCACCGCTCAAAGCTAGTCCATTGGTGCTTAGTATAAATTTCCATTACATTCGACTCATACATCATGGATGTTGGCTTCTAGTATGATGACATCATAGCTCAATTGATGATTTCTCATCTCATCATTAGTATTTAGTGTGTTAATCTCAATACTCTCACTAGAGTGTTCATAGAAACTGGTCTCCTCATTAACTTTACACTCTCATAGGTGAGTATGTTTTTGTAACATTTACTTAGGCTCATTTGAGATTTATCTCATCTTTTACATTAGCCTCATATCATGTTGTAACCACATTAATTATCATCGGCAAATTTGATCTTCATAGTTACTCACCCATTTTTATGTTAATATTCATTTCATCGTATGTCGATTCACTTGGTCATTTAGTGTACTTTACAATCGTACTTAACTGCTCTAGGGTTTCATCATTTAATTACATACATCTTAGGTTCACTTACTTATAAATGTATGCTAGAATTATGGATCCATACATACAAGCCATGAGACTTCATTCATAGTTCATTTAAGTGACTCGTCTCTTCCTAAGATTATGCAGTACAAGACTTATGCATATTGTATGTATGCCAACATCTCAATTTCGATCTAAGTAGGAAAAATTATTCATTAACATTTAATTCACATATGACTTCTGCATCAATACGGAATTTGGGCAAGGGAACGTGGTTTTCAAATCTTTTGAACAACACTTACATTTTTATAATACATTTTTGATTTATCCATAGGCTTGGGACCCAAGTTTGAGTCCCAATGCATTCATTTTATTTTCCCCTTAATTTCTGTCTTCATTTTTTTCTTCATGGAAATAAAAGGATGTGGGATCAAAGCCCCACAACCTCATTTACTATTTATTTTCATTGCCTTTAAATTTCTTTATTTTCGCCAAAGGATTGTTGATTCGAACCCCCACACCCCACTTTAGTTTCTTTTAATTTTTCTCCTTTAATCTGCCTAGGAGGTCGTGGGTATGATTCTCACGCCTTACATCTCCTTTCTTTCATTTCCTTTGACTCTACTTCTCTGCCTCGAGGTCGTGGGTTCAATTCCCACGCCTCATATTTCTTTTCTTTCATTTTCTTTACTCTCCTTCACTGCCTATAGGTCGTGGGTTCGATTCCCACACCTCACATTTTTTTTTCTCTTGCTCTTCCATAAATCTAATTGAGAAGTGGTGGGTTCGAATCCCACTCCTCTCATTTCTTAATTTTATCTTTTAAGTTACATTTTTCAGCCAATACCATGGTTCGAATCCCTTTAACCACATTTCTTTTTACTTCTTTGTTTTCATGGTTTTTAAAATGGTGATGTCACGGGTTCAATCCTCCATGACCTCACTTGTTTGAATTCATTTTTTTCAATATTTTGAACCCTCTTTGCTGACCTAAATTCATCACTAGAAGCTGGTAATTTTATTTTATTTTTCAGCATCCTTTCATCAAATTAAACCTTAGTTCTTAGGGGAATTTTGTAGTGCATATAGAACGGTTTAGGTACGTTTTCATGGATTCGGTTAGCCAAGAGATTATCCCTCAAATCAGACACATTAAAAGTCATAGGAAAATCACATTTACATCAACATGTGTACATAAAACATAAAGAACTATCATGTAATTTCAAGACATAAATTATGAACAATAGCCACGTTGACACACATATGCACACATAGTTACATTTTCGTAAACATCAACATAAGTCAAATAATTTCAAACATACATATAAACACATCATAATCATGAAAACATGTTTTGTCCCTAGTTTTGTACAAGAAAACATAACCAACCTATGATTTAATAGGAGCTAGTGACAGGGACATGCAACAGGGAATAATCCTAGTTTTTAAAATGAATATTATGAACCTTAAGGGGTCTATTGGGAAAGGCACCAAGAGAAAAGAGAACACATACCTTTTTGACATTCAAACTTCGAATTTTTCCCCAACCCACACCTTCAAACACACGTTTAAGTCAAAGAGCTTCAACACAAACTTGGTTGAAAAGCCCTCTCTTTGCATAACGTGTTTGATTAGTTGTTTGTTTATAATTTTCAATGTGAGTTCTACAAGTGTGAAGAACTTTGGTTTAGCTACAGTATTTGTACGTTATTTGGAAGAGAAAAACGTGAGTGAGAGTGATAGACACGAGAGAGAGAGAGAGAGATGAGCGTGGGAGACAAGAGCTTTCTTACGCTTAGAAGTCTAGTTTATGACTTAGTCAAAAAAGGTTTTATTTAATTATTAAAAATATGATTTTATTATATTTTAAATCATCGAATAACTAATAAATATAAATTATTTACATTAATTTACCAATAGAAATTTAAAAAAATAATTCACTGCTTCCACCTAGGTTCGAATTGGGTGGAGCAAGACTTCACTTCAAGAGCCCAATTTCGGCCCTTTCTCACAAAAATGCCCATACACCTTATTAGTTTAATATTTAATTATATATATATAGGATAAATACGATACCACCCTTAGCCTGTAAAGGGACCAATTTGCCCCTAGACCCTCTGAACCTAAGATTTCCTCTTTTTAAGTCCGATAAAGACTTCTTTGAGTAAATCATCATATTAGAGAGCCCTACATGGTCGGACCCACCTTTTCGTAGACGAAATAGCTCCCAAGTTAGTTCGCTTGGATGTAATAAGGGTTCCGAGGTCTGGTTCTACGTGCATCAATACGTGTGAACCCGGTCTAATCATTGGCATTCTAGACCAAGTAAACATTACTTGGCATAATAATTTTTAGGGTTGTTACATTATCCCCTCCCCTTCGGAACATTCTTTCTTGAATGACACTACTCTTTATTGACAATAAGTAAAGTCATCTATAGAATGTTAGCATACACAGGTAATTCAATATTCCCCATTGGTGAATATTTGATTCACATATTAACATGATGGGGGACATCTTTGAAGCCTACTAGTAGCTTCACATTGAGAGACTAAGGAACTCTTTCCTAAACTAGTCTCATCAAAGCATACAATATATGTAAACATGTAAGTCATACAAATCAGCAACCAACATAATGAGTCAAACATATTAACGTCATACTAGTGCATAAACACCATTCACATTCAAATACCTGAAGGACTAATTAAGGCTACTCACCAAAGACTTCATCAGAGGTGCCTTCCCTTGCACCCCTAGACTTGAGTTTGATGAATCATTCCCTTCTTGGAGCCTCTTCAATTGGACCATTAGGTTTAACTCTCTCTTTCCCTTGTTCTTGACTTCTCTTATTCGGACAATCCTTTATCATGTGACCCGATTTGCCACAATTGTAACGAGCGTTAGAGTCCATCATACATTATCCCCTATGCAGTATGCCACACTTCCTACCAAGTGCCTTTTCCAGGGATATAAAGTGGTACGAACCTCTGGGAGTAATTCCTCACTGACATCGATCCCTACTTAACGTTGAGGAATTCTTCAACCATAGCCTCCTTCATAAAACTGGGAGAGAACAACCCTAGAAAATCCATCTTTAAAAGATCCCAAGTAATAGGACCCCCTCCGAAGGCTCTGCTATCCTGCCAGACTTTTTGCCAAGATTAGGCTACATCCTTTATCTGGTATGATGCCAACTCAAACTTCTTCACATCAATCAAACCCAATAGCCTGATCTTGTAAAGATCTAGATTTGGCCATGTATACCAAAGTTTTCCTTCTCCATCTGTCAACCCAACTGAGTTAACAATCATCTCTATTCCAGTACCTGGAGCCTAAAGTTGTAGGGTATTATAGGGTAAGTACACACTTGTACTATGTATGGGTATATGCAAGCACACACCAAGGACATGCATGAGTAAGAATAGCTCTTTCCTTACATCATGATTGTAGAAGGTAAAGTAAGTGGACTTGCCGAATTGAGTTTAGGAAAGTGAGGGAGATTTCCAAATTTCGATTAGGAATGTTGATGAGTTATCCAAATTTGGATTATGAAATTCATGCCATGAGAGTAAAATGCATCATCATACTTATCATATTGCACACAACACATAACATATTGCACATAGCACATATCATAATTCATATAACATATACCATTGTTCATATAATTTATTCATATGCCATGAGACCTTGGAATCATGTACTTGACATTAAGACTTACCAAAACTGAGGTTTCTACATATGGAACCTAAACTAGGGAGTCCGCTTTAGCAAAAATAGAGTCTGCCTCATACATTTATACTTACTTCATTTCATTTCTTTTATTGGCCAGTGTAAACACCAACTATACCTAGGATGTAGTTTAAGACTTTCATAGGGTTCGTTGGGCAATGACTAATAATGACCTAATGTCAATATTTGAATCTAACTCACCTCTTGATTATGCTATCCTAACACCTTTGGTATCATTTATTTCATTATGTGCATCATTTGAGGATGGCCTCATTTATTCATTGGGAACATTAACTTTAACCGATATAGATCATGTGAGCATCATGAAATCTAGTGTCATTAAATGCCACACCAAAAAGAGGTGGAATCACTGTCCAAATTGACCGAAAACATGCTAGCGTACAATGAAATTAAACCCTGCCAGATCCTTATATTGGTAGTATAGGAGCAAAGACTAGGAGATATAAGGAGACCCATACCCAGCATGTCAGAAATTCTCAGGTCATGAGAGTTACGTGAGCATGTATTGGCTGCTTATCAAGACTTGATTTCATGGTCGCTTATTTTGCGAATCACTTCGCTAGTGATATCGTTGCATCGAACTTGTCCTTTTATCAAGGGAAAAATTTCATGCATAATGTGAAAATGTTCCTTTGGGATGATCCATATTTATTTTGGAGTTTTGCCGATGGGCTTATTTGGCGTTGTGTGCAGGAAGTCGAGATAATTAGTGTTTTAGAGGCATGCCACTCCTCGACTGTGGGTGGGCATCATAGTGGTATCAAGATTACTCATAAAATCTTTAAATGTGGCTACTATTGGCAAACCATCCACCAAGATGCTCATGAGTTTTCCAAGGCATGTGATATGTGCCAAAAAGATGGAGGTGTTTCTAGACGACAAGAACTCCCTTTAAATCCCATTCATGTAATTGAGTTGTTTGATGTGTGGGGTATTCTCTTTATGGGACCCTTTTTGAGTTCTCATAGGATGAAATATATTCCTTTGGTTGTTGATTATGGGTCAAAATGGGTGGAAGCATAGCACTTGCAAATAATGAAGGAAAGAGAGTCACCACGTTCTTGAAGAAGAACATATTTTGCAGATTTGTCACCCCAAGGGACATTATTAGTGATACTGGATCTTACTTTTGCAAGAAGTTTTTCGAACGATTGTTGAACAAATATGGGGTTCGCCACAATGTGGCCACACTATACAGTCCTCCGACTAGTGGGTATTATAAGGTGTCAAACAGAGAATTCAAGCAGATTCGGGGAAAGTAGTGAATGCGAATAGAGCGGATTTTTCAAGAAGGATTGATGATGCTCTTTGGGCCTACAGGATATCATAAAACACTCCCATTGGTATGTTCCCATACAAACTTTTATATTTGAATGCTTGTCACTTGCCGGTTGAGTTAGAGCATAAGGCCATGTGGGCAATGAAGAAATTGAAAATGGATTGGAATGAGGTTGTGGAAAAGAGGTTAGATGGGATGAATAAGCTTGATGAATTTCGCTTAAAGGAATTTGAAAGTTCATCCCTCTACAAAGAAAAGATGAAGAAGTACCATGACCAAAAGATTGAGAAGAGAGATTTTGTGGTTAGGATTTCGTGCTTTTATTTAACTCCAGGTTGCGCTTGTTCCCGATAAAACTCCAGTCCAAATGGACTGGTCCATTCTTTTTCATCGATGTTTTCCCTTATAGAGTGGTTGAGTTGGAGAATAAGGAGGGCGTAAGGTTCAAGGTGAACGGGAAAGGAATCAAAATGTACCTTGGGCATGCTAAAAAGGCGAATGAAGTGATCGACGCATACCATCTTGATGATATCTGTGTAATCCATTGTCCTGTGTCGTGCCACGACGTTAAATCAAGCGCTTATTGGGGGGAAACCTAATATGTATCCTCTAGCCAATAATAGCTTTATTTCGTGACTTTATCGGCGTAGTTGCATTATTTATGTTTTTCTCACTTAATGTAACATATTAATTTTCTTTTATTTTTTTTAAGTGTTGGCTAGACAGTAAATTAGGGTCCGTGTCTAAAAAGTGTCCAAAAATTACAAAAAGATTAGCATATTGGGTGTTCAATGTGCAGGTACCAAATACCCAAAAATTTGTAGAAAATTACTCTGGTGCACTGATCGACAGACCAATCGAAGGACATTCATCCTTTCGATGGACCGTCTATAGGGTTCGTAGATCCCAGGTTTGTTTCATCATTTTTTTTTATGTTAGGGAAAATTTGACAGGGCAGTCGGCGGACTGTGGAATGACATACAAGATGTTGACTTCGAAATGTCAGCTCCTTCGACCTACTATCGGACTCGACACGACCAGCTATATATTCAATTTTAAAACATTAAAGTTACCCACCCTCTGAAACCTTCCCCAAAACTGTTCCCCTCATCATTTCCCTTATACTTACCCACTTCCTCACCCATTAACTCACATTTCTATCAGACAGATTCTCCTCTACCCCAAAATCCATCAGTTTCCCAAATCCATTCTCTTCCCTAATCTTCCATCTTTATATGTCTTCTGCCCGATCGGTGTTTGAGGTCACTCTTTTGTGTTTCGTACTCGCAAGAATTCATCCCCTCATTCCCTCCACTATAGTATACATGTATGTCTTTATGATTTGATCTATCTACTCTCGTTACATTACATGATAAATTGTTTGAATACGATTGTTGGTCTTGAATTTGGGATACCATGTGATGCTTAAAATCTTCAAATTTAATCCAAAGTTCCTTAGAACAATGAATGTGAAGGGGATGGGGCGTATTATCTAATAATTGTAGTGTTTTGAGCGTTGAAGTTTCCGACAATAGGTTTGATAGTCTGTGAGAAAATATGTTTAAAACTATGATAATTCATGCCTGAGAATGATGAAATATTTTTTTAAACGCTAGACGAACTTATTGTTTCTTAGATTTCTCTTAAATTGTTCTTTGGTGGTAAAAATGGCTGCAAAAATTCTGTCACCGAAATACAGAACTAGACCCCATCGACGGACCGTTGTTGAGGTCTGTCAACAACATCTCCACTTATTTATCTAAGTGTGAACACACGGGTGTAAACGAAGGTTCGTCGACCCAGCGACGGACTATCATGCATTACTATCAACTCTATCAGAACCATTATTTCTTAAGTTGCTAAAAACATTTCTGAGGGTCCATCGATGGACCCCCACTGATGGACCTTCGTTTAGTTTACGGTCCATATTAAAGGTTCGTCGTCCTTAATAGAAACTATTTTTGTTAGAATCCAAAAAAGTTTGTAAGGGTCCATCTATGAAACACCAGTGACGGACCGTCATATTATCGATTGTCCGTCCTGTACTTCCGTCGTCTCTAAGAGAACCCTTGTTTCTACAAATTCAAAATAAATTTTCTATGAATCCACCGACAAACCCTCTCTGACAGATAGTCATTCTACCTACGGACCATCGATGAGGTCTGTCAGTCAGTTCTGTACTTGTGCATCACCTCATTGTTGGTGTTTCCTCCTCTGTGTTTGATTCTTTTTAGTGTGTTGCATACTTACATAGGTACTAATAACCTCTCTTTACAGGTACACATGGCACCGAATCAAGAATTAGTCTACATTCAAGGATGTTCCAAGTTTGTCACCCCTTCCCACTTGTTGGTGATTGGGTCATCCGAAGATGAACATGAACCTGAATACGTGCCGCCAGGCACTCAGAGCTAGGACCTCTCAAAGCACGCCCAAGAGGGTGGCATACTACGTAGTAACTGCCTCCCAGTCAGATGAGGGGTGCACAGTTACAAACACACCGTCTAGGTCAGATGCAGTTTCTAAGAGAGAATATGGCTCTACAGAGTCTTCCGAGTCTGAGGAAGTTTCATATTTACATAGGGACAGTTCTCCATCTACATCAGTCTGCTATACCTCATATGTGGAGGTTGACAATGCGGATTCTACTCCAGCACCCCTGACCAATGTCCCCAAAACCGATTGCTGATCAGCCCCACCAACGGTGTGTTGACATGGGGGTCATGACTCGATCTCTGACAATTGAGCGCCTAGTTCTTACCGAGAGTATTCCTGTGATGCTAGTTATACATGACCTTTTCTCCCGCCATCGGCTACAATGGATGGCAAGGAGTTTCGACCGTTACAGCGAGGAGATGGTTCAAGAGTTCTACGTCTCTTATGTGGCGACTATCATGGCTAGTTTTAATAAGTGGGATAACCCTGCCATTCACACACCACTTAAGCATATTCTTGTCCGTAGCAAGATGGTGGATATCTCTTTGTCCTCCATTCGCATATTTTTATATGGTGCTGACACTGATGCAACAAGGACCCCTCTCTCTCCCATGTTTTACTATCGGTGGAAGCTGGCAAAGGACAACCATTTCCTATGTGAGAGAGTGCTAAGAGAGATCACCGAGAAGTCTATACACAAGAACATCTTCGTTGATGGCGAGGGTGTTGAGTGGGTGCTGGATCCCAAAAGAGGTATAAAGAAGTCCAACACCACATTCACAACAAAATTCTTGTGGATCTTTGTTCGTCATTGCCTATAACCCGGTGCTGCTTATAATATTGTTTCATGGGATAAAGAAGTGCTCATAGCTACCATGGTTACTAGGTTTGGGTAGATTTCGCGTGGCTGTTATAGGCGTTCATTTATGTGACGTCCTTTAAGGCCACCACTACTTATACTTTCCCTTGCATTATTTTTTAGTTGGGCAGGTCTGCTGGAGTGCCTATGTGGCACATTGATTTTCTCAAGACCCCGACTCGCATATTTGATATCGGTCTCATCTGGGATGAGACCAATGAGTTGGCTCCCAACAGAAGGCCCAGAGTTGAGGTGCATCCGCTTGGTGAGAACTTAGAGGACACGGTAGAGAAAGACCGAGGGGATGATCAACCTACATCAGAGCCTACCTTTGAGTCTATCTCGGGTACAAGCACAACTCTGATTTCCTCCCTCTCCACCCCTTCTATTGCACTAGTCCCGATTGCTAGGGTCCAGAAGTTAAAGGCCAGTATGCAACACTTCATCATCATATCTAACGTTGTATGCAAAAGACCATTGCTGATGCGGAAGAGCGAATAGAGAAAAAGATGGCCTTGTGGACTGAGAGGAAGATTATGGAGGTCCACCAGTGCCTTGATGCATTTGAGTTGTGGGTTTTCGCTCAGCCTGCCCCTACTATGGATTTGAAGAATCTCAAGGATTGTTTGGCAAGTCTGAGAGAAGATATGGATGCCATACAAGAGTCCTAGGTACACGAGTCTGAGGCCCTAGCTGTGAATCCTATTCAAGATACGGCACCAGTGCTGCGCCATCACCTCATCCACATCAGTAGACCAAGAGGCATTGAAATAGAGAGGATCATGTGACTCGAGCTAGGAAGAGAGAGCGTATAGAGTTTGAGGTTGTGCCTCACTAATGGATGAAGAGGCCCGGCAGAAGAGGGCTCAAGCGGTGGCTGTGGGGGCGTCTAGCTCCACAATAGCTTATGTTGAGATGAGCACTACGGAGGGTTGTATTATTCATGCAGACACTACAGACAATGTTTTTACTATAGAGGGTGTGGTTTTCGAGAAACTAGACCCGCCATTTTGTTGATCATCGATATTATGCGCCTCAAGTTTTCTTTACCTACCACTCGTTCTTATATTTTATGCATTGGGGACAATTGCATGCTTTTTTTTGGGGGGGTGGGGTAAATTGAAAGTGAGTTCTAGGGTGAAGACATAATATCCTAACTCACTATCCTCTCTTGGGGTTTTCTTGCCTGTATTCTTTTTTTCCCCCAAGAGATTGTTTACTTACCAGTTGAACCGACACGTTAGTATAATGTAGATAGTATTGATATGAAATCTGAAGCATGATGGCTAAATAAAATGATATCCTGATTTTAAGAAAATGTTTGCACGATTAGGCATAGTGAATGATTGATGTGTGGCTCTAATAATGACATAGAGATACACCACTACATAACCCTCAATCTTAAGCTAAAACTAGGTGTCTGATAATCTGGTAGGGTTATGATTTGTTAAGTGAGTGTGAGTAAAGTTGAATATTCCACCATTGGTACTGAGCTAGAACTTTCTGGTTTGTCCTCCTAAAAGTAATATGTGATAAACATTTAGGAAAAAATCATAGGCCCTTGTTCAAAGATAGCAACTCTTTAGTCTAGATAAAATATAACCAAATGAAATTAATACCTTCTTGATCCAAATGATTTGAGATTAAAATGGACCTTTCTTTTCTACCAAAATTTATCATTTCCGGGAACAATGTGTGGGCCTTGGTCTCTCATTAAACATGTGTACCTCAGCTAATGCCAAAATAATAATTTGAGGGTGTCTAATGATGAAAAAAACCTCATCTTGGCCTTTACCGAACCTTGTGTATTATGTGCCTTGACCTATGGCAAAGCCATGAGCTGAGAGTGTCTATTATGAGGAATTCTTCAGAAAGTGGGTTTGAAAGAATAAAGAGAGAGAAAGAAGAAAAGAAAAGTGAGTCAAACAAAATTTAAATCAAGTGAAAAAATTTTAAAATTATTTTTTTAAAAAAATCATTTTATAAAAAAGGAGAAAGAAAGGAGAAAAGCAAGGCAAAAGAAAACAAAAAAATTAAGTATAGGGCGAATAAACGACGAAAAGGTAGGACACTTAGAAGTTATGTGAAGGAGGCAACAATTCACTACAATGCTTCCAAATATACCCTACCTCACCGTGAGCCTATGTTACAAGCTAAGAAAGTCTTATCGTGATCCAGAGACTCTAATATTGTGAACATAAAGTAGTGAAAATAAGGGAAAGCCTATGGAGACTAAGGTCGAATGAGGTGAGAAGTTGTTGTGAGAGTAAGTGTTGAAAAAATAATCCTTATACTCAAACTAAAAACACTGTGTAAAAAAAGTGGATATTGTTTTTAAAGAAAGGACAGTAGTTGCAATACTGGAATGTTGGCACCTTCGTGAGAGATAAAGGAAGAGAGGTGTCGGTGCATGGTGATTTTGTGTCATGGTCTCATCCACAGTAGCGAGACTAAAAGTCATATCATGCATGAAAATAATTAAAATAATCGGGATTTATAGCCAGATGATTGCGAAAGCTAAAATAAGGAGACTTTTGTACAGTGGTTTTTGTGGTGAGTCATAGTGCGTCGCTTGAGGACAAAAAACGAATTTAAATTGAGAGTGTTGATGTACCGTGGCTTTAGGGTACTTTTAATTCTTTTTCCGGAAGTCTTGTGTGTGTCTAAGGCCTCTTTGAAGTAGTTTTAATTTATTTTTCTTTGTGTTTGCAGGAAAAACTATCAAGAATGAAAACGCTGAAGATGTGTCTAAAGCTACAGAAAAGATAACCTACAGAGCCATCAATGTTCCGTCGATCCATTGATGGTCCGTTGACCCATCGGTGGTGCATAAGTGGCAACCGTCGCCATGAAGATGTAATGTTGCTAAGGAAAGATCAGGGAATTCTGACTAAATGTGGGCCTATGGGAGGGATGGCAGTCCTTCATCTCATCGATAGACCATCCGGGTGATCTATTGTTGATAAAAGAATGTAGCCCTAGTACCCTATTTGAAATGATTCAAAGTTTGGAGCAACAAAGGCCACCGGCGAACTATCGTCTTGTCAACAGACCGTCGTCTTGGATGGTAACAAAGAAATGGAGAAGAAAGAAGCTGAAAATTGAGTTGAAGTATGGACCGACGAATGTGTCAATGATCCATCGTTGCCTCGACGGTCTGTCAGTCGGGTCATCGACACGAGATATGTTTTTTGACAGATTTTCCTTATTTAGGTTTTCCTGTACGTTTAGGATTCTTCTATATAAATAAGACTAAAAACCTCATTTTTGGAGTTAGACTCTTTGTGAATTTTCAAATTTGTATTGTTGGTTGTTGAACTTTAGGTTTTGGAAAATACTCCCCTTTTTTTCCAAATTCAATTCTTAAAGTATTTTGATTAACTAAAGTGATTTTTTGGATTTTCTTCAAATTTGTTAATGTTAGTACATAAATTCTTGTCTAATCAATATTAATTGCGTAATTCATAACATGGGTAACTAAATCCACAATTATTCTTGTGGGAACCATGGGTAATTAACAAAGTAGAACTAGCTAAAATACCAATTCTAGAATAGTGTATTGCATGTATTGATAATTCTTTCATTTGGAAGTCTTTTTAATGGTGGCCAACGTTAGAACTTGACTTCTTGCTACTTGTCGTACAAAGGAGGTAAATTATAAGAAAAGAATTATCAACATAGATATAGTATACACTATCTAATAGGCTAGTCTCGATTGATGCAAAATAATACCTAAGCCATACATCAATTATGATTCTTAATATGAGGTAAAAGGTAAGGTTTTGTCAAGTACACAGACTTAGCTTGACCAAGGTTCAGAGTAAAATTCACTAGTTGCTGGACCAGGGAATTATGGATACAGAACTTACAACTTTGCATGCAAGACACTAGGGAAGACTTTTTATAGCTAGAGTTACAACGTTATGAACCTATGCGGAACACATACACCCTAGTATCTCTTATCATTTGATAAACATAAAAAATTAGAACTACCTACTTGTTTACAAGACTTAATTAATTACTTTTTTACAAAAATCCCCCCATTAATTGGTTGTTTTTTTGAAAAAACATGATTAATAGAAGTAATCGTAGATTAAGGTTAAGTCTAAACAATTTTCCTCGTGGAATCGACCCCAACCTAACCTTTGGGTTCTTTACGTGATACGACTGCTTACACTTTTTAGGGAGTTATAGTTTGAGCATATTAGGCACCTACCAATGCAACAGGCAAATCATAACAATTAGGAAGTACCAATAGTTTCAACAAGATCTAATAAATCCAAGAGAAAGTCTGAATTCTAAAGTGTTGTTGCATAGGTTTGAAAAAGACAAGATAAAAATACTTTAAGTTACTTTAAGTTCCAAGAGAAAGTCTGAATTCTAAAAATACTTAGCTCTCTCTAGATCTTATTTTCTTCACGCTTGTTAGGTAGAAGACGCTAGGTATTTCATTATCATTAGTAAGGTAAGACGTAGCCCCCCTTGCTTTCACTTGTCCCTATTGATATATTTTATGTTTAATACAAGGACACTAGACACTTTCAAGTGATGCATTGGCGGGAAAAGAATTACAATTACTAAGAGGAGCAGTCTTTTGGAAATCTTCCTCAAGGAGCATTCTCTAGATAAAGCTTGTGAATAAGTTGAATGGCTCCGAAATATCATGAAATATACTTTTTAGGCCGAAATATTTGGCATCATTATGCACACACATTGATAGTCAAGACGCATGGGGACCCAAATGTCAATGCCCGATGAAATTGACAATGGTATTGTTGATATAATATTAAAATCGAGTGACTACTACAGGGAGATGAATGAGGAGTGTTACTAAATTATGATTTGAAAGTTATTTTGAACGAGGTCTTATATATAGCACATTCACTCAATCTTCTCAGAAAAGATATTCTCAAAAGTGACGTGAGAATATGAGCGTATGACTTTTTACGGTCTTTGATGATGTCATCAATAATGATTATTGTGAAGAATATGATTCAAAATCTAAATCCAAATAGAGTGTATGGCTATGTGTCTTCATAGAGGGACTCCCGGTTATAGATCGACTTAGATTCTCCTATTGTTCGGGTATGGGTCTAAATAGCATGTTTATCATACCATTTTCATACATGGTATTATTTGAGACATATTGAATTGCATGTAGGAAACCCTTTACATCTCTATACTGCTAGTGATTTTCGATAGACCTGAAATAGGAAACTTTTTAAAGTTTTGAATTTTAATCCTAGAGGGGATAACAAAACCGACACCAAAAGCACTAAGAAAATTCAAGAGAACCCCAAAAGCACAATATGGATGATATAAAATTCAAACTAGGGACAAATTAACAATGGACCAGACAAATCATATAGATGGGAAAGGTGCATGAAGAGGAGAATACTAGCATACTTGAGGATGAACAAATGGGGACCTAAATGGAACAGACAAGTCAAATATCTAAACATGTTCCTTTAGAAAGCTCTCAAATTTTGCTTCAAAATATTTGCAGTTATATGGATAAATAGATAAATAAGAAGAAAAAGAAGAAGACTTCTACTGTATCAGAATTTATTTAGGCATTCAAATGTAGATTGTGAAACAAGAAGAGTACTAAAGCAAAGAACAAAGGGAAAGAAAAGATACAAAAGTATTAAACATTGAAAAAGATACTACTAAGATTCAAGAAATTCATCACATCTCTTATAAGGAGAATGTTGTAAACAACACCACAAGTATCCAAAAACATAGCAATACCAATAGGGAGATGCAAACTAGTTCTCAAAGAAGCACAAACCTAGAGGATGATATGTCTGACTCAAGATTACATGTTACCTCTACTTGGAACTAATAATTTCAAATATTTGAGACTCTTAGAATAGGTAACATTAACAAAATCCCATAAATGATATGGACATGGACAACATAATTTAAGAATCACACGAGGAATTTGGAAAAGATCTTTAATTTAACATTCTTGCATTTTTGAAAAAATTGAGAAGGTTTTGTAGATTTGGTAAAGGAAGTTTGGGACAATGGGATTACGAGAAACCCAATGTGTACATTACTAAAAAAACTCAAACACTTTTCTAAAGCTCTTAACAAATGGTCAAAAGAATGCATTGGTGGCATTTTTGGCGTTTTTAAACAAAAGGAGGAATACAACATGTTAATGGAGAAGCAATATATGAAATGAATAATCCCGATGACAAAAGAATTCTTTTTACATAATTATCAGGTTTATCACATTAAATTTTTTATGCTTCAGGATTCTTTTCTGAGGCAAAAATCTAGACTCAAGTGGACAGAGAAAGGTGAAACTAACTCCAAATATTTCTATACATGCATCAAAGGGGGAAGAAGACACGCTCAAATCCTTAGAATTACGTACTCCACTGGAAGATGTTAGACAATACTTACCAAATATCCCAAGCAATAATACCTTGTAACTTTGGTAAGATTGTTAGGAAAACTTATAACTATTACTATTGTTGCCATTTAAAATAAGACGAATACAACTAGAAATAGCGGAGAATGTTAAGGTGATGGCATTTGAAACGACAAATGCACATAATAATGTTTTCCCTTAATTGAATTGTCATCCCTTTGGTAGAGATATGAGTATTGTTTTAAGTACCTCCTGGAAATGTTACGGCGGGTAGCTGTCATTATCAGAGTTTGCACATCTATATGAATGTGAGATGCATTGATAATGTTTTTGAGTATTCTTTCATCTCGCCTAGATCTGTCATCATGTGTATCTATAGACTCCATCCATGTAGGTAACATCATCATCCCCAATGACGGGAAGGACTTCAAAGACCAACTTTTTAGTCATGATTCTGCGCGTATCATAGAAGACGTTATCCATATTTAGGCTATTATGCATCAAAATTTATGATCATCTTTTGTTTTATCTTGATGAAACATTATTTATATAGGAAAACTATTAGATTTATGTTAATGGTGAAGTCTCTGTTGAGTCTTTGTTTTTGGAATATATACAAGTATTCAAGGAAACTATAAGACTCAAGTGTGTAGAAGAGAGGTTGGTGCATAAGACAAAATAGTTTCTGAGGAAAAATAAAGAGAATGAATAATGTTCTCACAAAGTGTTTAAAATAAAAATGAGCTAGTGTTTTTTTTTAGTATTGTGGTCGTCACTATTTCTCATTATAGTGGACATGAGCAATTCAATAGACTAAAATTGAATTTTGAGGGAAGGTCCTAATTTATTAAATATTTATTGCCTGTCATTCTTCGCAGAAGGTTCAATGTTAGATCCAATATTACTTATTTTTTTACTTTCCAAATTCACTCAAATTATGGACTTGTGAGTCTTGTAGATCAAATACTATTCTCTATCAAATCAAGCCTGTAAGGTAACATGAAAAATAGAATAATAACCTCCTAAAATAGACTAAATTTAATTAATAATGTATACTTGAATCATGTTATGTTATTTTTTATTAAGAAACATATTAAAATATATATAAATTTTTGTATTAAATACTTTTAGTAGCATGTTAGTTAACTACTTATTCAATGTTACCCATAAATAGTTTTGCTTTTTCTTTTCCATTATTAATCTACTTAATCTTTTTCTTTTTTTCTGGCATGGTTATATTAGTCTGCCATGTAATATCTTGTTGGAGGGGACATCTTTTAGCAATGTAAAGTCCAATTTAACATCCTCGTCTATATCATCCCACATACTAAAAGACCTCTTAATCCCTAAGCTTCAATGCAAGTTAGATCAATCTAAATAGGTTATAGATGAAACTTACATTAATAATGGTGATTGGCAGCAATTCAAATAAGGTAGTGAAATTCACATTGCTCTTGGATACTAAAAACTCACAATTTGAATGGCGGCTACCTAAGCATCTTGAACTCTAAACTTTTGTTGTCGTACTCTTGTTGAAACTACATAAGTATGGATGTGGGATCCATACTATGTTTGACTAATTGATTTTGAGTACATTGAAAAAACATGACAAAGAAATTTGAGACATATGCAGGCAGTTATGCAATAAAAACAAAAACTAAGGCTTAAATGAAGAAAATGGAATTGTGTGTCCTTAAAAAATGTCATGTTAGTCCCATTCCTTTATTTCCTTATGGGATTCTTCTTTGAGTAACATTTTCTATTCAAACTACCTTGTATAATGTCTCATAATTTAGACATATAACTCTATTTTAAATATTTGAATTACCTTAGGGCATGACAGGTCTTTATCTTGAGGGGTGGGACTGGGATAATTTGCAAGAAACACTAACATGCCATGTCCTTTCAAGGCTTGATCTAACCTATCCTACTCACCCATTGTTCTCCAATTTCCATCACTACGTGAAATAACTTGTAAAGTAGGCCTAAAATTTGATACAAGATTTATGGTAAGCTTGCAATCACAAGGACAAATATTTGTTATATCTGTCAGATTGATAAGTAATCATCTATTGTAGGGACTTTAGATAGCAAAACGATAAAATTGAAAAAACCTGGAAATTATGTCCAACATCAAACGCATTGCTTTCTATTTAGAACATATGTTTCAAATTTTTGGAAATGTGGTACTGATTTTACAGTTCAGATTTTGTAGATCACTGAGCAGTATATTTTTAGGAAGGGGAATAGGAACAACATTCGCCGGTCACGTGCTAATGGGAGTCAACAAGACCCGTTATGGTTTTGCTTAAGTTTCCTCTGTAGATAATTTGAGTTAACTACTAGATTTTTTTATCTCCACCGAGGAAATCTAAGAAAAGGCCCACAAATAGTGTCTATTCTTTAAGGTCGAGCAATGATAGTCGTCCATCTTACCAAAATTAGTGCACATATAGTCGTAGGTCACTGATTTCTTCCATTTGTAACTAACAAAGTCTCGGTCATTATCATTAGATTATGTCTAGATAAAAAAGGTCAATGAGTTGTTAGAATGAAGGTACGAGTTCTATGCTTCTCCCTATGGAAAATAACCTTAGTTTCTATGTCACAGTGTATTAATATTAACAAAAATAAATGATTTTGTTCTTTGCAATATATTCAGTATCTTTCAACTCTACTTCTAATTTGTGGCAAAATCATGAATTTCACTAAGAGTTGTGTGTTCAAAATTGTATTATATATAGTATTAACATCGGATAATTGAGGGTCAATTGACCATCCTCTGATGGTTGTAGCTTTCACATCCGGAGAGCACCCTGCAGATGTTACTGGCGACGGCGTCCTCTCATAGTACTGAGAAAAGCCTTTGGCATTCTTAGTAACATATCATAGGTTAAAAATCGGTTAAAATTAAAAATTTTAAATATACTACATGAGGTACACGAAGAACTCTCACATAGAAGTCTAGTCAGACTTCTCTTAAAGCAACATAATAAACATACATAAGATAGTCTGAACACTCTCTGACAAAAAACAATCTAAAGAGTACGAATATTGGACTTAGCAAATACAATTTCAATATGTCATATGGCCTTACTAAAATAGAATCCAATAATAAAAAAGAATAAAATATTATGTCTTAAACAACTATAGTCTTCATAGTTAGAGTAATGATAAGATAGCATCCCAGAACATGAGGATCTACCAACAATTGGAGAAAAAATTCAAAGCTTCTTCAATCGACCTTTTAAATCATTAACGGCGGGACCGTAGATTTGTAGTTACATAAAGTATAGGTTTTAGTCAGTCATATGTACTAAGTATGGGTATATGCAGATAAAAATTTAAGGACATGCATGAAAAAGGACAATTCATTTAGAAAGCATGGTAGGTCATATGAAAGCCTTCAAAGCACACACAAGAGAGTATATCAAGATAAAAATCACGACAATATAAAACATAATCACAACCAAGGATGTATCAGTATAAAGTCATTTTAACATTTTCATATTCATTAGTTCATAGCAACATAATATAAAAAACAGTTACAAGTAATCCCATTTCAAGCCTACAAGCGTAATGATCATGCGAAGCCCCATAATCCCACATAATCAAGTAAGAAACATAGCATACCATAAGTAATGCTATTCTTCATACAAATTACATCATGAATAGTCATTACTAAATATAACAACATATACCAATAATAGGTTCATAATAATAACCGATATCATATCAGAACAACATCATATATCATAATCATTATACATTTCATATTATCATGTTACATGAGAACAATCTCCTAGGACTTCCCTTAGAAAAACTTGTGCAATGTTTAGTTATAATCCTATACTCCTACCTTTACTAAATAGACTCCTTAAGTCACCCTAGTTAATGTCCCTTTATTTTAGTATGGAATTCTTACTTCGCCTTAATTTAAATTAGACCATTTGAGCAAATGATGGAATCCGGTTTATTGAAACCCTAGAGCGAAAAAAGGTTGTAAACTTGACAAGATAGAACCAAAACATGAACATATCATTCTAGGTGGATCCACTAAGTAGTATTCGTATGGAGGAAACATAGTTCGAGAACTAGGAGATATATTAGAGACTCATAGTTCAATATTACATGGAAACCTCTATTGCATAAGAGTCATTGTGAGCTTACTTTCCATCTTTTGAAGGGACACTTCTCATATCTAGTTCATCGGTGCTAAGCTAAACTCCCTTTTTTAATTGCCTTTACGTTATCATTAATCAAAAATCTTATCATAGGCCATAGGAGTTTAACGTATTGTATAAACATAGTCATAAGCTCATTTGATTTAGGATGGGAATTTCCTTTCAGCACAACCCTTCATTAGTGAGATCAACATATCACAGTCATATTGTGTAAGACATATAAGAGATATTATCAAACTTTCATCATCATATATGTACCATAATCTCAAATTTAACATATCCATAGCTCATTATATATACATAGCAAGATCATACATACTTCAATTGCATTAAAACATCAATTATAGGTCAACATCAATATAATAGAGTAATCTTGACTTTAGAAAACTTACCTATTGCTTCCAACAATCTTCATCAAGAACATAGACTCAATTCATAACAATCATCCTATATTATTGAGAAATACTCAATAACATAACCATTTCAAACCACTCTATTCATACACAATACCAATTCATAGTTAGGGTGAAGGGAAATGGTTCATTCATGAGTTAATTCAAGTTATAGTTCCAATCAAAAAATTTACATGACTTTAAGTGATAGATATAACATAATCAAATCCATGCTTCACACAGATACCAGCAAAACTATATCAAATTTTCTTCAATATATACTTAATTAGCCTTATAAAATCATTGTGTTTCAGTGTTAGTCATAAATCTCGAGTTGGGAAGAAAACACACTTATAGAGTAAAAACCCTAGGAATTTGAATTGTTAGAACTGGTCTTTAGAAGGACCTCTTCGGAATAGGAATCCCAAGATTGAAGAACGCATACATTATTGAAAATTATTCCACGAACATTGAATTAGAAACATAGAGTTTTCATATTCTTCCTTAAGATTTTCATATTCTTCATTGGTAGTGGAATTGAGAGAGTGTTTTGAGCGAGATGAGAGGGATTATTAAATTCTAATTTAGATTGAGTGAAAGTGGTTTAAAACTGACCTAAAACAATTATGAATTCATCCTCTAAATACCCAAAATACCCCTCACTTAAATAGGTTTTTTGGTGAAGTTTAATTGACTTAAAAATGACGCGGACGAATCTGGGAAAAGATTGCGCGTCGCATAAGAAATGCCAATTATTTTTTTGATAATTTAGGTCGAGGCAGTGAGACTCATGAAGGCCCTATGTCAAAAGTCAATATTTTCTCTAACCTATGCTTCTTGTACGACGCGTTAGCGGCTTCCCATCTTAGTTGTCGTAGGTTTCTTTTGCATCTTGCTCGGCAATGTTTTGGTCCTCCTAAAGTACCCTTTTGTCAGTCCTTGGGGAGTCGTGATTGGACATTTCGACCCTTTTACTATTTTCACCCTATTTAAAGTCTTTTTAGAAGTTTTGGACCTGATTTTAGACTCCCAAACCTTCACCAAACATAGGGACGTACTCTTGTTCAATTTAGCTAGTTTCCACACGTCAATGTCATTCTTTGTCATTTTGGCTCTAACATTTTCTAGTTTGTTTTCATACGTTAATAAAGGTATTGAAAAAATATTTTAACCATTATTTAATAGACGAATCTCTACTCTAAGTCATGGAACTTCCGGAGTGTTACATTATCCCCCACTAACGAACATTCGTCCCTTAATGATACTAAAGTCTCTTAGAGAGTAATTATAGACTCAAAAGTATCAGCCCAACCAACAACAACATACAATCATAGTAAGTCACCGTTCATAGGAGCACTTCATAACTCCTTTCCACACATACAACTACTTTACACATAGGGACTCAATTCATGATGAACAACATATAAGATCTCAACATTAATAACACAAAATGTGGAACTACTTTTTCAACATCAACATGAGCTCAAAATATGTCAAAGAGTGACCATGCTATCATTCTTCAATATATAACAACAAAACAACAAAATCTAAAGAAGACACCTGCATACACAGTATTTTCATACAACTCAATTTGATACAACTTTTACAAAAACATCCAGCTATTTAAAAAACAAATCAATTTCATTTCATTCATTATTTTCATTATTACTAGGTTTGTCTAACATTAAGCATTAAAAAGATGCGGTTAGCGCGACTTGATGTCTGTTTCGTCCTCCCATGTTGAACCCACAACAAGATGGTTTCTCCATAGGACTTTTATGGAGGAAACCTCTTTGTTCCTCAAATTCTTTATTTGATGATCTAGGATATCAACCTCTTCATAAAAGAGGTTCTCATCCACCTCTAAACCTTCAATAGTCAGTATAGTTGTCAGGTCGCCTATGCATTTCATGAGCATAGAAACATGAAACACTAATGAACCGAAGTCAGTTCATTAGGCTGTTTCAGTTCATATGAAATTTTTCTTACACACTGTAAAACCTCATAAGGACCAACATACCGGGGACTTAACTTCCCATTTTTATTGAATATCATGACTCCTGTCATAGGTGAAATCTCCAAATTGATGTGATCACCTATTTGAAACTCAACATTTCTTTTCTTATTGTCGGCATAAGACTTTTGCTTACTAGAGGTGTCACGACCCGCATGTATACCCTAGGAGTTAGGGTATTCATAGATCATGGCATGGCGTATTTGAGCTCTCGAAGGTATTATAAAAGTCGTTTCGTATAATTTTCAACATATACATGTATGAAAAGCAGTGCAGAATGAAAACATTTCCAACATTTGAATAGTCTTTCCAAATATCTTTCATATAAAAACCATAGCAAATACTTAGTCTCACATTATCAAACCTTAGGTACAAGAACAATTTGGAATCTGCTCATACATCAAAATAAAGTACTTCTATGTCTATAACAATGCCTCGAAATAAGAAATCAAAAGACGTATATTACCTCTAGTCAAATGAGGAAATACTTCAAACATTGCTTGAACAATAACTACATCCAAATATTTCCTTCAACACACCTCTCACCTTCCACCAACACCTTTAGATATAATAAAATGTATGGAATTCCTACAAACACTTGTACAATGTTTGACTTAATGCATAAAAACATGAAAACAAATATTTTATGGAAATATGTTATTTTTAATTGAAACATCATAGTATAACCATAAGAAAAATTTTTAACACGTTAGAAACACATAAGATATCACATAAGCATTGTACCACATTGAAAGAAATATTATAGTAATTCTTGCCAATTTACGGTAAACTAATTCAAAAATATAGTAAACACGTTTAGCATACAACTCTCTAGCAAAAGGCTATCCTAAGACTCACTTACAATAAACCAAACACATAAACATGAGATCCTCCTACCAAAGGTAATTCTAAGGTTCACTTTAGTGAGTAGTGAAGCGACTACCCATATAATCCCTTCACACACACCTAAGAGATCATTTAGATTACCTAGGATAAGATCATTCTCACTTCATAAGAAAACTTATATATATAATGGAGATTTCCTCCCAAAGGTTATCAAAAGACTTATTTAAGTAAATAATGAAGAGAACGCCCATACACCCTCTCTATTATTACGTAAATAATACATAAAACTACCTAAGTTTAGATCATGTCGAATGTATCAACCAACAGTCCTATCTACAACCATTCTTAAGATATACCTAGGTAAGACATGAAGTTACAATTCCTATGCTCCGTTCAAACCATAACTAGATTACTTTTAACTACTCTAGGTATATTTTTAATCATTTACATGAGGGCGATGATTGAATGACACGCTCGACGTTGTCCGACCGTGTGGTTCTACCCATGATAGATGATGGCATGCCACGCACAACGTTGTACAACTGTGTGACCTAGTCCTAAAGCGACGATAGCATGTCATGTCCGACGTCGTCCGATCATGTGTGCTGTCCAAGGGACATGATGGAATGCCACGCTTGACGTCGTCTGACCTTGTGTGCTGTCCACGGGACATGATAGCATGACACACCCGACGCTGTCCGACCGTGTATGCTGCCCTAGGGCGATGAAGGAATGCCATGCCAACGTCATCCAACCGTATCACAAAGTTCAAAGCCGATGATGGAATTCCACGCCTGACGTCGTCCGATCGTGTAACCTACTCCAAACGCAATGATTGCATGACATGCCCGACGTCATCCGATCGTGTGTGTTGTCCAAGGGCCATGATGGCATGCCACGCCAGACTCTGTCCAACCGTGTGTGCTACCCAAGGGCGATGATGGCATGTCATGCTTGACGTCGTCCGTCCGTGTCACCTAGTACAAAGGCGATGATGGCATACCACGCTCGACGTCGGGCGACCGTGTCACCTCGTCCAAAGCCGACGATGGCATGCCACGCCTGACGTCATCCAACCGTGTCACCTAATCCAACGGAGATGATAGCATGCCATGGCCGACATCGGTCGACCATGCGTGTTGTCCAAGGGACATGATGCCATGTCACTCCCGACATCGTCTCATCGTGTGTGCTATCTAAGGTCCATGATGATAATCTATTCCCAACGTCGTTCGACCGTATGTTCTGTCCAAGGTCCATAATTGTATGCTACGCGCGACGCTGTTCGACCTTGTGGTGCTACACAAATGAGATGATGGCATGTCACGCCTGACGTCATCAAACCATGTCACCTAGTCAAAAAGCAATGATTACATGTCACGTCTGACGTCGGTCGATCGTGTGTGTTGTCCAAGGGCCATGATGGCATGTCACACTCGACGTCGTCAGATTGTGTGTTCTGTCCAAGGGCCATGATGGCATGCCACACCCGACGTCTTCGACCGTGTGTGCTGCCCTAGGGCCATGATGGCATGCCACGCCCGACATTGTCAAACCGTGTGTGCAGTTCAAGGTCCATGGTGGCATGCCACGCCCGACGTTGCCTGAGCATGTGGGATATCGAAGGGCCATGATGGCATGCCATGCCAGACGCCGTCCGACTATGTGTTCTTGCCAAGATCGATGATGGCTTTTTACGCATGAAATCATACTCTCGTGTCACCTAGTCCAAAGTCGATTATGGCATTCTACGCCAACGTCGGGAGATCGTGTCACCTACTTCAAAGGGTATGATGGAATGCCATACGCGACATCATCTGACAGTGTCACCTAGTCCAAAGGCGATAATGGCATGCCACGGCTGACGTCGGCCGATTGTGTGTTGTCAAAGGGTCATGATGGCACACCATGCTCGACTTCGTCTGATCTTGTGTGTTGTAAAATTGACATGATGGCATGCCACGCCCGACGTCGTCCGACCATGTGTGTTGTCCAAGGGCCATGATGGCATGTCACGCCCGATGTCATCCGACCGTGTGGTGCTACCCAATGGAGATTATGGCATGCCACGCCAGACGTCGTTTGAATGGTCACCTACTCCAAAAGCGATGATGGCATGTCAAGTCCGACGTCATCCGATCATGTGTTCTATCAAAGGGACATGATATCATGCCACGCTTGACATCGTCTGACCGTGTGTTCTCTCCAAGGGCCATGATGTCATTCCACGCCCGACGTCGTCCGACCGTATGTACTATCCAAGGTCCATGTTGGCATGCCACGCCGACTTCGTTAAATCGTGTCACCTAGTCCAAAGGCGATGAGGGCATGCCATGCCCGACATCGCCTTACCGCGTGTGCTGTCCAAGGGGCGTGATGCCATGCCACACCCAATATCACCCGACTATAGCTATTTAGAGTCTCTAGTCCCCTTTCCCATCCAAGATTCAAACATCATATGAGTACTTTAGGGACACAAACCTTATAACATAATACATTAGTGAAATATTTTAAAAAAATTAACAGTAAAGACATGAAATTACGAATCCTTGAACGTAAGGATTCCTTTCCTTGAGCTTGGGAATCATCTATCAAGCTCTTCACCATTTAAAACATTCTTTAAGAATCCAAAACCTACACTTTGTATAAACACTATAGAAGAATGGAGTTAGTACAATAATGCATTAAGTATGGCAACCATGCTAAAACATGCATTTGAAAGGGGCATTTTCTTTAAAATCACACTTCGTGCCTTTCAAGTAAATCTTCATAAAAAAAATTATACATTAGCATTTATTTCATTTAAATACATCATATATACATAATCAAGGGCCAAACATCATATAAGTTCACATATTGAATTAAAGGCACATTTGAGGTCAGTTTACAGTGAGCTCTTTTCTTTTTACATTAAGCATTTTTCTTTAAAAGTGAACATCTTTCTTTTAACTTTTTAATCTCCCAAGTAACCCTTTAGTGATACTTTGTGAAATTACCTTAAGGCCATAAAGAATCATTCATACATTTTGTATAGGCCAACACATACCATCATATAAGTATAAAATGTTACAAGTCGCATTCAAGTCATGTTTATAAGACATTACAGTAAGCTACATCAATTTGCATATATTTATGCTTCACTTCAAATAATTCATTATAAAAACCTTCATCATATAGTCATTTAGGCCAACATAGTGCATATAAGGACAAGACCATATTACATGGATCTATTAGGACTCATACCATACACTTTATCACAACATGTAGGAAGTTACTACAAACGCATGCATATGGAAAATATACATAGAAACACCTCCCTAAAACTTCCCTCAAGAGTTACTTGTACAATGCATAGGTGAAGTCTTATACCCCAACCTATACTAAGCAACTACCCATAGGTCATCCTAGTTAGAGTCCTTACTTTACATCCATTGTCCATTTTACTTTAGGGAAACTATAGCCTTAACCAACAATAAGACCATCTGAGCCAAACATGGAATTTGATGTCATCCACTCAAACCAAAAGAGGGTGCCTTATTTTACAAGGTAATACATGAGTATCATGCTAGCATATAATGTGATATCACTTGCTAGATCCCATGGGGCAACATAGTCATGGAACTTTGAGGTATCATGGAAACGTAAAATCTAACACCCATTTTGGTCATGAAGATATCCACCCCGTGAGGTCTATGATAACTTTTATTTATACTATGGGAAGGGACACCTCTCATCTAAAAGTTTACTCAGTTCTAAGCTAAGTTTCCTTTATTAAAATCCTTTAAATACATTACATTACATAAGATAGGCTTTTGGAGATTAACTTTCCATATGCTTAGCTCACAGGTTATAGATGAGAAGTCCTTTCATCAACCTATATCATTTGAGAAAACCTTTACATGGATGTTGCATATGTAAGCATCTATCTAGTTACGATACTCATAGATCACCTTTCAAGAGCTTCTTTATTCACTAGATCATCATACATGTGTGTGTGTACATACATGTGAACAAATCTTTCACATAGTACTTTTAGACCACACATATTAATACTTTACTTCATTCACGCATAAGTGTACAAGTGTAACTATATGAGCCATGCTTTCATATAAACACATTTAGACATAGATATGATCATACTTCATCATACCACATAATGCACAATTAGAATGCAAGACAAATTCATAACATGTTCATACATTCACTTTCACGTATATAGAAACCAAACCTAGGAACTATCCTATCAAGGTACACATGTGTAATGCATAAAAAGGTTCCTATACCCTTGGCCATACTAGTGAACCTATCAGTTGATCCTAGTTATATGGAATACATAACATACTTCACATTCATTTAACCTTTATGCATAGTAGTAGACATCTAGTGAATATGAGATCAACCTTTCATTAGACACCATGATCGTGTACTACTGTGTACGCATGCATTATATGTGAGTGTGTGTATATTGGTCAAAATGATAACATAATGACTATCAATAACACGTTGAGGCAACCAACATATTAACACCACAATGCACAACAAATTATAGACCACACAACACCATTTAGCATAGTAGGCAAGAAGATCTTCACATTACATTAAAGACTCCTAACCTTAGTTATTCACACATTCACATAGGGGTACATGGGTAAGGGACTATAAACAATTTTAACTCATCGATGGCAGAACCTATACTTTACCCTAACTTAGATATACACATGCTTATATAATAGCCATAAAACCTAGATCACAGCCACAATAGAAAAAAGTAGTCATAAGCTTCACATAGTATTATCATCATGACCACTCATTCACTTATTCATTAATGTGACTTCAAGTCCATGATAAACACATATATCATGAAAATAAAGTAAACACCTCCACCATAAGTTAACCATACCATAGAATGTTATACAAGGCTTCATTAACTATAATAATATAGAGAAGTAGAGCGGCAGAATAGAGTTACCAAATCATCAAACCTTTTTGATCAACATTGATCAATACAGCCTTTCATAAATAATACATGTATAGGGAAGTAGCTAATAGTACTTCAAGAATAAAATAAACCATGTACAAGTCATCCCAAGATCATGATACAAGTAGTGAAATACATCACCATTGTTCTAGAGAATAGATAGACATAGATCATCATGTAACTGCCCTAGTTTTTCTCATCAATCATTGTGTATAAATAATATGCATTTAGGGAAGTATGTAAAGAGATAGGAATCAGTCGCATCAAGTCTTAATAATGCTTTATTCATCTTATGATATAGATCACATCACCTGCATAACATTTTCAATTCATCGACTAGGAGAATCTAGATCAACTTATATTAAGCCTTTTTTACTTTGATAATCCACGATTTATACTTACAATTAAATCACGATATTAACCTAAAACAGTAGCTACAAGAATCTCAATATAATCGAATTCCACTTCTATATAATTAAGGACCAATGTTAAACTACTAACATTAATAACTCACTAAGAATGCTCAAATCTTCATACATTGATCCACATGGATCAATTCATAACTTTGTCTAGTTAAAAACCACTAAGACTTTGAGATTAACTCTCTAGATCGAAGGATAGATAGATATGAAGGATCACCATAACTTTGTATAGTCAAAAACCTCTAAGACTTGAAGAATAATCCATGGAAATCCAAGCTCCAAGTTATTTTGGAGCTTCACCTTCATGGAAGTTTCTATGGAGAATTGGTTTTGGAGGGAAAGCTTATTTTGTGTGAATTGGATTTGGAATGGGTTGATCACGTTTTTGATCACTTATATACCCAAAATTAACTGCATAAATCATATAGGGTTAGGTTAGGACATGGTGTGAATTTTTCCATTCACCCTTTTAATGAGCAGTGGTTAGGCAGTGATGTACCAGCCTGAATCAATGGGGCGTTAGTCCATCAATGGGCCGTTCTGAGCTCTTCATCGATTGGATCTAAGGCTTTCATGTGTGCAAGACTTCTCTAGGCTAAGTTCCCATCGACGTAGCGTCAGTCCACCAACGGGGATAGTGTCTTGACAACCCTTGGGTCCTTCTTGTGGGACCTTTTGCGGGGACCTTGAGAAGTTGTACCAAGACATTTCCAATGTAAATATTCACATTAACAAGTAAATTACCTTACATGGATTTTTCACCCAAAATGCACACATAAAACACGTCCTAATATGCTAGGCCCCATCAAGACATACTTGAATGTCTAAAGTGCTTACTTTCTGACGTCTCAGACTTTCTCAGACGTTTGGTCTCCAAACTTCATGAAACATCATATACTGCATATAAACATAATTACAACTCATTTTAAGACTTCACAAGATCATTATATTCAAATGTAAGCACTTATAGACATATGAGACACATAGGTGACTAGTCGTTGAACGTCTTTGTCATCCCTTTACGTTCGACTTCCAAATCACCTCAAACTTTCCACACTGCCTCAAAACCATATTATAAGCAATTTAGGACATTAGACAGTTATGAAGAACATGTTAGGCTCTAGACACTCTAACTTATTTTGGATGTCTTATAGTAATGTCACAAGCATCATATCAAACAAAAGAGAATATCCCTCAATCATTAGTTGTCCAATATTTCATAGGCTGAATCCTAATTTTTTTAGGAATTGAACATAATACAAATTTTTTAGTTTTTCGTGGCTAGTGTCTACAATTACCTAGCCTTTTTCTGCTACTTGCATCTATTTTGTGCTGCCAAGTTGGACCTTCTTCTTTTGTTTCTCATCAAGCTCTCTGAACATATATTAGGACCCAATCATATGGTTTGAAACAGAAACTGTCTAAAAACCATCTATCACTTGGCTTATTGTCTTAATCAATGCAACCCATAAATAAAATTTTCTTCCTCCTTTCCTTCTGCTGCAAAATTTATTTTTCTTGCTTTAAACAAACTATCAGCCTTTATATGCCCATATCTGTGGCAATGATGAAATTGAATACCTTTTTTTTGTTTAGTTGATCATTAGATTACATATTACCATTATTTCATCCTTTTCCTCTTCCATAACAACGACCTCGACCACCTCAAAATCCTCCGATTCCTCAACCTCTACATGGGGACCATTATTATCTCCATATTTAGTGGCTGATTCTTTCACTTGATATGACTTTTCTTCGTTCTTGTGTACTGATCGATTGATTCTCGCCTCATGAGCTCGGAGATATCTTATCAGCTCATCAAAGGAAAAAACGGGTAGATCCTTAGATTATTATATTTCCACAACAACATAATAAAATTTTCAATTCAAGCTTCTCAATACTTTTTCAACAATAATCTGATAAGTAACCTTCTCCATATGAACATATTTGAATGACAATTTTCATTTCTCTTGAAAAAAAAACTAGAAAAATATTCACCACGTTTCATCATCAAGGTTTCAAAGTCGCGCCGAACTGATTGCAGTCTCACCACATGAACTTTGAATCTCTTTATAACTCTTTTAAAGGAATGGACGAGACTTTGTTAGATGTAGTTGCTATTGCGATTCTTTAAAAAATGATACCATGGACACCTTGCTGGAGAAACACTACCGCCTTAGCATTTTTCTTATTGATGTCTCACAACCAATTTTCTTCATTTGGATAGGTATATCTAGATTTAGTATGTCCAAAAGATCTTAAGACTTGAGTATAATTTTCATACGTGTACTCTAGAATTCATAGCTTTGTAGCTTGAAGACAGGAGTAAGTTGTTGTGACAAACTTAATAAACTAAAGTTAGTTGACATGACTAGCTCTGATGCCAAATTAGTTGGAAAAGAAGTACAGAGAAATCTTCAAATACTAAAAAAGAGAAGGAAACTGCGACTGTGTTTTAATTTTAGATTAATTGGAAGTACTAAAATAACAAAATATTCCCACATGATATATAGGCTAAGAGATAAACAACAAATCCTTAAATATAGGTCCTGCAACCCGCTGTGACACTTAATCAAGAACGTTAATAAAACTAGAGTAAGTATAGGAAACGACTTAAAAAACACCCGAAGACCATTTTTACTAAACTACCCATTACCCAATTAAGTCGATCGTTTGGAATCAACTCATAACATAATAGACAACATATTTTTTATGCCACAACGATTATGTAGTTGTTTTAGAACTGGAATGACTATTACTATGTTTCCTATATTTCTTTTTTCAGTTAATTTAGCAGTACTTAACATGGTTAGCACCATGACATAAGAGTAGGACCATGATCTATTCGGTTTTTCAATTGTATGTTTTATGTATTTCTGGTACTTTTTCACAAAAATGTAACTCTCTACATGAATTTTTCTGTTAGTAATCATCACATTTAAATTCCTTGTATTCTCCTACTTTCCTTTGTGTATCAATCTAGAC
Source organism: Solanum chmielewskii (assembly GCA_027704785.1). Lineage (NCBI taxonomy): Eukaryota > Viridiplantae > Streptophyta > Magnoliopsida > Solanales > Solanaceae > Solanum > Solanum chmielewskii. The sequence continues at coordinate 37,087,593 of JAKWIX010000324.1, read as the reverse complement.
ATTGTCTTCATCGTGTTATCTGTCATCATCCTTATTAAAACTAGCAATTCATATCCGATCTATCATGATAAGGGATCTGTGATCAAGTTTGTGAAGCCATGGAGGCCAAAAGAAGTTTCTCAGTAATTGCTCCTCCAGATATTGTGGAGAATATTTTTAAGATTTTTGCGGTACAAATGGAGATGTACTTGGATGCCTTAGATATTCTGGAAGTTGTGGATGAGTTACAATATCACATCCCTACCTAATAATTCTACCATTGTTCATATTATAGAAAACAAGGAAAGAAGATAGAGAAATCGAAGGCCAAGGCATGTTTATTTTTTGTTGTATCTTCAACAATTTTCATGTGAATAATGTCTCTACAAACTTCTAAAGAAGTATGAGATTATCTGAAGGAAGATTATTCTGGATATTAGCGACCAAAAGGTATGGATGTATTAAACTTAATTAGGTAGTTTGAATTGAAAATATGAAGGAATCTGAAACAGTGAAAGAATATTCAGACACACTTTTAAATATTGCAAATAAAGTGAGGCTACTTTACTCTGCATTTTCAGACTCGAGAATTGTTTAGAAGATCTTTGTGACAGTTCCTTAAAGTATAAAGGAACAATTACTACCTCAAAAAATACTAAAAATTATTCAAGGATTATTTTGACAGAGTTTCTCAATTCCCTGACAAAAGCAAAGAAGACACATGTTATAGGAGGTTACAACAGAAAGGGCTCTTTTCACTTAGAATTAAGTAAATAAAATTCAGAAGAAGTGAAGGAATTAAGCAATGTGTGAAGGAGAAACATCAGCCAACAAAAAAACTCAGGGAGGAAGCACGAAGTAAAGTCATCCACCTTGTAACCTTTGTGGATGAAAAGGCCATGCACCATTCAAGTGCTGGAGGAGACATCATGCTAAATGCAATAAGATTTGACACGAAGCAGTGATTTGCAAGAATAAAACCCTGCAAGTGGAAATAAATGCTCATGTTGCTACTCTATAAGAAGAGGATCATCTTTTTTGCTGCAACAAGCTTTTCAAGTAAGATCTCAACAGATCCTTAGTTAATTGACAGTTGTTTCACTAACTACAGGTAGATCACCTTCCTGTCAAAGGAATTGGAACCGTCGATATCAAAACGAGCAGTGGCAGAAAGAAAATTTCATAGGTTCGTTATGTTCCTTAAATTTATCAGAATTTTCTAAGCGTTTGACATCTAATGGAAAAATAATTTAGGTTTTCTTCGAAGAGCATCACTTACAAATCAGGGAAACTACTGGAAATGAAATTTTCAGGGTGAAGATAAGAGGAAGGAGTTTATCCTTTAATCATACAGAGAAAGAAAAATTAGCTTATTCCATGAAGGCAAGTAGAACAGAAACCTGGGACAAGAGATGTCACATCCCGAAACCACACCCTTGAATTTAGGGCCACTCTCATATTGCAATAGATGTAGTTGACCTCTCGGAGGTCTTGTACAAGCCCTTTATGTATCGTTAATCTCATTTACATGATGAAAAGTAGTGCGGAATTAGAACTTTTCAAAAAATATTAGAACACGTTTTATAACATCCTTCAATAGAAATCAAGGAACTACTAAGTCTCAATCTCATCAAACCTAGACATAAGAATACTCTGAGACAAGGCCCATACTTCAAAATATAAAAATACTTAGTCTATTACAATACTTTGAAATAAAAGACATATATGTATGCCTCGAGTCAATTGAGGACTTACTTCACTTCACTTGAACGAGTCTAGAATTCAATCTCTCCTTCACGATCCTTCTCACCTTTCACATAAAGATATAAAAATGTATAGAGTTAGTACAAACAATTCTACTATGTATGGTTTTATGCATAAAATCTTTAAAACAGATATATTATTAGAATCATGCATCTTTCATTTAAATATCATATAAGAATCATAAGAACAACATTTATCAACTTAGAAACACATAACTAAACACTTGAACCATTTATCTTTTTTTTTAAGACACTTAACAGTAACTTCACTTCATTGTACAGTGAAGTTCTTCACTGTTACAATGATGTTACTTACCTTCACCTAAGAGACATTCTCTTATGTACTTACCTCACCACAAGCTATCTTAAGACTCACTTAGTCATACAAAGAGAGACCGCCCATACACCCTCTCTAAGCATGCCAAAATTATCCTCAAGACTACTTATAATGAGACACATACACACTTACAAGCAACTATACACATGAATCATGAGATCCTTCTACCAAAAGTGATTTTAAGTCTCACTTGAGTGAGTTGTAAAGCGACCGCCCATAAAATCACTTACACACAACTTAAAAAATCCTATAGAATACCCAAGATAGAATCATTCTCACTCAATACATTAACACATAGATAATATGTTATTCTCCTCACAAAGGCTATCAATCGACTGACTTAAGTAAATCAAGAAGATAACAACCATGATTGGCCTCTTCAAGATTACCTAAATAATAGTTAAGACTACCTATGTTTAGATCATGTGTAAATATTCAACATCTTCCATAGCTAGAATCATTCTTAAGATTTATCTAGGTAAGATATAAAGTGACCATTCCTATGCCCCCTTCACCTCTTAATTAGACAACTCTTAACTACTCTAGGTAAGTACTTATTTATTTAACATGCTTTCTTAACTAAATTCATTACATTCATTTGTTCATTTAAGACACATTCATCGCATAAAGTATATTCAATTAATTGCCTTGGACAAGACCTAGGGACTCCAACTAACACATTCAAAAGCCTATTGTGCATTGTCTAGATAGCGTCCCACACCACCAGCTAAACCTTATAGATCTTCTCTAATGCTAGTAGGTATCCCATATGATGAGAATAGGCAACAACTGACATAGACTATGGTATAAAATAATGGAATCCGGAGTTCTATCCTACTCTGATAAGGGTGTTCTACTTGCCAATGGTAGAACTTGGACACATCCCATGTAGGCACATAGTTAAGGAATATGAAGACAATGCTTTCTACTCTAGTCTCATTCTTTAACTAGAACTATTTCCCTTACCATACTCACTCGGTTCTAGCATCTTTTCTCATAGAGTAATTTACATTAAATGTTCATATAAAGGGGTTCCATATCTAGTTCATAACTCAATCACATTTACCCTATAAAAGAGGTCCACTAGGGCTACCTTACAATGGCGACAAGAAGCTCATAATGACTTTCCTAAGGATTGATATGATGTCATTCCATCCAATCAACCTTCAGTCTATTATTCCTTTACTTGAAGGTATCATTATGACTTTGGACATCAACATTCATAGCTTTACCACTAGGTTCAACGTTTCAGATAAAGAACTCTCTAGGTCTCATGCAATTCGTACATACAAGACTAAGATGTTTTAGCATTTTTAGTCAAGATATCTCATATTGAGATTTCACTAATACATGTATCAAGTTAGGTACACAAGTCAGCAAGACAAGACATGGCATATTTCACTTTAACACATATCACATCTAATTCTATAAGCACATAAAAATAACCATTATCATGTTTGAGTCATTCTATAGGCTACCATACCATCATCAATATGACCATCATATACACATATAGTCAAGTAGAAATTACCATGTATCAACTCTAAGACTAAAAACACAAATAGATATACTTTCATATTACTTATCATATAGATAGATATTATCAAACTTCACATTATCATCATAATACTTCAAGTAGTTGCCGGGAAGGCCATGATCATCATATTACATAAAATAACGTCGACAAGGCCACATTAATTGCAAGAAAAAAACATTACACCGCCACCATAGGTGGACCATACAAATAAAACCATAATTGGAGTCTAATTAACATAAAATAAAGGGAATTAGGGTATAGTATCGACACTCCATCTTCAATACATCAATCCAATGCTATATCATCCAATTCAATACCATAAGGCCCCTACTGATGACCATAACCAATAATTCAATACAATTATACACAATGAAACTAGGTCAATTCACTACATATTCAAAAATATATTGCAAACTAGATATAAATTCAATATAATTATCGCATCATTCAATAATCCATAAAAAATATACTAGAATTATGAAAATTATATCAAAATTACTTTACGATGACTTAGTCAAAATTTATAGTTCATCAATTTCATGGGTTCATAGGTCAATTGATTTAAAATATTCTAACTGATAACAATTAAATAAATATACAATGCTTTAAAACCTTTAATTCAAGAACCAGTGGATTTATCATGAAATTTGACAATTCATCTTTGAAAACTTTTAGAAAACATCTATGAAAGTTGGGCTCCATGATGTTTAGTGTTTTAATAATAAAAAATCATACATCAATGAATCTAATTATTCAATTTGATTAAAAATATCCACTCAATTCCCCAATCCAAGCCCTTCCTTGAGTTTTGGCTCCAATGGAGTTCTAGAGAATTTCTAAGGGAATTTTGGTTTTTAGTTTGAAGAATGAAATCCTATAAATTTTTTAGGCTTATAAACATATCTAAAATACCCAAAAGACCCTTTAAGAATCTAAGTTTCTCTTATTTTGAAGTAGGTAGTTAACCTAAGCAGGAGACAGCCCTCCCAGACGGAGGACCATCAACGGCCCGTCCCTTGACCAACGGACCATTCTGTTGGTCCATGATCTGGGATTGGGACTGGTCTTTGGCCTCTCCCATGACTAATTACCAATCGATGGGACCTCACCTACAAGGCATTGATTTACTTCCATAGCTCGGCTGTCTTGGACATTCTTGGCTACCATTCATGGGTCCTTCCTCAAGGACCCTTGGGTTGTCCTTGGGGATGTTTTCCCAGACATTTTCAATTCAAAAATTATTTTATATGAGTTTAGGACCTCTCACATGAATTTTATCAAAAACGAACAAATAAAACTTGATGAAACATGCATAGACACACAAGGCCATTTCAAGGCAAACCTTTTGAATGTCATTGACGTTCTTGGACCCTTGACCTCCAAACTTCACGAAACATGACACACCTTCTCTATGCACCATAATAAATAATTAAACGACCTTATATCTTCATGGATCACCCATAAACACGTAAAACCATATATGAGACACATCAGTGACTTAGTCGTCAAACTTCTTAGGTGTCCTTAACGTTTGACTTTCGATGCACCTAATCTCTTAGACGCTGCCTCAATACAATATTTTAGACAATATTAGGATCTTATACCATCATGAAAAACATGTTAGGCTCTAGATTCACCTAAGTCATGTTCGAATCTTAAAAGAGACTTGAAAATTATCATCTACAAGCACTATTGCTACTGAAGAAGGAAGATATTACTAGAGGACTACAACCTCTAATTGACCACTTACCAAAATTTCAAGATTCTTAACTTTGTAAGCAGAATAGGATGTCATTTCCTGAAGTAACAGGACAGGCTTCTCAAAGGTTTCAACTGATTCACACATATGTTGTAGGACCTCAAATAACACCACCCCTAATAGTTGTGTATACTATGTTATGTATATAAAGGATTCTCCTGAATTTTCTTTATGAACATAAATTACAAGCCGCTGGAATTTTCTTGAAGTTCAAAAAAAATGGTGGAAAATTAAAGTGATAGCACAATCGAATCCCTACAATCTGACAATGGAAAAGAGTATAATTCTAAAAAATTTACCAAATTTTGTTAGGAAGTGTGTATCACTCATTATCTAACTACTCCATATACACAACAACCAAATGGATTTTGTGAAAGGAGAAATAGATATATAATTTAGATGTACTGGTACATGTTGCATGATAAAGAGTTGTCGAAAATTTTTTGGGTTGAGGCACCTAATACGGCAATATTTCTCATAAATTGGGTTCTTTCTAAGTCATTGCTGAGTAAAACTCCATTCGAGGGTTGGAATGACTTCAAAGCATCACTAAGATTCATTAAAGTATTTATTTGTGTTTGATTATTTCATGTCCCACGGGCTAAAAGAGAAAAACTTGATAAGAAGTCACTTCCTGAAATATTTGTGGTTATAGCTTATCCTCCAAATCAAACAAAGTATATAATCCGCAAACCAATAACATGATTTTTTGTAGAGATGTGCACTTTCCTAAAAAAAAGAAATGTGCTTGAAGGAAGCATCTGAATCTCTGGAAAAATGAGTTGGTGGATGATCTTCCAATTCGAGGTACAAAACTATTCTTTCCATTTACCAACAAAATAATATGATAGTTTGTGATGCTGGAGGACATGATAAAGAACTTCAACATAAAAAGTGGAGAAACACCATGGAGTAGGAGATGCCAATGATCAAGAAAAATAAAACTTGGGTGTTACGTGATCGACTGAAACATTGAAAGGTAATTGGAGTAAAGAGGGTGTTTAAAACCAAGTTCAGTTTTGATGCTTCTATCAATAAATACAAGATTAGGCTATTTATCAAAGAATATTACCAAATATTTGGTGTTGGTTACTCAGACAATTTTGCTCCAGTAGCCTGATTGGATCCATTAGATTGATGCTAGCAATAGCAACAAAAAAGGGCAGGAAAGTGTTTCGTCTAGATGTGAAATCATCCTTTTTTAAATTGTATACTACTGGAAGAAATATATGTAAAGCAACCCAAGGGTTTCTTTGAGCAAAGAAAAGAAGAAAAAGAATGTATATGTATTAAAAAGTCTCTTTATGGCTTAAAACAAGCTCCAAGAGCTTGGTATAAAAGGATTGATGATCAATTGTTGAGTTTGGAGTTTATACGAGTTTTTCTAGAAGTCACTCTTTATGTCAAGCATAAAGGAACTAATCTTCTCATTGCTTCCCTTTATATTGTTGATCTCTTGGTAATAGAAAATAATGTGTGGCTGGTTGAGGAGTTTAAGAAGTAAATGATGCAAGTCTTTAAAATGAAAGGCTTGCGGCTAATGATATTCTTTCTGAGAATGGCAATCAATCAAGGTTGTGATTAATTTTTTATTTATCATAAGAAGTATTCTGGAGAGATACTTAAGAAATTTCATATGGAAAATTTCAAGGACACAACCACACCAATAAATACAAAGGAGAGATTCAACAAAGATGATGCAACCAGTCAAATTGATGAAGAAAATTTAAGCAGCTTGATTGGATGTTTGATGTATCTCACTACTATAAGGCCTAATATTCTATTAAATGTAAGTCTATTATCTAGATTTATGCATTGTGCTAAAATATGCATTTGCGAGCAGCAAAATGATTTATAAGGTTCCTTAAACGTACTATTGCATATGGTGTCAAGTTCAAGAAGTGTGAGACTTTGACATTATATGGATTCTTAGTGATTGGGATGGATCCATTGACGACATGAAAAGTACATCAAGATACTCTTTATGTCAGGGATCTGGGATTTTCTCTTGGTGTTATAAAAAACAGGAAACTGTGGCAAAATCTATAGCAGAGGCTTCATTCGTAGGTGAAACTTCATCATTAAATCAAACCTTATGGGTGAGATAAAATATTATCTTATGTGAATATGGAGAACAAAGTCAAGATTGAGGTCATGTAGATAAACAAGATGCAATAGACATTTCACATAATCTAGTGTTCTATGAAAATACTAAACAATTCAACATAATCTGTATTTCTTGAGGGATGTGCAGAAAAAAGGAGAAGTCATCCTTTTTTAGTACAAATCTGAAGATCCGCTAGTAGGTGTATTTTAGATATCCATTCCTATCAGCAAGTTCGAGTTCCCGAGGGACCAACTTGGAATTTCTAGCTCCTAATGAAAGGAGTATCAGTTTGTTGCTTTAGGACTGCAATATTTGTTTCCTGTATATCTTCTTTCAATTATTTTAGGAATATTACCATGGTTAGAATCATGACTTAAAAGTAGGACCATGATCCTTTTCAGTTTTTCAATTGTAGGTTTTATGTATTTTCTGATTCTTTTCACAGAAATATAACTCTCTGCATAAGTTTTTCTCTTAGTCATATTAACATTTAAATTCCTGGTATTCTAATTTTTTCCTTTCAGTAACAAACTAGACATTGTCTTCATCGTTTTATCTATCACATGCTAGAGCATATAAAGCGTGAGCAGATACCTTTAAATGCATACGCAAGCTAGTCTACAAGAAAGAACCTTCAAGCAAATCCACAAGCTTGTCCACAAACAAAACAACAGTGCTGTTGTCTTTTACAGTGATCCCAAATTCACATCAAAATCACTCAATACTTTGGTGGGCATGTTTTTTTTTATAAAACATATCTCCATTCAAGGGTTACAAGAATCTCTATCTATAGAGATTTGTTCGTACTCCAAGGATAAGGAATATCATTTCGTTCCTTAGAATTGAAAGACATGTACATATCCCTTTCCTTAGAAAAGAAAAGTCATGTTCTATCCTTCCTTAGAATAGAAAACGTTATGTTTTTCTGCCTTACCTAAATAGAGAAAGATACATATATCACTTTTTTCTTAAAATAGTGAAAGACACATACTTCTCCTTTTTCCTTTAGAATAGATTTTGAGTTCTACTTCAATAAGGACAGGATATGGACCATGAAATTAATTACCTAGACTTTATATTAAGAAAATAATTTGAAATAATTAATTTGAATTACTTTTAATATAATAAATTACAAATTATTCCATTATAAATTTGTAATAGCACCCCTTTATTTATAGTTCGAAATTCTCCATTAGACTCATATGTATGTAATTCCACAATTTAAGATTGCAAATAGAAATCAATAAGTTAAACTAGTGACGAACTTTATTTAATTATCGATTTCCTTTACAACTGCTTAACTTATTTCATGTGTAGGATTAATAAATACATTTCCAAGGTTTTACACGAGGAAAATTTTTAAGCTTCTCAAAAAGGCATATCATTAATCTCTATATTAAGACATGGATTTTGTTAAACTAAGTTACTATTTGACCAATATATATTATCATCATCCAATCAACCAGGAATATTGAACCATCATAGAGTCTCGCATTTTGATAAATTAAAACTATAATTAACATTTACAAAATATAATTGTTATATCAGGAATAAGAATATAAGTATATTTAATAGATTAGAAAATATGCTTTTGTTACTCATACAAAAGCAACAATATCTATTTGGTCCCGTTCAATGTATATTAAATGCACTAGAACAAGAAGTTGACACTTACAAATCTTATAATCATGACAAATTACATATAATCTTGTGCTATACTCGTACATATGACATGTTCAATTCCCAACACAGATTGTAAAATAAAAATTTGTACTCATAAGAACTAATGATTTCATTTTCTGTGAATAAACATAAACTCTATACACTAAATAATCATATAATATTATAACTGGGAACAACACAAATGAAAATTTGAAATACCAAAATGCCCATGTAGAACTAAATGACTCTATTATCATTTTTAAGGTAAAAATAAACTTATTTTTAAAATTTTAGTCATATTTTTCACTAATTCTTTTCATTTAATTTAACCAAAAATACATCGATTCCCCCTGAACTTGGCAGAAAAAATTGTTTTAGATACGACCCTTTAATTAATCCATTTAACTATTCTGAACTAATAAATACCACCGTAAGAGCTCATGTGGCAATGTAAGTGTACGCACGGTCCTCAAACCACGTGAAATGATAAAAAAAAATTAACGGTAAAACCATAGTCACATTGTTTTTTATTGGCTAATATATAACTAATATTTATTAAAGTTTTTTTTTCAAGTTAAAGTTAAAAGAATGTGTGAAATTTCTTGCTTAGAAGTAAAGGACATTTATGGGTTCAATTTTCCAAAAAAAAAATTATACCTTTTTGTTCTCTTTTTATTTTTTTGTCTTCCTCAAATATCTTTTTCCCCATTGAAACAATCATACCTTTCTTTCTTCCATATTAAAATTTTCCTAGATCTTCATCCCACACCTCACGCACCCTTCTTTAATCACAAAACGGAATATCTATTTCATATTATTGAATATAAACTTTTTTGATTTTAAAGTAACTCATTATAATTCTATTAGTTCTGATGAAAAAAAGTGGGCCTATCAACTTTCTTACACAATCTTTATTTTTTATTTAGGTTGTTAAGAAAAAAATAACATCAATAAAATATTATTTTCCAAGGGAAAAATTTGTGGGACAGAGGGTTTGAAAGATACAAAAGTAAGTATGCTATTTTTTAAAAAATTAGATTGTTGTTGAAGAAGAAAACAACTATTGAATGCTAAAAATGAGGGGAAAAAAGGAGCTAGTAAAGGTTTTAAATGGTGAAAATCATGTAAGAAGAAGGGGGGGGGGGGTAGAAGAGAAGGGGTGGAAGAAAATGTGGCAATTTTGATTTTAAAATTCATTTTTAATTAATAGATGATTATAATAAATTTTAAGAAAATGTTTAATAAAAAAGTGAAAAACAAAAAAAAAGTTGAAAATTAATGGTGTGGTGCTTACATGGCTGTGACGTGATGTGGCAGGTGAGAAGATATTCTACTCTCGAAGTTCTATTTAATACAATTCAAAGATGTTAATGGATATTCTAACTCCCGTATAGTATAAGAGCTAATGTAATGTATGCGGCTAAGTTCAAGTGAATTTTTATGTATTTTCTCTTTATTTAATAAGAAGTCCACAAATCTATGTAATGTGGGTAACATCTTATAAACAAAAGTTCAAAGATCACAATTGATTTCTTTACAAATTTGTTGTTTTCAATTATATTTAATTAATTATTAAAAAAAATAATAACATATTAAATAGTTGCAACACTCATCAAAATCCATTCCTATTCTCCAACCACACTAGTAAACCAAGAGGACATAATTCTTGATTAAACAACAGTATAATATCATTAGGTAAAAACCTTTATCTTCTCTCTTATTTGTGTGTTATATTTATGAATCCAAAAAGACATAATTTAACATTAAATATTATTTTCAAATTTGTTTGAAGTATTTTCACCTCTCTTAATATCTCCTATTTATATTTAAACTCTATTATTATTATGGATATAATTGTATGAGCAGTAGAAATTGAACTTCAGTAAGGTAGAGTACAACTTTGATTTTTTTTTTTTTTTGATGAAATATTTTTTTTATAAAATTTTTTATTTGATGTCTGATTATATATATGCTGGAATCTGAAATTATTTAGAGGGAGTGATACTTTTATTATTTGTTTATTTATCTTTTGAAAATATTTCTATTTCATTTATCTTTTAATTGATTATTTCAAATTTGTTTGTATGTAATTCTTTTTTTTGGTTGGTTCATATGTATATATATACACAAATTCGAAGTTATTTTTGCTTTATGCATTTATTGTTTTCAGCATATAATTATTGGTTTATATTGTTTTCTTTTTTAATCATATTATTAATATCTCACAAGTGGTTGTGTTGTATTTCATAATTCACAATTTAAAGATGAAAGAAGTAATAATTTTGACTATGTCAAAGAAGACGAACAGTACATATTCATATCAAATAAATATTTAAACATTGATTAGTTTTATAACATATAAATATTATTTCTTTTGTAGGTGTACACTATGAACTTGATAATGATCTACTAACCATCCTAAGAAAGATATACGTTGATGGAATTTCTCTATAAGTAAAAAGTAATACATCTCTCCTTCGATTATAACTTCCAGATATGTATGCATCTTTAAAATAAAGTGGAGGCTACTATACCTTAAAATGAAGAATGAAATTTTAAGGCATTAAATATTTTGCAACTATAATACTGAAATATAAATTATGTGCTGACGTATTAAAAATGTACTCTTAACAAGTGAACTAATAATTTATTAAAACAAATGTATATTTTAAATCGTTATAGTTTTACGTTTTAAATCACTTGATAACAATATTTTTGTATGATGTGTTTTCCAACGATGATAGCAACAATTGAATATAATCATTGTTAATAGTTTGAGCTAGTATTTCACACATCCTACGCTTATATATTAGAATAATTTATGTTAATTAGCATGATATATACGTGAAACACACGTGTTGGAAAACTAGTTTACTATATGAGTAAACAGACACCATAAATGAATAGATGATCTGTTAAAATGAATTAATAATTATTCTATAATAAGTACTATATCTAAACAAGTGGTTAATATTATACATCCCAAGATGTAAAATGTTTCCAATCCGCTAACTATTTGTTCTGAAAAAACTAGTGATACCAATGTAAAAGTGTCTCGTCGAGATAGCATGTGCGAGATCTGACTTGTAGTTTTCTTAATGTAAAAATCTTAAAGAAAAGTTCAGTCTAAAAATCCATAATCTGCATTCTTGCCACAAAATCGTTGAAATTCTAATGATCCAGGCTTACTTGTAGTAAGGTTTCCATCCAACTTGCATAACATTGAACGAGTAAAAGTGAGAAACTTTTACCAAGTATCCTTCATTAACTTGATTGAATCTTTGATTGTTCAATATATGTCCTCCATTGAGAACCTCTTGATGAAAGCACCAATGAAACAAAAGGATTTATTAACACAATTATCCTAATATTATATAATAAGATAACCAAATTACAATAACACTTGAATTACAAGGAGAAGTACAGAAATATAGAGTAGCTAGAGATAGATAAGAATGGTTGAGAAATTACAAAGAAGATTAGAGGAACAGACAATTTCTTCACTTCAGACATAATTTTCCAACCACATATGACAACAATATACACTCTACCCTCACCCTGGATCCTAGACAATCTAGTATTGGGCTTTATGATTCCTAGACCTCTCCTTAGTTTAGCCCCCAAGCCTAACAGTTTGGGGACCATTTGCGTGCAGAACATATAGTTTGCAAATCTTTTCCAAAGACGTACAATATTTATCATGTAAACTTTTATAAACTATTTTCCTCCATATATAAATGATAAAAAATTTACCCGGTGTAATCTTATCAACAATACCACAAATTATTGTAGTACATTATAACTTCGACCTTGCTAAATAGGGCACCAAAATCTAAAGAAGTATTCCAGTGATCTTTTACTTCCATGATCAATTTCCCTCAATCAGCGAAATACAAAATATTCAATAGTATATTATCTTCCTTAAGTTGATTAGTGTAAAAACTTTAAAGAAATTGGGAAGAAACAACAAAACTTAAAAAAGTATTTTTTAAAATAGAAAATTTAATCAGTAGAGAAAATAGAGTCAAAAACAGATAATAAATAATTTATGAAATATTTTTATTAAGGATGAAATCGAGCCCAGTAATTACAAGTATGCCATTAAGGAAATTTTTCCCTCAAGTATCCAAGGTTAAATGAAAATATCCTCATGATAGAATAATTTTACTAACTGGTGAAATAATACGTATATCTATAATGTCAACAAACAATTCAACGATAGTAGAGTGCACTTAAAATGCTAAATTTTGTAGTAGCAGAATTCTTGAAAATTGGTTGTTATAAAATCACAGGACTTTTTTCTACTTTTAGACAACAAAGGATAATATAGAATGAATGTTTATTATGCCATATCGGAAATGGTCACAATCCTTGAAAAGTTGCAACCTTTCTGAAGGGTCAAAAACTTACATAAAAGTCACAAATCTTCATAAAAGTCGCAACGTTTAATTGACGACACAATTCTTCCAAAAAGTTGCAAGTGTTACATTACATTCAAACCTTTTAAAACCCAACAAACATATTTCTAATGACCCACAAGTACACCCTAGAGTTAGGACAACCCTTAGGTCAGAACCAGATGTGTTTGACCTCTCAGAGGTCTTACATAATCCTCTTGTCTCTCATTCATTACATAAAGCATGAAAAATAGTGAGGAATTATATTTTTTTCACAAGAATATAAAAATAAGAAACATATTTTATAGAAGATAAGGGTTAAGGCTCATTGTCACAAACAAATCTTGACACACCTTACACATCTTAGGGACACGACCCTTAAATACCTAAACAGTCTTTACAAGTAATAAAATAAAAAACTAAAGAAACATAGACTATGCCCTCGAATATATGAGGACATACTTAGTTTTGAGAGAGGGGATTCCAAGCGTGCCTTCTAACCTTTAACTTGCCTCCATCCTATACTGATAAAATATAGAAAAGTATGTGGTCAGTATAAATATTGTACTAAGTATGATATATACAAAATCATGCAAAAAGGAACAAATTAGTTGAAACATACAAGTCATGCTATTTTGATAAAAACCATCATGAACTATGTTAATAAACGTCATATAGTATCATCATTTAGAACATTGGGTAAAACATCAAAAAAATTTCTTAACATAAGGTCATACTAACAGTTAACCAAATAATCACACATGAACTAGTCCTATCCTATGTTATCCCAAGGCTCCCTTAAGTATGACATAAGGAAATTGGCCATACAATATCCTCAATACCTACTTATAAGATCCTAAAGATTACTATTTATAAGTAAACTTTTTTTTCATTTACACAAGTCACCGCTCAATATGAAGACACTATAGAAACATGCATATACATAGGAACTTCAAATAAGAACCATCCTCCAAGACAGGTCCCAAGTTACACCTAGTGCAGTGTGAAAGTAGCATTGCATAATACTACGCCCACCCTAGTGCTCCTTGATAATTAGACTAGGAATGTCACAGTTATCACATACAAAGACTTCATAATCGAAGACATAATATCAACATGCTTCCTGAACATTACTTCATAATGTCACATTACTTTCATTTACATCATGTCATGACCCATTCGTACATTCATATAAGGAAACACCTGAGTTTATGATGCATGTGGCAGGGTTTTATGTGTTTCCTCTTCCTAAAAGTACAATATTGGGGAATCATAAAACAATGAAAATTGGTTTTCAATTGTTTTAAGTTTCGAAATAGTAAGCTGAACAAATATAGTGTAATAACCAACTTTTCACATATTGTAATTGCACAACCTTTGAAGAAAGGTTTATTCAAGATATTCCCTAGAACAGGTGATGTTTGGGCAGTACACCAAAAATGGAGTGATTAATTGATGAAAGGTAATAATATAGAAGATCTCGAATGTGAGAATAATGAAATACTAGATGTTTCATATAATTAGGTAGATCTGAAGTTTGTAGCAATTTTAATGAGCTTCAAGTCTGTATTCATGGTTCGAGTTGAAGAAAAAGAGACTGACAAAGTAGTTAAAAATGTGTATTAAAGCAGCTCAGGTTCTCTCATCAAATTTCTTCTTTTCTCTTGACAGAAGAGAGAGGTGGTAGCTTGTGAGGTTTCTGGGAGCTTGATCCAGCAGGAATGCCTTAGTATTTACTGTGTATTTGTTGATACATTAAACTTTTCTTTTCATTATACTTTTTAAAACTTCCTTAACATTCTGAATAATATATTTGAAATCTCAATTTCTATTGAGACATAATAGAGTTTTAACAAAAACTCATTTTGGTCTATGATAAAGAAAAGAAAAGTTAAATACTTCAATCAGTACATAGTAAATACAGAGGCCTTTCTGCTAAATAAAGCTCCTAGAAAACTTAAAAAATACCACCTCTTTCTTCTTTTAGGCGAAAAGCAAGAATTTTATTAGAGAACTTGAGGTACTCTGATACATATATTTTCACTACTTTCTTAGCCTCTTCTTCCACTCGAACCATGTAGACGGACTTGAAGCCTTTTACCTATGCCAAGAACGTCACATCTACATAATTATAGAAAATATCCAGTATTTCAACAATCATATATTATAAAACTTCTACATTAGTACCTTTCATCACCTGAGCGCTCTTGTTTTTGTGTAATGCTGAAACTCCGCCTAATCTTGGAAAGATCTTGCAGCTATTACTTATGGAAAAGTTGTGTTATAGTATATCTGTTAAGCTAACTATTTTGAAATTTAAACAGTCCACAACCAATTGATATTGTTTTACCATGACACCCTATTGTAATTAGGGAGTGAACACACATAAAACCACACAACATGCAAGACAAACTTACGGAGAAGATCTTTCTTCATTATCTTCCCATATTATCGAGGCAGGGCATATTAATCGTTGTATGTAGCGCAACATTGGCCAATTTGTTCGATGATCATTCATCAAAAAAATTGTAAAA
Source organism: Solanum chmielewskii (assembly GCA_027704785.1). Classification (NCBI taxonomy): domain Eukaryota; kingdom Viridiplantae; phylum Streptophyta; class Magnoliopsida; order Solanales; family Solanaceae; genus Solanum; species Solanum chmielewskii. The sequence goes on along the minus strand of JAKWIX010000324.1, from coordinate 37,071,518 downwards.
CTCGTGTTCATAAACTTGATCAAGTATTATACAACCAAAAATTTAAAAATATTAATAGAGTCCATGAAATTCATTCTCACGCTTTTGTCTATTGATGAAGAAGAAACGGCTAATTTGTAAATAGGCATGGAGGAAAGGTGTAATTCAAAGGATCGTTCAAGAACATCATCTTTCTCCATAATCTCTTAAGCAATGCTTCTAGCCTTGGTAATCTCTTCCTTGTTGCAGTCCATCACTAGTTTAGAACGAAAAAAGATCAATTATTTACCATGAGTATTAAAATAATTATACAAAAGTCAAGCCTCAAATCATAGGATTAGATAACCCCACAAACAAAACAAAAAAAAAGAAGATAAATTATCACTCTTTATTGATGAAAACAAAAAAGAACTTGACTTTGGTTTCTATATAAAAAAATAATATAGCAAGTTGACGAAGAAACAAATAGTGAAGCTTATAACATGCGTTTTTTGAGAATGCAAATGAAAGATGATTGAAGAAATGGGAGAGTGATGAAATTTGTATAAATAAGAAAATTGACAAGATTATAGTAATACATCATATATCGATGAGTGTGTTCCATGAAGATTAGTATTTTCTCTTAATTATTTACAACATTTTACCTAATTTAATTTGATATAGAAGAGTCATGAGGATATGTTTTAAGCTTTATTTGATTATGTTTGATGAGTTAGAGTCAAAAGGAAAAATTTCTTATTTTAGTTCTTGTGATATTTTCTTAAGTATTGAATTTGACGAGTAGGAGCTAAGAAAGTAAAATCGAAATATTATTTCATTTACTTTGATGAATAGGAGTAGAGAAGGTAATTTTGAGTTTTAGTTCTTTTATTTTCTTACGCATTTAATTTGATGAGTAGGACAATAGGAGAGTAAATTTGTGATTTTATTTATTTTAATTTAAGGAGAAGAATCAAGAAGGTAAATATAAATATAAATTTTAGTGATATTTTTCAAATTATTTAATTAGATGTGTAGGAGCCAGGAACTCAGAGGTAAAATTTTCAATATTATTTTATTTAATTTGATTAGTAGGAACTAAAATAGTAAATCAACAATCTTTTTTAAAAAAATATCATTTTTTTTGTAAAATATAATATTTTTTATAAATGTTTCCACTTGAATAAACCTTATTATCTAACCAATTAATTTATTCACTTACATTGCATCAAAGTTATGTTATTTCAACCTTCAATATAAAAACATAATCATTAATATCTTAATGCATTGAAGTGATGTGTCTCAACTAAAATTTAATCTCAAATTCTTCTCAACAACAACAAAAAATAATGGCATGATCTTCAATTAATTAAGTACAATCAACGTGTAGTCAAACAATAAAAATAATACAAATGACTAAATTGTAGAAAAACATATAAAGTAAGGGAAAATTCATAAATATCCCCTCAACCTATACCTAAACTCTCAGCGAAAAACTTATACTATACTAATATCCTATTAACCCCCCTCCCCCCGAACTTATTTTATAAATAATTTTCTACCCATTTTTGGCCTACGTGGAACTAGTTTTAAAAAAATGTCAATACAAGTTGAGACCACAAGATAGTGTCACGTAGGACTAAAAGGGGTAGAAAATTATTTGTAAAAGAGCTTCAGGGGGTAATAGGATCTTAGTATATTATAAGTGTGTCTCTTAGATTTTGGGTATAGGTTGAGGGGGTACTTGTGGATTATCCCTATCAACTAATGTATAGTGTGCTTTGTCTCTATAAAGTCCCCCTACCCCTTAATAATATATTTTTTGGGTTTTAAAAGGTTCGAATGGAAAGTGAAGAGTTGCCACTTTTATGAATAATTGTGACTTCAATTATAAATTGCGATTATTATGAAAGGTTGTGACTTTTTGAAAGGTTATAAATTTTCAAGGGTTGTGAACATTCCGATAAGGCCTAATAAATATTTATTCATAATATCATTTGTACTCTATTAATAGAGAGATTTCTTCTAATTTTATAACCACCAAATTTTTGGACTTCTTTTACTAAATAATTTAGCATTCTGTGTGTATTCTATTACCATATGGTTATAGGTATCGATGCATTAATGAGTAAGATCGTTCTATCATGAAAAGATATTTTCAGTTAACCTCTAGTATTTGAGGGGAGTAATTTCTTTATGAACATACCTCATTCAGTGGGCTCTATTTCTTCTTTGACAAAAATATTTCATATATTATTTCTAATCTTTTTCTGGTTTTATTTTCTCAACTGATTTAATTCTCTAGTTTGGACAATACTCTTTAATCTTTGTTGTTAATTACGATGTTCTTCAATGTCTTTACTCTAAGTATATTATGGAAATTAAAATAATGTTGGTATATTTTTTATTCTGCTAATTGATGGAAACTGATCATGGATTTTCAAGATTACTACATTATTTTTCTAGAATTTGGTTCCTAATTTAGTAAGGTTGAATTAAGGCATAATGCATAATTATTCCATTTAACTTGACTTAGAATCACGTTTATGCACTTCAACTTTGGATGTGCGCAACTAGATACTTGAACTTGTATAAAGTTGAACAAATAAACAAACAGTCCTACATGTAATCCTACATGTCATTTTATTCCTACGTGGTGTCCCAAGTGTATTTTTTCATGTAGGACTCATGTGTTTATTTATTTAAAAGTTTGATAGTTAAAGTGTGCGTTTGTGCATTAAGAAATTTGGAGGTCAAAGTTAAAATTTGAAGTGAAATTTAGGATTCAATATATGTATTATGCCTTGAGTTAATAATGTACCATTAGAACTATTAGTATTCTGGTTAATGATTACACAAGGTTACATTTTTATTATTTAGGGAAAAGGGTCTGATATACCCTCAACTTTGTCATCTGCAGCTGATATACACCTCGTTATAAAAGTGCTCATATATGCCCTTACCGTTATACAAACGGCTCACATATACCCCTCCCGTTACAAAATGACTCACATATACCCTTCATTTAACTGAAGTTAAAAAATTAGTTTTAAATTTATATTTGTTACTTCTAATTTTTTTTTAAATTATTTAGGGGTATATAAGATTATTCAATCAATGTTCAAGGTATATTTTAATTTTTTTCATACATAAATTATTTTTTGACTTCTTTTATTTTAATTATTTGAGTTTCTTATTCTTATTTTGTTTTTTTATTTCATTTCTTAGTATAAAGAAAAAAAAACCAAATTTTTTTTTTGTGTATTGTAATTTAATTTCGTATTCGAAGAAAATTTTCGTCATCTACAATAAGTTTTACAAGAATATTAGTGAAATGTAAATAAATTTGATTATCAAAATAATAATTATAAATTAGTCATTGAAATAAAAAAAAGTCAAAAAAAATATGTTTGACGAGGATTAAATTTACTCATATGGGATTATATTTTTTTATAAAAAAATAAAAATTTAGATTAAAATTATTTTTTCATTTCTGTTAGAGGAAAAGGGTATATGTGAGCCATTTGTTTACAAGTAGGGGTATATATGTGCCTTTTTTATAACGAGGGGTATATCAGCTCTTAATGACAAAGTTGAGGGGTATATCAGACCCTTTTTCCTATTATTTATATAAGGGAAAATGTACAATTACCTCTCAACCAATGCCTGAAATCCAGAGACACACTTATACTATATTAAGATCCTATCCCCCCCCCCTCGAACTTATTTTATAAGTAATTTTCTACCCCTTTTCGGCTTACGTGACACTAATTTGAAAAACAAGAGTCAACCAACCTTTGACCCTAAAGATAGTGTCACATAGGCCGAAAAGGGATAGAAAATTATTAACAAAATAGGTTCAGGGGGGTAATAACACCTTAGTATAGTATAAGTGTGTCTCTGAGATTTTAGGCATAGGTTGAGGGGGTACTTGTGCATTATCCCTTTATATAAAGAGAAAAATAGTTTCTAAAAATTTAGATCATAAATATCATATGTCTTTGGAAATGATTTGCGAACCATATGTTTTTTGAATGATTTTTTCTTAGAAAATAGTTTTGTCTTTATCATTGTTTAGTTTGCAGAATGAGATATACGTATTTTGGTTAGATAAAATACTATGTCATAATATTCTAGTTTGAAGTATATAAAAGAAAATCATATCCACGTGATAATCTAAGAATATGTTTTATTATGTTTGGAGAATAAAAAAGAATTTTTTTTGTTGTTTTATACTCCTTTTTAAAATTTGATTGTGTCTAATTTTAGGAGACTGAGACTTTTGTAGTTTTCAACTCTGTATAAATTAAACTATGCAATTGGTTTGAAGAATATGAAAATTTTCACTTAATAAGTCAGTGTTATACTTTTTGTTTTCTACTGCGTTTGAATTTGAAACTAATTTGATGTCACAAGTACCCCTTCAACATATGCCCAAAATCTCACATACACACTTTTATTATAATAACTATCTATTACCTTCCTGAACTTATGTTATAAATAATTTTCTACCCCTTTTCGGCCTATGTTTCACTATATTGTGGGCCCAATGCGCATTGACTTTATTTCCAATCTAGTGACACGTAGGCCGAGGGGTAGAAAATTATTTATAAAATAAGTTCAGGGGGTAAATGAGACCTTAGTATAGTATAAGTGTGTGTCTAGGAATTCAGGAACAGGTTTGGGGGAGGGGGTACTTATCTATATTCCCTTTGAATAATATAAATTTTATTATTATATGGAAACAAATTGTAAAAAATTTACTACTAGTGTTCTAAATAATAAGTGGTATATCTATTTGTGATACCAAGAGATCGAAAGGGACTAGTGACTTGAAGTCAATCATTTTGTGCCTACGTTAGGTGCCTCTATGGAATGAATATTGATATTGTGTAAAAACTGTCAAAGAGAATTAAAGCATTATAATCATTTTCTAAAATAATATCTTCAAACGGGGATTCATTATTTCAATGACAATATGTTACTATGAAGAAAAATATATGCAAAATTTATTTTCAAAAACTTGAAAAACATATTGATAAAGATAAAATTAGATTCAGTAACATTCTTGGATTATGTTTAACCCCACAAAACTCTTGGAGTATATAAATATTTTGGTCATTGAGCTTCTCTTTTACTAGTATATGGTATGACAAGTATTATTGATAAAGATAAAATTAGATTTAGTAACATTCTTGTATTATGTTTAACTTCATTGTTGATATATTTTATGAATGAAAGTCACATAAAATGTTGGGTTTTTTTCATGAAAATATTTGCACATTAAAATACGATCATGTCTATACACATTAATATTCGTGGAAATTATTATGTCAAATTGTTGTAAAAGAAACATTTGGGTCATAATGCCTTTACTAGACCCACGAAACTATGTTGATGAGCATATCAATATCAACAAAATTGAAATTTATTGAAAGTTCCTTCTAAAAAGGAAAGAAAATTTGAGAATGTGCTGACTCTACACAATGATTGTATCACACAAAATTATATTAAGTAGAAAAAAATATTCGTGATAAAAAATTATCTCATAGAAGGGTTTTCAGACTCAACATTTTTATTTGTTTTTACTTGCTTCAGTCAAATTGTTTGTGACCTAAACACGTGAAACATTTTAAGGATATATGATCAACTTAGAAGTTTTGTCTAACTATGATTGCAATAAATAAAAATGTCAAATTTGTGTTAAATCTAAGTATGTTAAGTATTCTTATAAATCTATTGGAAGGAACTCTAATTCCATAGAGTTGATCTATACAAATATTTATAATATGAAACCAACACCATCATATGGTAATAAAAAAGTATCTCATAACTTTTATCGACAGCTGAATTAGATACGATTATGTCTATTTATAGAATGGAAAGGGTGATTCAATAAAATTGTCTTGACAATAAAAATTTGAAGTTAAAAATCAGTTGGGAAAAAGATAAGAAGTTATAGGGATTAAAAGTATAAATCTTGCTTTGACATAATATGTGTGAGAAGTGGAATTATCAATCAAACTACTATCTTATTAACCTTAATCAAATGTATCAAGATTAATGTAATAAACTTTGAAGTAAGTGACGGATGCATTAATAATAAGTTCGATTTCACCACGAAACGTGTGTTGAAAAGCTATCTTACAAAAAAATAAAACCAAAAAGGTTTTGTCTAACTTGAAATATATAAAAGTTTGGGGCTGGCTAGCCAAATTCAAGGTTCCTATGCCAAAAGGATCAATATTGAAAATAAGAATGTGAATTGTAAAACTATACTTGAATAGTCGTGTGAAAGGTCTTAAAAGACCTTAGTAAGAAACAACTCAAATTGTACTTGATGAATAAATTTAGGGGAATAGATATGTCAAAGGGCATCACTTCCTTTAAATTTAATTTTATAGCATTTCTTATTGAAAATAAGTCTCATATATTTAATGATAATATGCCTTCTGCGAAATAAAACTTTGGGAAAGATTTTGTCAATGATGAGGTTGATTCAATCTTGAATAATCACACTCGGAGGTTGATTGATATCCCTTGCTGAAGTATATAACCTTAAAATTTATTAAATGGATGTGAAAATAACTTATTATCCTTTACTACACATGATGGCTCTATGGTTTACGGAAACATGGGTTTGATATAAACATGCATCCCCATATCACTGCTCAATACTACTCCCAAAATAAATATAGCTCATATGTTTACAAGCTTCTTTCTTATTTGAGATGATTACTGAAACAAGCTTAAAAACTCTCTTTGAATGAGTGTCCCCTTTTCTTGGTCAAATAGGAAAACATTTATAAACTCTATGTGAATACATAGTTCAATTATATGTTTTTGGGAAATGAACTCAACTTTTTACTCTTTGATTCATGCCCAAATCCTACACTATGGGCGGGACCGATACTCAAGACCATTGTTGACCCCATACGAAACCTTTGCCTTACTTACTCAATTCAGCAGAAGATAATATGCTTATTAATAAAGATCAATATCACTTAACTGAACTAAATACTAAAATAATCGAGAATGCTTAAAGGTTAAACATTTAACTTGGAAAAAAGTGGCAACCCAAGTCCTAATAATAAGAAATGATAATGGAAAGAGTTAAAGCACTAACATCTGACTGTCTATGAAGACTTTTAAAAAACCAAGATGGATGTTGGCATAAAACTCCATAAAATCCTGATGAAGAAATCAGAAAACAACGAAAATAGATCCTCCGGAACGCAAGTTGGATCTCCGACTAACTCGGAGCTTCTCATTGGATCAACAGTGCGTTGGAATGCTGATTCTTGTTACATGTGCCATCATTATAAGACGATGAATGTCAAATAGCATCAGTACATTGAATGTAAAATTATGCGAGTTGGAATGCTGAAACAACCTAGGTTTGTAAGAGATTTTGAAAGAAACATTTACCTTAACTCTTCTCAACTCATGAATACTAAACTGAACTGATTACAACATAAAGCATTTAAAACAAGTGTAATATAAAGAAAAGTTGTTTAAAAATATTATGTAAACATTTTGTATATAACAGGGATACAACATAACTCTGATATGTATGTGAAAATACAATAAACTTATGTATATAAAATGAAATAATTTCTATGGGAGTTTCTCTAACAAACAACCACAACATAAGAGCTATAGTGATGATACATCATTCTACCTCACACTGCCAACACATCTTATACCCAACCAAAGGTATAGAACCTAAACTACTAAGTGGATTTACTAGTTTATTATGAAAAGGATTCATCAAAAAAATATTACCTTTTTTGCTCATGGTGGCTACATGGTGTCATGGGGATCTGATTTATCTGAACTTATGCTCGTCCCTAGTTTGGTGCTCAATACTACTCCTAAAATATACTAGATATCATATTTTAAAAAAAATATTTCTTTTGTGACTTGAGATTAGTTGTCAAGCCCCAAGCTACCCCCGAGATGTGGACACGGGACTTAGAACCACAAGTGATTCAAAGCAAACCCTGCTAGCATAATCATGAGTATACTAAAGATTAGAAAATGATGCGAAAGTTAAATCATAATTTAATCTGAAAAATGGGGAATATCCATGTTCTATAACTGAGATATTTGAAAACAATGACTTTACTACAAAAGAAATATTAACACAATACTAAGCTTAAACTTACTATGTCTGAAATAAACATCTAACTAACAAGGAATTCTGCGACAAGCCGCAGCTATCTAGCAGAAATTGAAACTGACTGGCTAAAACTAAAATGAAACTCATGATTGTTGTCCTCGGAGAATGAGGATTCACCATTGAATATGCTGAACTGGAGATCGGAAATCGATCTATGCGTGAACTCCATGCTGAAAACCTTAACCTACAACATGAGAAGTTGTAGCGCACGTATTTGTTAGTACTTGAAAAGTACTAAGCATGTAGGATAGAGTAAAGCTGAAATAAAACATAACTGAACAAGCATAAAAGCATGTATTATAATTTGAACATGATATACTGAATTCTGAGCTAACTAGATGCAATGACCAATTTATAACATGTTGAAACTCAATAATGAATATACTGATAAATGGTTAGTGCAGAGAGTCTAACTAATCTGTGTGAGCTACTAATAACCGATAATAAAATCACATGACCTAAATGTAAAGTCTGATGTATACGCCTCATCAAGAGGACCGAATATACCCTGCCATGGGTATAAAGGCATGCTGGCGTGATCACTAAACTGATTGCTCACATAGAGGACTTACAACCTACTTAGCTAGTAGTTCTGGGACAATTGGGTACGCTAAACCGTAGTTCGACAAGGTATTATGCTACTCCCAATGAATTCTATAAATTAACTGATTATGTCTGAGTTTTTCAAAATACTGGATAGCTCGAAACTGAACATACAAACTGAAAATGCAACAATTAATCTGGTAATTATGCATTTATAACTGAGGCATATATATCTGAAGTGTCTAAAATATATGACCTATCATGTGTAATTCAAGAACTAAAAAAATATAAATCTAGGGTTATGAAATTCAAGCGATAATATGAGTAATAACATGATAATCTTATATTGAACATATATTTATTAAATTCATGAATTTCTAGAAACCTACGGTTTAATCATAATAAGAGAATCAAGAATTTGAGTGAAAACTAGGTACCTAATGGGTGAAAGGAACCCACTAGTGAAATCCCACATACCCGATGATGAAGTTCACAGAAAAATAGTTAAGTATTGGGGCTGGAACTACTGTGGCTTGTGGTGTTCTTGAACGAGGATTCATGAGCTTTTTCTCCTCTATTGCTTCTACTTTCCTAAGTTGTGATTTAATGATTTGACTTAGATATGTTTTAAGTATGTTTCTAGGCTTAAGCTGACTAAAATATGATGATTTAGGGTCAAATCGATGTAACTTAGGATTTAAAAGAAGTTTAAATTAAAAAGACCCCTGGGAAAGTTGCTACTAGACCAATCGACTACCAGGACGGATGGTCCGTCGATTCACCGACGCCCCGTCGTTGGGTCCGTCGACTGGGCCTATTCGACTGGCTTTTACTAAAACGGGCATAACGTTTTACTCAAAGGTCTGATTTTAGCAAGGTCAGTTGATATGAAAAGATAACTAAATTATTTATCTGTGGGTAGGTGAGGGCACACCTACTTAATTTTGTGCTAAGAGTTATGACCATTTGAAGTTCATCCAACTACATATCCCCTTATCTGTCTGCTAATTTCCCATCAACGGTTAGACATAGGGACCGTAGGTTCCTATGGACTGTGTTGCTTATCCGTAGCTCATGTCAGAGAGTGGGTGAAAGGAGTCTTGATCGACAGTCACGGTCTACGGACCGCCGTCTGACCTACGGAACGTAAGTCTGTCTGTCATCCAAGACATGACTAATTTTTTTTGGACTGAATTCTTTTTGGAGATTCTGATATCATTGAGGGTTTTGCAGGACGGACCGTAGGTCAGGATACGGTCTGTCGATGGTCATGTCATTTGCACCTACAAATTATTTTGAAAATATAATTTTTGGTCTATTTTGGCTATAGGGTGTTACATTAGTGCTCAAAGACACAGCTCAAATACTATCTTGGAAGTCTCAATTTCCCTTCATACTTCATTTAGAAAGTTATTACTCTTTTATGAAAACTATCAAAGACGTTATTTGTAAGTCTCAGTTCAATTCTTATTTAAATGTGAATAAAATTTAAATTTCTTTGGGAATACATAGTCCCGTATACTTCTTTGAAGAAAGAACTTCAAACTTTACTCGTCACTAAACTTAAAACATTATTCCTAAAATAAAGTTTAAAAAATCTGTTAAAGACTTTCGAAAACTTTAAGAAATGATCTTAACTTCACTCTTAATTATTCTTTAAATTAAATCATGGAATCAAGAATGAAGGCTTGTGTTTGGATAGATCTCGTAATGTTAGGAATGATTTTAGATAACTCAACATGAGAAAATAACAAAATTCAAAATACGAAGGTGTTTTGAGGAAGAACAGCTTGTGTGAACTAAGCGACGCAGATTTTTTTTTAAAAAAAATTCAGGGACGAGGCGTGCGATGCGCCACCATGTTCAAATTTAGCATGTCTGAATTTCATCTTCATTTTTCTTCCCTAATACACCCAAACTCGGTTCTTTTTCATAAATTATTTTTAGATATTGATACCCAAAAAATGTAAATAAGAACCTAACTAGAAATGACTCTATAATGTGATGTAATGAAATCAAAAGTACCTCAACTTAGTCAAATTAAAGAACAATATATGAATTCAATAATAGATATCAAGATCATCAATATTCAAACTCTTTTATGATGAAACCAAACTGAAATTAATATGTTTGGCACGTGGGAGAACGATACCAATCTTATGAGAGCCTCACATACGAGGTAGAAGTAAACCCTTGGCATCAATACAAAACATTGTTGATTGATCTTGATGACCTTTCTTTTCTCCTTATTTTCGCTTCTCTTTTTTTCTTAGCTATAGATTGAAATCCTAAATTCTAAAAGTGAATTAAATCTAATTTGAACCGTATTAACCTCCTAAAAATTGATTGAATAGTAGGGAAATGAAAAGACTAAGATACCCCTTAAAATTCCGAATTGGACAGCAAAATCATTTTTTAATGACCAATTCTTAACGAAAGGATATAAATATGGTTGATAAAAGTTTATTTATAGCGACACAATTTTTTGTAGTCGTTAAAAGTCTACATCAATTTACTATTTAATATTAACAAGGAATGATATCCAAACCTTTAAATTTTTACCATTCAGTCGTTATTGATAAATTAAAAATGCGACTGGATGTTATTTTTATATTGTACGTATACGATACAATTTATTTAACCACTCAACCACTCCTTTCCCTACGTCCTCCAAATAATTAAGTTGAAAATTAAAAATTAAATTAGTCATTCTCTCACCCAGCCATTTACCATCGGTTTTTCTTCCCCATTCCCCCACCTCCTCCAGAATTTTCATAGAATGAGCGATACTTATGGGAGTGAGATACTCAACCGTTAAATTAGAGAAACTGACAAAAACCATAGAATTTTGAACAAATCACTGTTGGAGAAAAACTTGCAAAGTAAATTAGGTTTGATAGCATAAATTAATCTTTAGGTCTCTATTACCTCTAAGAAAAGGAAAACATCATAACAAAGGTTTCTTTACTTGAGTTGTCACTTAATTTTTATTGGTCTTTACTTGGCATGATAAATATTTGGATATTTTCTTGGAGTTCTCTTTGCTTCAAAGTTTATGCAGTTTCGTTTGAATATGAAAGTTTCTATCGAAAGCTTTATTTGGTCTAATTCCGATTTATGCTATATGATTCATCAAGGTATTTTACCATGGTCTCTTAGTTGTGGAATTATGGCAACTTTTGATGCGTTCATACTTCCTTGATTGACTGCAAAATGAGATGCAATAATTGTTTTTGTTTAATAAATTTTTTAATATGTACTTTCTAGGAAAAAGTTTGCATTATCCTTTGAAATTGTAATTTTGCCTAATAATATGATATAATATTTTCTATGTGAACGGGATAGTTAAGCATTTCCTCATCCTTTTTTTCCCTATTCTAATTCTTGTTATTCTGGTCACGAAACACTTAACTTGTCGCAGAACTTCAAAATGCTAATTTTTTATCAGAAAAAGAGTGGGTGAGGATTTAACCTTCTATGCACATAAGATGCGATAATGGCACACTCGTCCACCTTTTTTATTGACTGCACAGTAGCAGCAAACTCATGGAGCATGCTTATCAAAATTTAAATACTAAGATATCATCTCTTTCTAACCTATTGTAACTTAATTTAAGTTACTTGGCAAAAGTTAGCTTTGCCATACCTAAGTCTAAGTCTAATTAAAGAAAGTTCATTAAGTCTTTATGTAGATTTGGAGGGTATAAAAATAATTATATATTTCCAGTGACTACATCTATCTTAACCAATGGGTTTTCCACAATATTGACTTTTCTAAAAAAAGTCTATTATTTGTTGTTAAACATGGTCCAGAATTATATTTGTGAAGTTTACTACCTGCTTCAACTCTAGGTTGTTTGTATTCTGTGTTCTCGTCATTGCTTTTTAGTTCAATTGCAGCAAAATCTTGTTATATAAATATGCACAGAACACATGGATTTAGTGTGTATCCAAGAATAATATCTCCTCCAACTTGTATATAACTTTTCTTCTCTAATAACTTCTCTTCTCTAGTTTTTTTAGTTCTCGAACTTGGGCTTGAACAAATCCACACAGTAGACGTAACAAATCCAGCTAAGTTTAGTTAAAATCTTTACAGCTAATTGTGTATGATGATGAAATGTTTCTTCGAAGTTGATCAAGGGTAGAACTGACACGATGTGAAACATTATTCAAATTCTTATTGTTAAAGTTCTATATAACTAGGTAAATCGCTCGTGCTTCACGCGATGGTAAATTACGTCAATAATCTACCTATGAACATAGTGTTTATGGATTTTGTTATTAACTCTTCATTTTACAATGGTTGTTCATCACCAAAGTCTTTCGAAAAGATATGTAATTTTTTCATTGTCTATATTTATTTTTTCAAAAAGTGGTAAAAACATTTTATTCATCAACTGTGAGAGTGTTTTCCCTATTCAAGGCCTCTACATATAAGAATATAAATATTATACCTCTTATATAATTAGTTGTGTACTTAATAAGTTTATTAAAATATAAAAACGCATGTCTTGGGTTTCAATGAAATAACGCATGTCACTCTAATAATTGGATTCAATGATGTCTTGGCAAGTCCTTATTCAAAATTATACGCAGTCGATGACACTGTTTTGATAGACAAAAGACATATTTTATTATTTATATTTCGATCAATATGGTCAAAACTAAATTTTTTTGGGACTTTTAATCAAAATTTTACAAGGAGATAATTATTTCTTTAATATTTTTTTTCATATACATTCATTTTACTTGGAGGGGTAATTCATTGACTCCAACCTAACATTTGAACCCCAAACGTTTGATTAATGTTGAGTACAATACTTACCATCCCATACATTCCTTTATTTTTTTTTGGATGTGACTAATAGATTGAATGCCTCAATAAGATAGAAAGTTGAATAAATAACACATTAGGGTAGTGTGGAACCACCATAACCTTTGAACACTCAATGTCCCTTCTTGGACATCACATGGATCTTTTAGCCAATGAAAAATCTGTAAAGATCAAAGTAATTTATTTACAATTTTAGGAATTCAAATCTATATGGAACCAATAGTCTAATGATTACATTAAACTCTTGATTAACATATATTTACTTCAACATAATGGTCAAAATCATAAATATAAATAACAAAGTTTAAAACATGTATTCAAAAAAGAATTACTAAAATGAGCATAAATTAATGATTATAAAAAGGAAAAGGCCTGAAATACCCCTCAACTTTTTGATTTAGAGCTGATATACCCCTCATTATAAAAGTTGCTCATATATACCCTTACTTGTAAACAAATGGCTCACATTTACCCTTTTCTTCTAACCGAAATGAAAAAAAAAATCTAAATTTTTCTTATTTTTTTCTAAAAAATATAATCTCATATGAGTAAATATAATCCTCGTAAAAAATATTTTTTTTTACTTTTTTTTGTTTCAATGTCTAATTTATAATTATTATTTTGATAATCAAATTTATTTATGTTTCACTAATATTCTTGTAAAAACTTATTGTAGATGACCAAATTTTTTCTTCGAATACGAAATTAAATTACAATACACAATAAAAAAATAGTTTAAATTTTTTTATTTAAACAAAGGAATGAAAGAAAAAAAACAAAATAAGAATAACAAACACAAATAATTATAATAAAAGAAGTCAAAAAATAATTTATGTATGAAATAAAATTAAAATATAGCATGAACTTTTATAGAAGAATCTTATATACCCCTAAATAATTTTTTAAAAAAAATTAGAAGTAATAAATATAAATTTAAAACTAGTTTCTTAACTTCCGTTAAATGAAGGGTATATGCGAGCCATGTTGTAACGGAAGGGTATATGTGTGCCGTTTGTATAACGGTAAGGGCATATATGAGCCACTTTTATAACGAGAGGTATATCAGCTTCAAATGACAAAGTTGAGGGGTATATCAGACCCTTTTCCCTTATAAAAAACATGACAAAATCTTAAATAATAAAATTACACATTATGGAAAAAGTCGAGCTCTCTGAATGCACATTGTTACTTTAAGGAAATTATATCATTCTAGTACTCGAGGTTTAAATAAATATATCCTCTCAGGACAAAATGATTCTGCTCACCAATGTGTTGATACAGAAACAATGGTTTCAATAAGTCAGTCAACAAGAGCAAAGTGCAAATATATTTAATTGTGCAGAAGAAGAAGAAGAATTTCAGAATATTCGTGGTGTTAAAATGAGAGAAGATCCCTCTATTTATAGAAAACAAAGGGTAGTATGAAATGATTTTTATTGAGTCTTATAAGAAAGAACACAACTCTATGAACAAGTAACAATCTTTCATAAAAGTCACACTTTTTTTAAAATAAGATTTGCAATTCTTCATAAATGTCGCAACTCTACATTAAAATTGCATTCTTCGTAAAAGTTTCAACTCTTCGTAAAAGTCGCAACTGTACATAAAAATTGCAACTCTTCATAAAAGTCACAACTTTTTGTAAAAGTCACATTTTTTTGTGAAAGTCGAAGCTTTTTTTAAAACTCACAAGTTTTAACAATATTCACAACTTTTCATGAAAGGGAAGACTATTTTTGGAAATAAATAAGTTAAAAGCAAATCCTAATTTGTGGTTGCGCCACATAGGCGGGCCTATGATTCTCTTTTATATGAATATATGATATAATTGTCTAATCAAACTGTTAATTTTGATTATGCTCGTTCAGGTTTTGGTCCATGCTAGTGTGATTTTTGCTGTTGAGTGTGTTCAACCTCCTTCACTTTGGTAAGTGTCACTTTTATTCTTTCTTTGATTATGTAGCCTAGATCTTCATCTTTCCATTTCTTTATTTTGTTAATTTTTTTTTGTTTGGCGTATAAAATTGCATGTTCTGCATTTTTTAGTTGTTTCAACCTGTAATATGTGCCAGTAAGCTTAAATTTCTAACATCATACAACCATACTAGATGGGTGAATTTGGAGACCTTTAGTGTGGTGCAAGATTTTTTTACTATGAGGTAATATCTGCTAAAGGATCTATGAGCCCGGTGATTCAAAGTTGTACTGTACCTTTAGTTCATAATTTTGCCGAGAAGCCCATTGTTTTAAATCTTTTTAAAACCAGCGTCTTGTGCATATTAAAAGGATTTAGGTTATTTATAATTAAAAAGTTCCGATGTAACATTACACTTCATCATAAGATCAGTCTGCGTTAGTAACTTTTTCTCAATCATTTTCATCCTATCAAATCTTTAGAGTAAATAAGCAGTGTTTCTCGAATACATTTTTTTCTTACATTGATGACTCACCTCCTATTATGATCAGGCAAAGGCCTATAGTTGTTGCCTATGTTAATCAAACTCTCCAAAATTTTTGCTTCACTAATGTCGGGTTCTCTAAAAATACAATATCTTTGAAGGATCGGACACACACATAGGCTCTTTTAAAGAGTCTGAGAAATGTAGGTTGTTGCTGATTGACAGCTACCTATTAGGTATCAACAACACATTTTACTACTTTACATAACAGGCAGGAAAAACGCAACTAGCTATTCATTATTACTACAGCACAATGGTAAAAAAAGCTATAAATAAATTTAAAAGCTGAAACAAATTATAAGTTATAAACTAAAATTTTCAACTGTAAAATGTATGACGTTACCCCTTTGAACTTTTTACATAGATGCTCAATCAATGACCTGCTTTTTACGACTTTTTCATAAACTACACCTGTAGGATAGAGTTGCAATCTTGTGCTGCTTAATGTTCTGTGCAACTATTTTGCCCGAATTTAGAAGAGTCTAATTCTGTGACGTCTGCAGCTCTTTGAAGCAGTTGCTGCTACACTGTGAACTTCTTGGTGCATGAGCTGTGGACTTGTTGCTGCCTAGGCTGAATTATTGGCCTTAATGAATCAATCATGTACATTAGGATTAATCAATATAGACACAAACATAATCTATAAGTCAACTACAACGGTGCAACGTAAAAATAGATAATTGTTGGACTGAAGGTTTTCTTGGCTCATGTAACTTCTTTTGGTAATATATATTTTTTTATCTTGAGGTGTTATTGAGTGTGTCGTCATGAAGAGATTCAAACTTAAGCATATGGTCGTTGTTGGGATCTTTGTCTTCCACATCAACTTGTGTCGAAAGTTATCATTACATGTCTTAATTAACTCTTAAGATCAATGCATTAGTTTTATATTGTAAAAGGTAATTTCAAATTTGAACTTCTCTTTTCTTACAAAATCATTAGTAGGCATTCATGTAGATTTCATGAATTTATGGTCAGCTTAATTAAGAGATTATGAAATTTGAAAACTACACTTGAGCGAAACCATTTGTAGTTAAAAAATATACACCTTCTTCAATGTTCATAACCAATTTCCAAAACAATCTTTATTTGAAAAAACATGAGCCTCTTATGCTATTGCTTTTTAGTCGGACTAATTATGCTCTTGTTAATGATGTAGGTTTTTTTTTTTGTAAAGTTCATTAGTTTTCTTACTTAGTCTGGCTCAATAGACCTCTTTTGTTTTTTATTAGCTCTCTATGTTTTAGTTGTCGGAGCTAGCATATCTTTCGTTGGAGCTCACTATATACTTAGAGGTTCTATAGTTTGACTTCTTCTTTCTTTACATGCATTATTCATCGAGGAACCCACATGTTTGAGGATATACGTATCTCAGATTTTTCATGTACCAAGATTACAAGTGGATATTGGGAAATAACCTTTTCTTACTTGCTCTTAGCCTTATTTCAATTAGAGTTTCACTAGAAGTATTCTAGAGTTGGAGTTTTGTTATATTGGTATAGATGGAAATACATAACTTTCCTGATAGTATGTTTTTACTACCCAACCTATAAACACTTGACTTGCAAAATAATGTTCCCTGAACTGTCAGAATTTTTAACCAACTTAACACATAACTTTCTTTTCCAATAATTTTGAAGGATCAATTCCAGACATTCTGATCGGTTATGTATGTTACATAATCAGAGAATAGAGATACATCATTCTCCCAGGAGACTGCTCAAAAGTCTCAGTCCTTCTGTATATAACTGGAACATAGTGACTGCAACCCATAAGAAAGACAACAATCCTCCGAGGTTAAAAGGGATATTAAGGAAGCTTTTAATATAGATACTCATCTCAAACACTTTAAACAAAAAGGAAAACTTTCTTAGTTAGAACGACACTCGTCCTCCCCTTGCTTCCTTCTTTTTACTACACCTTTCATGTGTTTAAGGATGTAAAAACTATGAAAGCTATTTTAATATAGATAAATCAAATAGAACAAGTAATTTTTGAATAACTTATTTTGTAGCAGAGGTACTTAGTAACTCTAGGCTGCTAGAGAGAGCTACTTCACTATTTGTGTCTTTAGAAAAATCAACAGACTTAAGGAACTGATCAATATTAGTGTTGTCTTCTCATCTATGATTGTATCATTGTTGATGTCTTTTACGCTTCCTTTCGCTTATTGCAACAAAAAGGTCATTTGGAAAGAGGTTCCTTAAAACAAAGCAGAAATGATGGTTGTAATTACAATGTTGGAATGAAACGTGTTCCAATGAAGTTGAAAAATTTATTTTTATGTCCAGCACTTACTAATTTGAGATTGCGACATAATTTTTGTTGTTGTTCTTGTTAGGATCGGAAATAAGCAGGTGTAAATGCGGAAGCTGGAAAGGCAAACCTCGAAAGACCACGAGTAAGAAGACAACGACAAATATACCAAAAGACACAAAGATATAACGTGGTTCGGTCAATCGACCTACATCCATAAAGGAGATGAGCAATCCACTATTAATACGAGAGTACAAAATACAGAGAGAAACAATCTCAACCAATTCACTCGGAATACATGGGAGGTTCACACAAGTGATAACATATCAAGCTTGTGACCCACAAATTCTTCCCCAAACCAAAACTCTCAAAGCCCTTTAAGACTACATTGTGAATGCTGATTAAGTTAGAAGGAACATTCCTCTATTTATAGAGTCCTAAACTTTTTCCTACAAGAAAAGGATTAGTCAATCCAAAAACATTTCCTAAATGGAAAACCTATTTATGGTAAGAAATTTAGGGCAAATAAAGCCCAACAAATCTCCCCCTTGGCCTGAATTTCTTACAAAATAAATTTTTCCACCTTCTTCACTTAATCTTCAACAACTTGCTTCTCCTCTCCATAATCTCCTTTGCAAAATTTATGTCTCAACACAGAGAACATCTTTGAAACATTTTCTCCAACAAAATCTTCATTACTATCAAAAAGGTTGCGGCTAGAACTACACCCGCCAAGATGAACACCTCTTTCTAACCTGGTTCAATCATCGATTATCGAACCACTGAGCCTGACTCCATCATTGAATCTGGCTCTGACACCACTTGTTAGGATCGGAAATAAGCAGGTCTAAACGCGGAAGCTAGCAAAGCAAACCTCGAAAGACCTCGAGTAAGAAGACAACGAGAAATATAACAAAAGACACAAAGATTTAACGTGGTTCGGTCAATCGACCTACGTCCACAAAGGAGATGAGCAATCCACTATAAATATGAGAGTACAAAATACAGAGAGAAACAACCTCAACCAATTCACTTGGAATACATGGGAGATTCACACTAGTGATAACGTATCAAGCTTGTGACCCACAAATTCTTCCCCTAACCAAAACTCTCAAAGCTCTTTAAGACTACATTGTGAATGCTGATTAAGTTAGAAGGAACATTCCCTTCTCCTACAAGAAAAGAATTAGTCAATCCAAAACCTTTTCCTAAAAGGAAAACCTATTTATGGTAAAAAATTTAGGGCAAATAAAACCCAGCAGTTCTCTGAAAATAAACCCTTCTAGGAACTGAGGAATCAATGACGATGTATGCTTCTAGAAAACTTTCTGTATTTTTATAGCTTTCTTTGGGTATATTTTCTGTTAACACTTTGTGAGTTTATTTGCTGAATGTATCATCTCTTTGCTCTGTAACTGTGATCAGGGTTGTAGAATTTATAACATTTCGAGAAATGGTCTTTATTACTAGCACACATTAATGGGAGAACTTAGAAGGAGGAGATAACAAGTCAAAACCAACAGAGTATAATGGCTTCAGACTTCCTTAACTATTTTTGTTTAAAATCATTATCAACACTTTTTAATAACAAAAATAGTCATCAATTAGCCTAGAGATATAGGAAAAATTACAGCTCTATATAATCCCATTAAACCTATGACAATACAAAATATTCAATCCTAAAATATTTACAAACTAGCAAGGGACTTTATACATGACCACAAAACAACATCGTTGGGCACTTCTTAAGTACTCTCTATTCTCAGACATCTTGCCAATTATGACATCAACATCACAAATTCTCATTAATTTTCAACTAATGAGACAGAAATGTCAGTATTTTATCAGTGATGGTTGTGACATCACTAGTATTTTTACTATAAGAATCTTTGACAGCCTTGGATTATGTAATTGGAGAGAGTGCTATTTAAGTCTCTTCTAGATATTTGTAGCAACAAAGCATTTTGTAGGTGACTGTAGGTTTCTATATATTATTTGGACATATAGCATCTCCTGAATATTTATATTTTTCCTTCTGCTGAGATTATCTTGAGTGAAACATGCTTCGTAGAGTGCTTTATAAGTGAAGCAAATCAACTTTTTCTACTTCAAGAATTGGATTTTTTTATTCCAAAACTAAGTTTCTTGCTATCTGACATATTATTACTGATTAATTGACCTGAAATTGTTCTTATACAGATGAAGAACTTGATGATGTAAGAATAAAATGTTGAAGAATTGTGCAGCTAGCTGAAGATGCTACAATTTCATTTTCTAAAAATGTTAGGGTTTAATAAATGTCGAACATTTTTCGATACTATGTCGAACATGTATGGTTTTAGATATTTTTTCAAAAATATTCTTTTTAAGTAAAGCTAAGTTAATGTGTTGTTTAAGTTCTTTGTTAACGATACAACTTTATATGATATTTTTTATTGCATGTGAAAAGAAAATCATTTGCAAAAGGAAATTTTAGCCGCTAAAGGAAAGGAACTATGGCCCCTAAAAGTAGTTATAACGACTGGAATTTCTCATTTTTCTTCAGGTTTTATCGACCAACTGAGTATTAGTGAAGGGGCATTTGGTCGTAGTATGAAAGTTTAAAGACTGTATACATTGTTATCGCTAAATTATATTTAGCGACCGAATGTGCAATCCGGTCGTTAACCTTTAACGACGGAACTTTTAACGACCGGTGACGACCAATTTTTGTCCCATCATTATAGATTTTTAATGACATTAATCTGACTGTTAACGACTTGATTTCCTTTAGCTAAAGGTCATTTTTCTTGTAGTACTCCAACTCCAAACTTCCAAAAGGCATAACTCACTCATACAAACTCGAAATCATGCAAACTTGGAGGCATTGGCTGATTGAATTTGACCAAAAACTCAACTTTATCTTACAATTATAGATTTATACAAATCATTCCTAAATTAATTATTTCAGATTTTAAACTTCCTTCTAGTTCTATCTAGTTGCGAGATATTTACAATGTCTCGCCCTTCGGAACATTCGTCCACGAATGAGATTTACTCTTAGTGAGCTAAGGGTTGTACATCAAGTTCATACATCCCAAAAGCAATTGCAAATAAAAGAACATGCTCACTCATTATGTAGATAGTACTAAGAGGAAAAATTGTACTTTGTTCTGTATTTTCTCCGTATTCAAAGAGACGTAGTTATGTCTTCATCATGTCCTGTTCCGCTTCACATGTAGCTTCTTCAAAGAATTGGTTCCTCCAAAGGACCTTGACTAATTCTACCAATTTTATCCTCAACTTGCGAACTTATCGATCTAGAATTTGTACTGGAATCTCCTGATAATTCAAGTTATCCTTGATCCCAATATTTTCATTTGAAATGACAAATGAAATATCGCTCATGCACTTTTTAAACATGGAGATGTGAAACACCGGATGAACTGCTGCATATTCCTGTGGTAGCTCAAACTCATAAGTTACATTTTCAATCCTCTTGGCTATGCGATAAGGTCCAATATACCAAGGAATAAGATTCTCCTTCATACCGAACCTCATAACACCCTTCATGGATGAAACAATCAAATACACTCAATTATTTACTCCGAACTCTAATACCCTTCTCCTAACATCAGTGTAGAAATTTATACGACTCTCTGTTGTTTTCAATCCTTCATGGATCACTTTCACCTTCACCATAACTTCGTGAACTATTTATGCTGCTATCATCCCTACTTCACCAACTCCAAACCATCCAATCGGAGATCTGCATCTTTTCCCATAAAGAGATTCACAAGGAGTGCTTTCGATTCTCGAGTGATTACTGTTATGCAAACTAAACGAGAGGTAGGTGATTATACCAATTCACTTTGATATAAATCACATCCCTAAACATATTTTCTAATATGTGAATACTGAGATCTACTTGCCCATCATTTTGAGGATGAAAGACAGTACTTAACTTCACCTTTGAACCTATGCCTTTCTGAAAAAATTACCAGAATTGTGAAGTAAATTGTGCCCCTTTGTCCTAAATAATGGGGACTGAAACTCAAGAAGTCTTACCACCTCTTGGCTATATAACGTAGCATAATTTTATGTTGAATGGGTAGTCTTAACCGACATAAAATTGGCTAATTTTGCCATTTCGTTGACAATCACCCAAATGAATTAATGTTGTCTGCGAGACCTTCATAAACCTATGATGAAGTCTATATTTATCATCCCTCACTTTCATTCGGGAAGTTATATATTCTTTGCCAAACAATTGATCCAGTGGTTCTTAATTTTCACCTGCTTACAATTTGGACACTTAACAACAAATTCTGCGAAGCCCTTCTTCATGCTATTCAACTAAAAAACTTCTCACAAATCGCGATACGTATTTGTAGAACTAGTATCAATGGAATATCTGGATTTATGAGCTTTTTCCATGATTCTCTCTTGGAGTCCATCCACCATAGGTAAACATAATCTACCTTGATATCTCAATACACCATCTCCCCCTTGTTCAAAAGATAATACTTTGATTTCAACGCAAGCACAAATTGGATCTATGTCCTATTTTTCTTTAACTTCTTACACAAGCGATAATTCAGCCCCAGTAGTCACCACTATTCCTCGTTATGTTGAATCCATAAGTGGAGCTCGTAAGTGTGCATACACACACCATTTGCTAACTCTCTCTTTTCTTCCTCAATATAGGCCATACTACTCATAGATGCTGAAGGCATTATCAACAACACTATCCTTAAATGAGTGGGAAATAATGCTCTCGTCATAATCCTTGAGTAATTTTAACCATCTCCTTAATCTGAGATTAAGCTCTTCCTGAATGAACCATACTAAAGGCTCTTATGAACCATGAATGTATCAACATGAAAACCATAAAAATAAGGACGCCATATCTTCAAAGAGAATACTACAACAACCAATTCTAAGCCATGGGTTGGGTAGTTCTTCTCATAATATTTTAACTCTCTGGAGGCATAAACTATAACTTTTATATTTTAAATAAAAAAAGAACTCAAGACAACTCAAGATGCATCATAATACACCACAAAACCTTGAGTACCTTCTTGTAAAGTTAAATTGGGGAAGTAGTCAACCTCTTTTTCAATTCATGAAAAATTTAATCACAAGCTTCAGACCATTGAATTTTTATCGTTTTGTAAGCAAACTTCATCAAAGAGGACGAAATTGATGAGAAACCCTCTACAAACCTTCTATATTATCAGGCTAAGCCGAAGAAAACTAATAAGATCAATTGGAGAGGTCGGTCTAGGCCAATTCTGCACTACTTTATTATTTGAGTATCAACTCTAATTCCATCTCCAGAAACTATGTTATCCAAGAACGCCACATACTCAATACAAAGTCACATTTGGACAACTTCGCATACAAATTTTTATCTTTTAAAGTCTGAAGAACTATTCTGAGATGACTAGCATGATCTTCATCATATCATTAATAGATTAGTATGTCATCAATAAATACGAAAAGAAACATATCTAGATAAGGTTTGAACACTCTATTCATAAGTTCCATGTACGTTGCTGGTTCATAAGTAAATCCAAAGGATTTGACCAAAAAATTATAATAACCATATCGTTTCTAAAGCTGTCTTTAGAATATCACATTCCCTTAGGCTTAACTAATGATAGCCTGATTTGAGGTCAATTTTCAAGAAAAAGGAAGCACCCTGAAGCTGATTGAAAAGATTATTAATTCTAGGAATAGGATACTTGTTGATCATGATAACCTTGTTCAAATGAGGGTAGTCTATAAACATCCTAAGGGAACCATCTTTCTTTCTCACAAATAAGTCCGAAGTGCCCAAAGGTGAGTTACTTGGTCGAACAAAGCCTTTATCTAATAGATCCTTCAACTTTTGGTTTAACTCTTTCAAATTTTCTGGTGCCTATGTATATGGCGGAGTAGATATATGATGAGTATTTGGAAGAAGATCCATACCGAAGTCTATCTCTCTATCGAGAGGGTTTGTGGGTAGATCATCTTGAAAGACATTAGGTAACTCTTTCACTACTAAAATTACTTAATAGAAGGTACCTCAACACTTAAGTCATTAACTCATACCAAGTGATAGACACACTCCTTCAAAACTAATTTACATTCCTTAAGGTAAGAAATGAAGTGACTCATAGTTACTAATGAAGTGTTTTTCCATTCTATGATTTTCTCATCTGGAGAAAAAAAATCGGCTACTCGAGTTCTACAATCAATTGAGGCATAAAAGTCATGAAGCCATTTAGTACCAAGAATGAAATCAAAATATACCATGTCTAACTCAATTAAATTAGCGGTAGTACTCTTGTGATTGACAAAAATGGAGCAATCACAATGGACTCTCTCTGCTAGAATAGACTCACTAAAAGGTGTAGAAATAGAGAACAATTCACTAAGTTGCTTAGGAATAACATCAATGTTCATAGAAACATATGGATTCAAAAAAGATAAACTCTCTCTGTGATCACGCAAGGCATAAAGAGTAAAGTCAAAGACTAAAATAATACTAGTGTCAATACCTAGGGAATCTTCTTCGTTTTGGTGACTACTGATCATGTAGAGGTGGTTTTATCCTCCGCTAGTAAATAGAAGTAACTCCTCTAGGTGAAGTTTTATCTGGTGGAGCAACAAAAGAGGACTGTGCTCTATTGCCCCCATTAGTATTTCCCTATTTATTTTTTTGACAATCTCGCATGAAACTGTAGGTGTGACCACAATTGAAACAACCAATGGAGCCTCAGGACAAATACCTTAGTAGTTCTTACAAAACATGGCATATGCAGGAGGTTACTACCCTCTTGCACCACACTACCCTGTAAATAGGCATTTTTAGCTCTAAAATCTAACCATAGTACTCACCCTTGTTCTTAGGTTCAGGTGCATTGGCAGATGATAGATCATCTCCTTTTAATTTAGTTTTAAAGAGGACCGGTTGGACTCATTCCCTGTCTTCGATCACATTTTATAGGACTCATCTCTATCTCTCATATTCTTCTCCGTTACCTGATCTACATAGACCATCATCCTCAAAATGTCCATGTCCCTAATAAGAAGTAATGCCCAACCATGTGCTTGATAGACCGCCTTACCCTGTTACAAACAAGATCATTCTACTCCTTATGCCTTCAACCATCTTCAAAGCATAACAGGATAGTTGGGTAAACTTGAACTCTATTTATGAACACATAGAATTCCTGATTAAGTGCGAGGATCACACGTGCCTTGGCCAATTTCAGTTTTCGGGAATAAATTTATAACACTTCTAAAATCTAAGACGTGTTGTAGATATTTACATAAGCGTCAAAATTTTTGAAACCATTTTAACTTCTTTTTTATTTAATATAAGTCATTTCGAAAGTCTAGAAACCAAACGTCAAAGACATGCATAAATTAGTTCATTGAGGTGTTAGTGTGCCTTAGCCTATTTGACTAGATTTAAGGAGTTGGAAAAAGATGAAAATTGGTGGAAGGGTATCTAACACGTATTAGAGTTAATTCATAGTCGAAACATCCGGGCCAACTCCCCAAGGACCAACCAAGGGCCCTTAAGGAGGACTCTTACTTTTAAGGTCATACTACTACCTAATGTAGTGGGACCCACAACTTGTAATTAACGATCCATGTGTCAATCGATGGGGCGTCGATTGCCTCATCCATGAAAACTTATTAATTTTTATCAAGACTAGTTTTTGACCAGTATCTGACCAAAATGACAGACAAACAAGATGGAGGGTCCTGTAGCCATCGTCTCATAGACGGACCGTTGGTTAGTGTGTCGTCTTTGAAACTTGAGTTGCTGCACGTTTTAAGTTGATTTCAATTAATTAAATAAGGGGTTAGTTAATTAGTTTGGGTTAATGGAGGTCTAATTATGTTAGTTAACAACCTATATAAAGACTCTAATCTAATAAGACTAACCTAAGCTCCCACAATTCTCAAATGTAGAACTCTCTTCCTTTTCTATTCTTTCTCTCTCCTACAGAAACCCCATTGAAGACCAAGCTACGGGTGGGTTCAATGGCTGCAAAGCGTTGAATTTATCCATAAATATTCATTAATTAGTAAGATATGGGATCTTTTTCACCTTTTAGACCTGTTTCCTCAAAGGGTTCCATCAAATTGATTTCAAAAGTTGGGTTTTCAAGAGGTTTTTCATCCAATATGAAAATGATGTTATGAATTACTCTTTTTATGATTTATTTTAGATATTATGAATAGATTAACATGTATTTTAACTTAATTATATTTTTCTTAATGGATTGGCCTAGGTTATAATCTTAATATCAATTGTGTAATGTTGGTTTAGTTGAATAAGTTGTTGGTTGAATTACTACTTGATGATGATAATGTAACAATTATGAATATATTAGGTTAAATTGTAGTCCTATCATTATATTTCTTAAGTAATTAACCTAGATTATGACTTTTACCTAAGTTTCTTTCTTAAGCTATGACCTAGTAATGGATTGTGATGTAGTGATTCAATTAGGCTATTTATTGTTTTTGTTATTGTTGTATGATTAGATTAAACCCTTATTGGGCTAAAATATTGGGTTGATGGTAAATCCTTGATGATGGATTATGAAGGAGACTTTGTAAGTCTTGGGATCCCTATTCTTTACTTTAAATATGGTTACTTGTGGTTAAGTGATGATGTTATATTAAAGTATGCCTTATATTAGGATTAATGTTTGGTATGATGTTGAATTGAAGTGTCTTGACTATGGTTTCTGATGTGTTGGCTAAGATGTATATGCTATAAGGATGGTGATGATATACCAATGTCCATTATCATGACGTGAATATCTTAATCTGCTAACATCACTTATTTAAATTGCAGTGGAACGAGAACACTCATGCAATTCATATTGAGCTGTGATGATTATGTTTATATAAGGGATAGAACCTATGTCCTATATTAAGCTATAATGATTAATAAAGACATTTCAAAAGGAATTCTAGCTTAGCATCAAGTGAACTAGATTCAGGATTGTCCCTTACCATGTAGCGAAAGTAGGATTACTAATGTACTCTTGATATTGGGGCTCCAATGCATGCAGAATAAGGAGAGCCCCTGCTATGTCACCTAGTTCTTGAACTATTCTTCGCTCATAGGAATACTAGCTTTTGAATCCACGTAGTTGTTATGTTCATGTTTTTGTACTACCTTGGCATGTAGTATGCCTTCCTTCGGTGTAATGTTCCATGACACCAGATTCCACATTACCTCATGTGGTCTATGTAGGCTAAGGCAAGATGTTCCCAAAAGGAAAAGTAAACAAAAGGAATAAACTCTAACAAGGATTACCTAAGAGGTTTAGTGTAGTCTATTTAGGGGTATGAGGCTCTATCTAAACATTGCACTAGTTATCCTTGAGGAAAGTCATAGGATGATGTTCTTGTATATGTATGTGCTTATAATGGTACATGATATGGATATAATTACCTTTCACATTGTTGATACTACACGAGGATTGGTTTCAATAATGAGTATGTGTTGGTCTACATTGTTAAAGGCAGGCACATCTAAGATCTACCTTCCTTCTGTTGGACAAAATCTGTCATAACAACATTCTTCAAATGATTTGTAGTAACCTCACTTCATTAATTATTAGAAACATGCATCACCTCGAATAATCTTTTAGTTCCACAGTGAATTTATATGGATCCTCAATAGTGTTCGAACTAGTGAAGCTTGGGAATTCATCCTTAAGAACTCGTGAATCTTCAATGAGTTAGCCTCTTCTTGTCCTGCTACTCTTTTATACCAAACCTGGTTAGTCACATCTTGACTTGTTATCCTAATAACCTCTATGAAGTCAACATTAGTAACTTTTCCATGCAGTTTTACATCAGGTGAATTTGGAAACTCTTTTTCCTCAACATTCCTCCTAACTGGATGACCTCTGATTTCTCTTCATGCATACATGATAGCTGTAACACGTGCAAGCTCGAATTAGAGGGAAATTTTACAGAGATCAAACTCTAACGCATGAAAAAAGCATAAAAGAAGTAAAGGGATTCATAATTATAGATGTGGCATACTTTACAACGATAAGTAGGATTTTAAATACACTGCTTCATACACTCCCTAGGAATCTTGAACTCTGTGCTTTAATACCAAGTTTTCCAGACCCCAAGCCTACACCCTAGGAAAGACTTGCACTCGAAGACAATTGCTATCTTCGAATGAACTCTTGGCATGACTTATTAACTAAGCGGAAAACATATACATATTAATAAAGATCAATTACACTTAATTTAACTAAATAGTAAAATATTTTAGAATTCTAAAAGGTTAAACATTCAACTTGACCAAAAGTAACAACCCAAGTGTTTACAATAAAAAATGATAATGAAAAAACTCAAAGGAATATTATATGACTGTCTATGAAGCCTCTATAACAACTGAGATGGATGATGGAATAAACCCCACAATATCCTATTAGACTAACTAGAAATCAATTAACATAGATCCTCTGGAATGCAAGGAGACTCAACGAATGATTTTAAAATGCTTATTAGATCAATGGTGCGCTGGAATGTCGATACTTGTTACATGTTTCTTCATAATAGGAGGATGCAGGGCAAATATCATTAGTACATTGAATTTACAAGTATGCAAGTTTGAATGTTGAACAATTACCTTGGCTCTTCTCAAATCATGAGTACTTAAGTGAGCTCATTTCAATAGAAATAAGTTTAAAACAAGTGTAATATAAAGAAATGTTGTTTAAAAACATAATGTCAACTTTATTTATACAACAAGGATATAAAATAACTATGAAATGTATGTAAAAATACAATCAACTGATGTATATAAAATACAATAACTTTTGTGGGAGTTTCTATAATTTGCAACCATCACATGAGAGTTATAGTGATGATGCATCGGTTTACCTCATGCTACTAGCGCATTCTGTAACCGGCCAAAGGTATAGAAGCTCAACTACAAAGTTGATCCACTAGTCTATTGTGAAAAAGATTTATATAAAAGTATGATCCTTTTCTACACACGGTGGCTACATGGTTGAATGGAGACGTTAGTTATGTTAACTCAGGTTCTTCCCCAATATGGTACTCAATATTAGTCCCAAAATATATAGCTCTTATGTTGTAAAAATATACTTATGTGATTTGAGATTAGTTCTCAAAAACATATATCAATAGTTATCTTGGAAATATCTGTTTCCCTTCTAGTTTCATTTATAAAGATATTAATCTCTTCTAAAAATGCGCCTGAAGACTCTATGGAAACCCCAGTTTCCATTCTTATTCAAATGTGAAATAGTTTAAATTTCTTTGGGCATATATAGTCCCGATAAACTTATTTGAAGAAAGAACATCTTTGCACAAAATGTTCATGAAAGTATTTTGAAAACTTTAAGAACTTATCTTAACTTGAATCTTAACTGATCTTGACTTTACTCTTAAATGATCTTGAACTGACTCTTAACTAATGTTAACTCTACTATTAACTGACCTTGAATTGAATTATGGATTCATGAATTAAGATTTGTGTTTGGAATTTTTTCATGATTTTTAGGGATGATTATAGATAGCTACACATAAGAAAAAACAAAAAGTAAAAACCTAACTCGAAACGACCCTATAATGCAACGTAAAAAAACTTAAAAACTTCCCAACTCAGTCAAATTCAAGAATATTATATGAATTCAACAATAGATATCAAGATGGTCAATATTCAAACTCTTTTAGGATGAACCAAACTGAAATTCATATACTTGGCACGTGGGAGATTGATTCCAACGTTATGAGAGCGTTACATACATGGTAAAAGTACACCCTTGGCGAAAACACTAACTTTCTTGATTGTTCTTGATGAACTTGCCTGTTTCACCTTATTCTTTTCTCTTACCTTTCTTCTTATCCGCAACGTGAAATAACAATTCCAAAACTTACTATAATCTGATCATATCCTTATTACACTCCTTAAAATTTATTAAAATAATAGCGCAATGGAAAGACTAAAATACCCCTTAAAATTCAGCATTGGACATATCCTTAATCCAATAGCCCAACATCCAAAAAGTATAGCTCGCTCATATGAACTCGGAATCACGCACACACGACATTAAAATTATAATTCCAAAAGATCACCAACCATATCTCGAAGTAAACCTAACTGATCCTTATGTAGGAGCTTTGATTGATTAAAGTTGACAAAAAACTCAACTCTAACTTGATTACAATTTTCAAGATTTACACAAATACTTTCGAAAAATAACTATTTCAGATATTAAACTTCCTTTTAGTTCATCCTCGTTGTGAGATGTTACACTTTGATTATGTTTACACTTAAGTCTTAAAAAAGTTAAAACATTTGTTATAGACTTTTGAAAATTTATAACTTACTTCTTATTTTCTAGAGTTAACTTTTTAACTTCTCTTAATTTTTATGTTAACTTTTCTTGAACTGTATTATGGATTCAAAGTTTATGATCTCATGTTTATTGATGATTACCTAATGTTTACATGTACCTTAGACTGTCGAAATAAACTAAAAAAAAAGTAGGTACGTCACTAAGGAACAAGCCCTCAAAGTTTAGAGGGCTTGCTGGTGTCCTTGGAACTCTGAAAGGCATGGGGCGCCAGCCGTCAAAGTTCAATGGTCTTGCTGGGGTGCTCTGGCTGACGTGATACTCCAGAGCATAATGTTCAGAGCCCCTTTTTGGGTGCACTGGCCGGCGCGATGCCCCTCCCCTATCCCTAGGTGTATGAAAACTTTTCTTGCTTGCATTTAATATTTAAACCGTCTAAACTCCAATGGTTCTTCCCCAAACTCTTATAATAATTTATATCCCCAATACACAACAAATTATACTCGAAAAACAAAACTAAAAATTTGAATCAATATAAAGAAAAATCCAACAACACAACTCAACAAGAATTTAGACGAATTTCATCAAGAACTCAAGGATTTAATTTCATATCTAATAATTTTGAAGAAATTAAATCACGATTGGCACGTGCATTAACAAGCCCAACGTTATGTGATCTCACATACCTTGTAGGGATCACCCCCTATTCAATCCACAAGTCATCCGCGACGATCTTGATTAATCAAGAATGTTCACCTCTTTTTTCATCTCTCAAAACCTTAACTCTTTTTCATAAAGAATAAACTAAGTTCACTTTAGACCCTTAAGTAATTAACAATCATGAATCAAAAGAAAAGGGTAAGAAATAGACCAAACTACCCTTTCAAAATCTGGATTGGACTTTCCTTATTCCAATAAGCCAACTTCCAAAGGGCATAAGTCACTCATACAAACACGGAATCGCAAAAATTCAGCAGCGTTTAATAGATTATCCCATGACATTTCCAACCATATCTTGAAGTACACCTAAATCATATTGAGATAGAATTTACATCTGTTTGATGTTGACCAAAATCACAACTTTTCCTAACATAAAAATTTTTCTAGATTTTCATTCTTCCCAAAAATGACTATTTCAATTTTCTAGGTTATACCTAGTTATTTCAATTTGCTAGATCTTACAGTATCTCCCATTAGGAATATTCATCCTCAAATGAGATTACTCTTACTAGGATAAGGGTGTAACATGATACATTCAATTCAAGCACCCACAATCAAATGGAAAACAACATGCCAACTTGTAAGTAAACACGAAAAAAGGATTAGTACCTTAATGCGAAACTTATCTAGTTTCAAAGAGATGTTCATATCTCTTATTCATAACCTTATCAACTTTCAAAGTAACTTATTTAATAAATTGATTCCTCTAAAGGATTTAGACTGACGCTACTTTTTTGTTCTCAACTGTGAACATGGAGATCTAGAATCTTAAGAAGAATCTCCTCGTAGGATATGCTATCCTTAACCACAATATATGTCGTTGGCTTCTTGTATATTTCATAAATTCCAATATACCGGGGACTAAGTTTCCCCTTCTTACCAAATATCGTCACACCCTCTATAGGTAAATCTTTAAATACACCCAATCCTTTACTTTAAACTATTACTTTCTTCTCCTAAAATCACTTTAGTAGTTCTAATGACTATGCGCTATTTTAAACCTCTCTTGAAAAACTTTCACCTACTCCATAGCTTTATGAACAAAAATTTTTCCTTTAAACCCTAATTCTCCAACGTCAAACAATCCAATAAAAGATCTTCATATTTTTTCATCAAGAGTTTCATAATGAGCCCTTTTGATGCTCGAGTGGTAACTATTGTTCTAAGAAAACCTTATGAGAGTTAGGTGATCATCCCAATTACCTTTGAATCATTGAAATTCACCCTCAACGTATCCTCTATGGTATTAATAGTGTGCTCTGATGTCCCATCTGTGTGAGGATGAAAGAGAGTACTTAAGTTCACCTCTGAACCCAAGCCCTTCCATAAAATTTCTAGAATTGTGCAATAAATTGTGTACCTTTATCTGAGATAATGGAGACTGGAACCCCATGAATTCTTAGAAATTCTTGAATATGTCTCTTAGCATAATTTTCGAGCAAATAGGGAGTCATTACCGAAAATATGTGAGTTGACTATGTCATGCGATCCGCAATCACTAAAATTGAATAATGTTGCCTGCGAGACTCTGGTAAACCTGTGACGAAATCCATATTAATCATCTCCCACTTAAATTATTGAATTTCTATATTTTGAGCCAAACCAACGGGCCTTTGAATCTTTACTTTATGTTTTTGTCAATTCAGACACTTGGCTAAACATTCTTCACTTCCTTTTTTCATAATACTCCACTTATAAACTTCTCTCAAATCAAGATAAATCTTTGTGGAACCTAGAAGAATGAAATATCTTATGTATGAAATATCTGTAGCTATGAGTTTTCTCAATGATCCTTTGTTGGAGGCCATCCACTATTGGTACACACAACCTACCTTAATATCTCAATACACCATCTCCACATGGTTCAAAAGCTAATACTTCTAGCTTATGAACATTTTCCTTCAATTCAAGCAAAATGGTATCTTGGTCCTACTGACTTTTCGTTCTGACATTAATAATGATTCAGCCCCATTGATCACTACTACTTCTTCTTTTATGGAATCCATTAGTCGGACTCTCAAGCACTTTAGTCTATTAAGATGTTTCCCTAACTCTCTCTTTTATTCCTCAACATGGGAGATACTATCCATAAACAACCTAGTCATTGAATTAAAAATAACATTTTCCTTATTTGGGTGGTAAAGAATACTAATGTCATAATCCTTGAGTAGTTCTAACCATATCCTTTGTTGAGATTCAACTCTTTCTAACTAAACACATATTAAAGGCTCTTGTGATCTTTGAACACATCTACATGCACACCATATAAATCATCACACCATATTATGAAAGAAATTACTATGGTTGCCAACTCTAAGTTGTGTTGGGTAATTCGTCTAATAAACCTGAAGCTATCTGGAGGTATAATCTATAACCTTGAAGTTTTGCATCATTGCGCAACACAGACCAACTCCAGATGCGTCAAAATACACCACGTAGCCTTGCATAACTTCTAGTAAGGTCAACATTGGGGTTGTTGTCAACCTCTTTTTCAACTCTTGAAAGCTTTAGTCACAAGATTCAGACAATTTCAACCCTTCTTTCTGAGTTAACTTGCTCAAAGAGGACTAAATAGATGAGAACCCCTATAATAACCTCCTATAATATCCAGCAAAATCCAAGAAACTCCTAATATCGGTTGGATATATAGGTCTAGGCCAACTTTGTACTACCTCTATCTTTTGGGTAACAACTATAATGTCATCACTAGAAACTATGTGACAAGAGAATCTGATAGACCCAAGTCAAAACTCGCACTTTGAGAACTTAGCTTAAAACTTCTTATATTTCATAGTCTCAATAACTATTCTAAGATGGCTTGACAAACTTTTTAATTCCTTCAATAGATTAGTATGTCATATATGAGGACGATAACAAACATATCTAAATAAGGTTTGAATTTTCTAATTATAAGCTCCATAAACATTACAGGTGCATTAGTTAAACCGAGCAATAGGACCAGAAACTCATAATAACCATAACGGGTCATGAATGTTGTCTTGGGAATATAACACTCCCTATTTTCAAATGATGGTAGCCCAATATGAGAATCTTGGAAAATCAAGAAGCACATTGATGGTGATCGAAAAAGATCATCAATTCTAGGAAGAGGATACTTGTTGATAGTAACCTTGTTCCACTAACAATAATCTATACACATTATAAGGGAACCATCATTCTTTCTCGCAAATAAGACTAGAGCTCCCCAAGGTGATATATTTGGTTGAATAAAGCCCTTATCTAAAAGATATTTAGCTGCTCTTTAACCTGTTTCAACTCTGCTAGTCCAATTCAATGTGTCGAAATAGAGATAGGATAAGTATTTGAAAGATTATTTATGCCAAAGTCTATCTCTCACTAAGGAGGACTCCGGGCAGATGATATTGAAAGAATTATGGAAACTCTTTTAATACAGGAACTTGATGAATACGAGGTATCTCAAGAATCATTAACTCGGAATAAGTGATAGACACACCCGTTGGAAACTAACTTTCTTGACTGGAGGTATGATATAAAATGACCCGTTGGTACTACGTATTGACTTAATTTTCTACTCTAAAGTCATTCTACTCCGAGAATTACATCAAAATATATCATGTATAACTCAATTATATCATTCATGGTGTTATTGGAATTGATGGAAATGATACAATCACGATATACTCACTCAGCTAGAATAGACTCACCAACATGTGCAGAAACACAAAAGGGTTCATAGAGTTTGTAAAGAATAACATCAAACTGCTTTGCAACATAAAGATTTACAAAAGATAAACTTTCTCCTGGGTCTAAATAACCATAATCATAAAAATTAGATACATTTATCATAACACTGACAACATATGAAGTGTTCTATTTCTTTTGGCGACTGTAGCATAAAGACGATTTGTTCCTTTGCGGATATCGAAACTAGATCCTCTGCGTGCAGCCCTATCTAGTGGTGTAACTCATTAAGATTGGTATCCATTCCCTTGATTTCGATTATCCTACATGTTCGTAGTTAACTCTTTAATGAAGTGACCCTATTTCCCACACTTGAAACAATATGTCTGGCCATCACCACACTAGGTGAGTTCTACCATAAATAGCACATGCAATAGTCAAACTACATCCTTACGCCATAATATTATAAGACAATGTTGAATTAGCGATTAAGTGTTGTGAATTATGACATTTATATTCGCATATTATTCAGGTTACACGTGCACTAGCAGATGATAAGGCATGCCCCTTTTGGTTTTGTTGAAAGGGCGGACAATTCACACTACCTTTTAACCGCCCAGACTCGTTCTTATCATCGATTTCATATTTCTAAATTCCTCTCTATCACCTTAATCTTCTCTTCCTCAACCTTATGCAGATAAACCATTAACCTTTATATGTCCATGTGCCCAATTATCATATATGCCCTACCTTCTTTTCTCGATGGATGGAACAAGCTAGCAACAAACAAACTTATCATACTCCTCATGTATGCAACAATCTCAAAAGCATAGCTAGGGTTCAGTGAACATCAACCCATATTTATGAACACTTAAATAATCTTGCTTAAGTGTAAGGAACTCACGTACCTTGACCTCTTTAATTTCTCGGGGAAATAAATTCCTCAAGAAAAATTTCTCAAAACAAGCCCAACTCGCATGTGGTGTATCCTAAACTCTATCGCCTTTCCACTAGTCAAACCATGTCCTAGACACACTTTTCAATTGATATGTATCCATTTCAACAACACACATAACATCAAATAAATTCTGCAGATGTCCACAAAGTTCACTAGATACTTAGTAGTGCTCGAGCCAGTGAAGTTTGGAGGATTAATCCTCTAGAAATCTCGCAACCTCATTGTATAAGTAACTTCTTATCTAGCTCCTCTCTGTTGACCAATCTGATTAGTCACAACTTGTTTCACCATATGGATAGCCTCAAGTAACTCAACATTGGTAATCTCTCCTTAGGGTTGAACCTCAGGTTCATGGGTACCCTTGCTCCTTCACATTACATCTAGAAGGACGACCTCTGATAGATCTTGGTGGAGTCATGATTATATAAAAACTTGCACAAGCATGAATTAGAAAGAAACTTTTTTGGAGATAAAACATTAACGCATGAAATGAGTATGAAAGAAATGAGAATATTTCCTAAGTGTCGCAGCCTCCTTATTATTCATGTGATTCACTTATACCAATTACTAGGACTCTACAGACAGTGCCTCATAGACTCCCTAGGAATCTTGAATCATATGCTCTGATACTAAGTTTGTTATGCCCAAAGCCTAATTTTGGATAAAGTGAACACTTGTCTTAACTTACATACTCAGCAGAAGATTTAAACAAAAGAGATTTAACTCATAAAATAACTTAATAAATAATATATTAGACAAAATTATAACACAAGTCTTAAAAGAATAGAACTGTAATGAATATGACTAAAGAAATATAACGATTTGCCTATAAATCTTTATAAAATAAAGAAGGATGTTTGTATAGAACCTTTGGTTATCCTAAAACATAAAACTAGAAATGAAATGATAAAAAGTAGAGTCCTCAAGAATTAAAGGAGACTCACCAATTGACTCTGAGTGGTGAACATGATCAACGAGGCATTGGATGTTTATATTTGTTTGGTACGTCTCTATTATAAGATGATGCAGGCCAACTGACATCAGTACATTTAATATACGGGTATGCGAGTTTGAATGCTAAATAGAACATAGGCTTTAAAAAATTCTTAGAGGAACACGTACCTTGTCTCTTCTGAACTGATGAATAACTTAACTCATTATAAAGAAAAACACATTCAATATATGAAAAAATTGTAAAAATTTCTAAAAAAAACTTAGATTGTTAAATTCAATACAATAATAAACTACACTTAACTCATATAATAAATTAATATATTTTCTATGGGAAATTAGCTAACCGACAACCGCCAATATTAATCTAAGTGGTGATACATCGTCTTGCCCACGCTGCTAAAATTTTCCTATACTTTGATTTCATGTAGGACGCTTAACTTAGGGGATCCACTAGTCTATGAAAACGCATCTTAAGGAGTCATCAATAAGGTATATTATTTTAGGACCCTTGATGAGTACATGATTTATCGAGATCTGAGTTATTATGAACTCGCATCCGCATATCGGTGCTGAATACTACTCACAAAATATACTTAGCGTATGTGTTTTTAAAAACAAACTTCATTAATGGTTTGACAATAATTACTCAAAACTTACCTTAAAATCACTTTTGGAGTCCTATTTCTTTACTCAAATACGAAACAATGATAAAGTCTTTGGGAAAACTTAGTTTCCTTATTGCTTTTTGAGAAATGAACTCAACTCTTTACTCTTTGCTTAACTTAAACAGAACTCTTAAAACAAAGTTAAACGTTTCTTAATGATTCTTGAAAACTTTATAAACTTTTCTTTGACTTTCTTCTTAACTTCTAGATACAACTCTTAACTTCACATTACTTTGATCTTAACATCCTTGAATTGTATAATGGATTCAAGGTTCATGATCTCATGTTTATGGATGATTTTATGGTATTTAGATGTACTTTTAAATGTTGGAATTAAATTTAAATCCTAGGTACATTCCTAAGGAACATGTCATAGAAGGTAGGGAACGAATGGGGAGAACTGGACTCATTGGAGCACTGACAGGCGCGGGGCACACGCCTTCAATGTATAAAGGTCTTGCAGGGGTTTCATTTTTCATCTCTAAACCCTCTAAAACTCAATGGTTCTCTCCTCAAACTCTTTAAATCATTTATACCCTCAATATAGATCAGATTATACTAGATAATAACAACTAAAAACATGAATCAATCTTATGAAAACTCGAACAACACAACCCACAAGAATTCAAACGAATTTCTTCAAGAACTCAACGATTTACTTTCAAATCTAATAATAACTTCTCTAAAATTTAATCATGATTAGTGCGTTGCTGAACTAACCCAACGCTATGTAATCTCACATACGTTTTAGGGACAACCCCCAATGAAATCCACAAGCTAAACACGACGATCTTGACGAATCTTGGATGATCTTCTCCTTTCTCCTCTTTTTTCCTCTACTTTTCATTTCTCTCAAAACGATAACTCTTTTTCTAACAACATAAGCTGACTATGTTCAGATTAGAACCCTAAGTAATTGCCAATGGTGAATAAAATAAAAAGGGTAAGGAAAAGACCAAACTACCCATTCAAAATTTGAATTGGAGTTTCCTTATTTTAACAGCCAAACTTCCAAAAGTATTGTAAACTTCTGGGGCATCCAATCCATCAATGTGGAGCTCTGGAGAGGAAAAAAGAGTTGAAGAAAAGGGAAAATGCTACTCTCTCCATTTCAATATGCATGAGCTAGTTTGACTTTGAACGGAGTTTAAGAAAAGAAAGAAGACTTTTTAATCTTGTGGTTCTAAATTAAAGTTATGTCAAATGTACCAAAATGTCCTTTAATCTTGTGCTCTTAAATATGTCATGTGAAAAGTTAAAGTTAAAGTGTTGCAAGAAAAGGAAAGAGGTAATTCTTTTTAGAACAAACAAAAAAGGAAACAAGGTCATTATTTTTTGTACGGAGAGAGTGTTAAGAAGAATGGTAATGTTTCTATAGATAATGGGACCCAAAGGGATAAAGGGATTAATGTTGCTGATTTTAATGATACTTTAGCAAATAATATTTATAACACTATTTCTACCACTTCAAAAGTTTAAGTACCAAAGGCGACTTAATTTTGACTGCAATAGTGATAAGTCAGAGGTTAATCCATCCAAGGTAAATGTGACAAAGGCTGCTGGTATTCCTACTTCTCCTACACAACCCAACATGATATGTTCAAAGGTTGAGTATTCTAAACCTAGAGGGAAAAAGACAAACCATTCCCAAAAGAACAAAGACAACAAAAGAGAAGCCATAAGCACACTATTGATAACCATCTCAATTAAATTAGTGGAAAAACAAAGGACCAGGAATAACATAGAGAAAGTAAAGATGCATGAAGAGGAGAAGAGTAGTCCAATTTCTGAACATGTGCCTTCAGAGAGTTCTCAGCATTTGCTTTAGAATATTTCCAGTTATAAGAAGAAAGAAAAAATATAAGAAAAAGAAGACTTCTACTGTAACAAAATACATTTAAGCAATGAAATGTAGATTTAGGAAGAATAAGAATACTAAAGCAAAAAAAAGAGGGAAAGGAAAGATACAAAAGTAATTAAAGATTTTACAGAAAAGGGCCTAAAATACCCTTGAAGTATCAGATATAGTACAAAATTACCCTCCATCGATATATTGGCTCCAAAATACCCTTATCATCCACCTATTGGCTCCAAAACACCCTTGTCGTCCACCATTGTGTTCAAAATTAACCACTTCTACAACGATTTTAAATTTAAAATATTTAACTTTTTTTAATATGTGACGCTCAACTATTTTTTATAATTTAAGTTATTAATATAATTTTTAACCAATCTACTCATTACTAATTAAATCACACCCAATTAATACACCCCCTCCATTACTAATCCACAACAAGAAAGCTACTACAAATGAGTGTTTCTAAAAATTTATGGTTAAAATGTCTATAGAAGTACATTATTACACATTCAAGTCCTCAACAAAAATTATAATTCAAGTGTCTAAATAAATTTATCGATAAACTTAAAAGTTTGACTATGTTTATCTTTATTATTCACTCGCCTCAATTATGTGATGTTACTTGATAGATAAACTTTTTTATTAGAATATATTAATGTTTTAATAAGTAAAACAAGTAATAAAACTTATAAAACTATATTTATAACTGCATGAATTAATTAGAGAGGTGCTACTTCTATACCTTTATTCATAAGTTTCGAATTCATGTTTGAAAAAAAATCTTATTGAAAGCTTCTTCCTAAATAAGCGGATCAACCTACATTTAATTGGCACTTCAATTCGGACTCAATAATTTTGAATATCATTTTCATGAATCGGTAATTTCGTCGTTCTTTAGTAGTGATTAGGCTGGGTTTGATATTAGAAATGGTTTACTAATTGGGTAGGGGCTTAATTACTAATGGGTGGGTAGTGGGTTGGTTTTTAAATAATATTAATAAATTAAATTATATCCAATAGTTAAGCGGAAAATATTTGAAAAAATATTTAAATATTTTAAATTTAAAACCGTTAAATAAGTGATCAATTTTGAACCCAAAGGTGGATGACAAGGGTATTTTGGAGCCAATAGGTGGGTGAAAAAGGTATTTTCGAGCCAATAGGTGGCTAGAGCGTAGTTTGGTGCCATTTTCAATACTTCGAGGGTATTTTAGGCTCTTTTTCGAACACTATAAAAGACTTTACTGAGATTCCAGAAGTTCATGACATCTCGGACAATGAGAAGGTTGTACGCAACAGCACAAGAATCCAAGAACACAACAATAACAATAGGGTGATGCAAACCAGTTCTCAAAGAAGCACCAACCTAGTGGAGGATCTGTCTGAATAAAGATTTCATTTTACTCTATCTAGGACTAATAATTTCAAATATATTAACAGTAAAATTATAGTGAATATGAGACCTCTGAGAATAGGTACCATTAAACGACTTGAACATAATCACAACAATGATATGGATATGGACATCATAGTCAAAGAACCATATGAGGAATTTGGACTAGACTGGAAGCAACGGGCTATATCTATCCTCAAGGATCCCATTAATCCCTTGGAAAATGATATTAAGGATATCATTGACAAAAATGGTCTTTCATCGAGAGTCCCAAAACACAGGAAAGAATGAAAAAAAGAAAGTCAAGCAGGACTGTTACATGACAGAATCAAATGCAAAAGCTCTCATCCCATATATTTAAATTATTAATGCAATCAGATGGAATATTAGGGATATGAGGTCGAAAGGGTCTTTTAACAGACTCATGAGACCTGTCAATCTTTACAATGTAAATTTTTTTGCTTTTCCAGAAGCCTTCCTCATTCCCACTCACATTGTGGAATTTCGGACTCTTTTGGATTTGATCATGCTATCTTCAATATCAACAGTAAATAATTTCAGCCTCATCTCCCATCACAAACAACAACTCACCATTATAGTAAAGAAGATCGATGACTCATATGATATTTGGGTCACAATTTGTATATGCTAAAAGAAACTCTAGCAGAAGAATGAGATTATGGAGTAGTCTTTGGATAGTTTGTGGTATGATTAGTGCTCCTTGGGTTATGTTCGGAGATTTCAATACTATTGTGATTGCTGATTAGAAGAAGGGTGGCGTGCCTCATACTTTATCCATGACCTTGGACTTTATAAATTCTATGCATGATTGTGCTCATATGGACTTGGCGAAGTGGTTGAAATTTTTGTAATTGTTGGGGAATGAGGTTGGACAATACGTAACAGACGTGATTTCACCTTACAAGAATTCATCATCTCCCTAAGACTGGTTCTGATCATAGTATTTTATTGCTTCAAGGTGCACATGATGAGGCCACCCACATTAAATATTTTAAGTTCTTGAATCATTGGACAAAACAAGAAGGTTTCACAGACGTGGTCAAGGAAGATGTGGAAAATGACATAACAGGAAACCCAATGGGAAGATTACAAAAGAATCAAAAACCATTGTTAAGATCTTAGAAAATGGTTCAGAGAATGCATTGGAAACGTTTTTGATACGTCAATAATAGGTTGAACATAACAGGTTAATGGAGAAGCAATACGAAATGAATAACCCGATCATAACAGAATCATTTTTCAAAAATCTCAGGCTGATTACATTTAATGGGTAAAGCTTTAGGATTCCAGTCTGTTGAAAATAGCTACAGTCAAGTGGGAACACAAACATTAAATTAACTGTTGGGCAGGTCCAGGTGTATATAATTGTATATTTTTTCAGTTTGATTGGAGAACTTTCAAGCAAGACATTAATGAGTGTGTAAGAGCTTTTTTCACTGGAGCTAATTTAACAGGGTACGTTTCCAACTCCTGCTTGGTTTTAGTTCCAAAAGTAAAGGTTTCTGATGATTTTCACAACTCAGGCCTATAAGCTTGAATAATTTTACCAACAAAATACTCTCCGAAATTCTTTCCTTAAGTCTTGGTCGTATCCTTCCTAAATATAAATTAAATATGTCAAAGGCCTACGATAAAGTTTATTGGGTTTTACTTATGTGTTTCCTCAAAAAGCATGGGTCAAGAGAACATTTTATAGAACTCAGTTATGGAATCATTTCAAAAATTTGGTATTTTGTATTTGTAAATGGGACAAGACATCTAGAGGTCTAAAACAGGGCGATCCTTTGTCACCTACTTTTTTATTTTAGTTTTTAGGACCTCTCAAAGATCTCAATCATTTGAAAAACAAAGCGGATTTCAAAGGTTTTAACATAAGCAAAAATGGTCATCAAGATTGTTGGAAATTACATGTCAACTAAGTACAATTGGACCAGTTCCTTAACACAATTACGATGAAAAGAAAATAATTAGTGAAAATAAAGATAACACGCACAACTTTACGTGGAAACCTCCTTGATCAAGGGAGTAAAACCACAATCTCTCTCCCAGGATTTTGAAACTTCTTTTACTAAACTTCACAAGCCAAACCAAAAACAAGTTTACAACTCACCCAACAGTAACCTTCTAATCTCTATTTTAAGTAATATATTATCACTAAATGAGCCAAAGGAATGCCTGCATTTTCCACTATAATAACCTAACATATTATTATAGAATTTGATGTAAGACATGAAGTTTCCTCAACTAAGTTTTTACAATGAGTCACCCAAAGTGGAAACATTTCTATCACAATCAAAATGAATCCTATAATATAAGCATTTACAAGTAATGAACGTAACTTTTGGTTCATGAAGCACTAAGGCGGTTTATAAGGTCCCTTGTTGTTTGAAACTTGAATATCTCTCCTTGCATGAATGAATAATTTGTTGTTTGTCATCTCGAATATATCAAATATCAAGAGTTAATACACGTTAGACAAACATAGTAGTCCCTTCTGATTCATGTAGTAAAACCGAAAAACTTCTAAGACGCGGAACTTTTCACCTGTATAGAATATGGTCCTGCACAAAGATTCCTTGCAGAGGACTCGGTCCCTGCATTTGTGAGGAGATCATAAAAATATTTG
The DNA here is from genome assembly GCA_027704785.1 of Solanum chmielewskii. Classification (NCBI taxonomy): domain Eukaryota; kingdom Viridiplantae; phylum Streptophyta; class Magnoliopsida; order Solanales; family Solanaceae; genus Solanum; species Solanum chmielewskii. The sequence continues at coordinate 37,028,075 of JAKWIX010000324.1, read as the reverse complement.
GGAGTATTAAGTCTTTTCATTCTCCTCCTTTTTGATGATGAAAAACCATCGTGAAAGCTCCTCACATCAATTTAACATTCGTGCAATGAAAAACATTAATTCCCCCTATCATTAATATCCATTCTTTTTTAATAAGCAAAAAAAATATGGCCAGTTCATCCCATCATCTGATTTCACAGAAGTTGCAATCTATATAGGCCCCCTTTTGACATCGTTTAAAAGGAGTAGCAGTAAACATACACGAAATACATCCAAAACGTAAGGAATTCAGAGTCATGGGCCACACAATGCATATAAAATTAAGTAGTGACAGAGAAGATAAAAGCATAGAACACAAGGCAAAAGAAACATTTTCATTATTTTGCATAGCTGTCTAATGTAGTCAGCCAAAAGAGTACACTTGCCAATTAAAGTTTGATAGGAGGAGAAAAGAAACAGGTGACAAGAAATATTTAGGACAGAGGGAGAGGGGGGGGGGGGTTAAAAGTTCTCATTATGAAAGAGATCCGTTCATTTTCATCAACATGTGATTGAATTAATTGCTTGTTGAGAGATTTGACTTATTCACTAAGTGAGGCATATGTTTTCAACAACTGCTCATTTTAAGCTCTCAAATTCACAACCTTTTTCCCATCCACGACACCGTTACCAGGTCCCTTGGATATAGTCCTTTTCAACTAAGACTTAATTTGTGCAATCTCAACCTACTTGTTATTCAGGACCATTGTAAGGCTACTTAAGTCTCGTTTGAGAGAAGTTTACTGCTCTAGAAGATCTTCGATGTGATACATACCCTTTTCCTTTCCCTCAACACATTCACACTCCAAGATAGTTACAATAGTGAACATTTGCATTCATAGTTTCAGGTACTCCCCATCCAAGAGGCACTTCAAAATGTTTGAAGACATGATTTAACAAAAAACCGTAATGAATGCCATGTTTTGATGTCTTTCAATTCATCACATTTTGCTTATGTTAAAACTTTATAGCGGGAAGATTACTTTCCTCAAGTTTATGCAATTTTTACATTAGAAACACAATAGAATATGCTACAGTTTTATTTTCAATCTTTGGTACCGACACCTTGTTGACGAATTTAAATATCAATTGGTTATCTCTTTGACAATTTTCTTTGGCAGACCTGCATGTTTGATGACCCCACTCTCTATGGTATTTTTAGTGAATTCACTAAATGGCTTGCATACTTCAACTAATAAGATCCCTTTCACAAGCATGCCCTAAATGATTCTAGAGTTTCCTTATCCAAAGAAATCTTGATCTCTCTTAGATTAAACCTAACTCCTAATCACTCTACATGTCCATATTATAGTAGAACTCACACACTTATAGCTCATGCATGCAAGTATGTTGCTGGGCACTCAAATAGGTAACCCCAACCTGCTAGGGAAACATAATTTACATGATTGTTCATACCGAATTATGTTAGGATTTCAGGGTCAAACACTCTAGCACACAAAACCTTTTGGTTCTCCATATCTAATATACATTTTACCATTATCGCCACAATTTCCTCAAACTACTTTTTAACATGAGAACTTGGTCCCTTGAAGGACTCTGATTTCACAGTGATCTTTTTAGACACACTCTTTCTTCACTGGAGATTTCTTCATTGACTTGTCACTCTTTTTTAACCCTTCGAGTCTTTCATTCCATCCTTCATTTAGCCACAACCATAGGAATGTTATCACATTCAGTCTCACTAGACCCTACAAGTAGAGGAGTTGAAGTAGGGACCTTAGGTACAAGACCATCTCTTCTTCTCTTGATATTTTTTTAGATTTGCATTTCATTTGCTTCTATGCCACTTCCTATCATATTTTACACCTCTCCTCTAGTGGAATATCATTTCTTGTCCCTTTTTTGTGAGACTTTACCATTTTCCCTTTCCACTTTCTTTTTCTCTCCTATTCAGACTTAGTAGGTTCATTTTTCAGTTACTTATAATTATCATAATCAACACCTCCTAGGTTTGGGACAACCATTGTTGAGACATTAGTACCTTGAACCCCTTTCTACTCCACACTAAAAGAGTTTCCTCTTCCACCTACTCCTCACAATTGACATCAAAAGACTTAGGAGTTTGGTCGAACATGTGTTAATTACCATGACTGACCTATTCCGACGATCTCAACTCTTTTTACAAAGGAGTTGGTTGAACATATCCTTTAGGAGAGGCTATGCTTTGTATGGCCGCCAGTTCCTGTACTGCTGCTAGAATATTAGACTTTGGACCCTTTAAGTCAGGCAAATATCCTTCCAAAAGACACTCATACATGGAAGAAGGAATAGCCCTAAAATCTACTTCATTTCTCAGTGGAGAGATCAATAGTGGACTTTGCGATTGACTGAGCATTGAAATGTAGTAATATCTCACAGGATAGAGCTAAGGTTGGAGAACAGGTAGATATCCCCAGGTAGGTTTGCAAGAGAGGTCACCACTTCAGTGTGGGATGTGTTGTATTCACCCGTCTCACTAACTCTATATACTGGAGTAGACGAACATTGTTCTGGAGAGGAATGGAGAAATTGAATGTGTTGATATTTTCAATTTCATGGTAGACAGGTAGGGTCAACCATAACAATACTTGGACATTTTGATGTGATAAGAAATTAAAATAAACAAACCATTGAATTTAAAAAAGAGTTAGGAAGAGATTATTATTGTTGAATCCTTGAAGAATGGTGACATTTGTATTTAAACTGAAGGGACATCGGAAATGGAAACGATGAATGGGAGGAGGACACATCCCTAGCTTCATTATAGTTTTGGAAAATCTTTCTTTGCTCAAAGGCTTTGTAAAAATTTCAACCACTTGGTCTTCTGTCCTACAAAATCTCATCTCCACATCTTCTATGTGTTTAGTCCTCATATGATGAATAGGAATTTTTGCCATTGTTATTGCACTAGTTTTGTCGCATATGAGAAAAATAGTGTCCACGAGAACACTAAACTCTTCGATCTATTACTTGATCCTTAGGAGTTGAGAACTACATGAGGCAAAAACCACATATTCAGTCACTGCTGACAAACTACTCAAAAGTAAGTGTTGATCCTAGGAAATGAGTCATGCCTGATGTACTTTTTACATCAACCAAAAAACGTACGTAGTCAGCATCAACATAAGCGATTAGATAAAAAGTGTCACCTGAACAGTAGAAGAGGACCACGTCCTGTGTTCCCTATAAGTATCTCAGTATTCGTTTGGCTATCTTCACGGTGTTTCTTTGATTTTGGTTAGAATCTAGCACACATTCGTACATTGAATACTATGTTAGTCCTGCTTGCAGTGAGGTAAAGAAGTGACAAATGATTCCTCTGTGCATTGTCTTATTTCCATCAAGTGTTTCTTTATCCAAGTCAATTTTCATACTTGTGATCATGGTAGTATCAAGAACTTTGGCATCAAGAGGGTTAAATATTTTTAGCAAATCTTTTATGTAATTATATTAAAATATTGATGTTCAATGATATGACTCTTTCATTTGCCTCCCTAAGAAGAATGTAATCTCCCCCATCATGTTCATTTACAATTTACTATTCATCAAACCGGCAAACTCTTTACATAGTGAATCTTAAGTTGCGCCAAAGATAATGTCATCTACATATACCTCCATAATCATTAACTCTTAATCTCAGCATTTTAGGAATTAAGTGTTATCAGTTTTACCTCTTTTGAACCCATTTGCAAGAAGAAATATTAACGAGCTCTTATACCAGATCAAGGAGGTTACTTTAGACAACAAAGAGCATTATGCTGCTTCAACAAATGGTTTGGGAGATCAGCATATTAAAAATATTAAGGTTGTTTTACATACATTTCCTCTTTTATATACCAATTCAAGAAGGTACTCTTCATGTCTGTTTCGAACAGTATGAACTACATGTAGGCAACAAAAACTATTAAGATTTTGATGGCTTCCATTCTGGCCACAAGAGCAAAGGTCTCGTAAAGGTCAACATTAAATTTTAGTTGAGAAATACGACTTCAAAGAATTAAGATGTTAATGATTGGAATTATATAGTGAAGCTTAAATAACAAAACTTTGATGCAATCTAACTGACCAAAATTAATTGTTTATGTAATAAGGTTCATTCAAGAGAATATATTAACAAAATACTACATTTGATATAAGAAATGATCCAATTTTTAACAGATTATCTATTTACAATTTTCAATATTATATAAAATAAATTCCAATTTACCCTCCGAGGTCCTAGCTCCTACTCATCAAATTAAATATTTGGGAAAATATCACTAAAACTAAAATTCAAAATTTTTCTTCTTGACTCCTACTCATAAGATAAATTTAAATAAAAACACAAATTTACTCTCCTATAGTGCTATTCATCAAATTAAATTCTTAAGCAAATAAAAAGAACTAAAAATTCAAAGTTTACCTTCTTAGCTCCTACTCATCAAAGTAAATTAAAAAATATTTCAATTTTTCTTTCTTACTTCTATTCATAAAATTAAATGCTTATTAAAATGTCACAAGAACTAAAATTTGAATTTTTTCCTTTTTGACTCCTTATCAAATTAAATACATAAGAAAATATGACAAGAACTAAAGTTTGAAATTTTCCTTTTGACTCCTACTAATCAAATTAAATCAAATAAAGTTTAACATTTATCCTGCTGACTCCTACTCAACAAATTAAATTCAATAAATGTGATAGTCATTTAAGTGAAATTACTATTCATCACTATCCTTCTCATCAACAAATAATGTATTACCATAATCTTGAATTTTTTCCTATATATACAAGTTCCTTAACAGTAACTTTGTTTCCAATCCTCTTTAATTTGCATTCTCAAATAACCTAAAGTTATCAGCTTTATTGTAAGTCTGTAAGTTTCTTCATCAACTCTTTGAAATTTATTTGTGCGTAGAAATCAAAGTCATGTTCTATTTTATTTTCATCAATCAAAGATTAATCGGTTGTCTTTTATTTTTGTAGGGTTATTTAACATTATCGTTTGAGGTTTTATTTTTTTATAATTATTTTTATCTTTATGATGAATGATTGCTATGTCTTCATTCTAGATTAGTGATGGACTAAAACAAAGAAGATGTCACCAAGGCTAGAGGCATTGTAGAAGAGATGATGGAGAAGGATGATGTTCCTAAAAGATCCTTTGAACTAGCACCTGCCATCTTAACTTTGTACCAATAGGTGTGTATGCTTCATCCATACACCAAAGAGAGATAAAAATTTCATGGACTCTGTGAATTCTGTTGAAAATTGGGTTGCATTAGTACCTAATCTGGCTCCTAAACTCGAGTTTTACAAATATGCTGATGAGAAATCACCAGAGACATTTCAAATTGGCCAATGTTGGGAGATATACGACGTTGAAGATGTCTTGCCTCGGTACTTTGGGTAGATAATGAAGATAGATCTTCTCCCTAAGTTTGTGCAACATGTTGGATGGTTTTGTGTGTGTCCGCTTATAAAAAGTACAATACTGGGGAATGATAAAATAATGCCAATTGATTTTCAAGTGTTTATATTTTGAAATAGTAAGCTGAACAAATATACCGTAGCCAACAACTTTTCTCATGTAGTAGTTGCAGAAACTTTGAATAAAGTTTTATGCAAGATCTTCCCCAGAACAGGTGAAGTTAGGGCAATATAACTAGAGTGCTCAGCTCATAAAGGTAATAATCTAGATCATGTTGAATAAGAGATTATTGAAATAGTTTATGTTTCCTATAATTAGGTAGATGTGAAGATCTTAGTACTTCAAGTATGTCTACATGGCTCGAGCTGAAGAAGAAGAGACTAACAAAGTAGTGAAAAAATATGTACTGGATCATCTCAAGTTCTCTCATCAAATTCCTGCTTTTTGTTTGATAGAAGAGAGAGGTGGTAGCTTACGATGTTTATGGGAGCTTGATTCAGCAGAATGTCTCTGTATTTAATATGTACTGATTGAAACATCAAACTTTTGTTTTCTCTATCGTAGACCGAAATGAGTTTTTATGGATTTCTAAAACTCAATTTAAAAATGATATTTCAAATAAATTATTCAAAATATTTATTTAAGGTTTTAAAAGTATAGATTTTTCCATCCATATTTTCTTATACTTCTCTTATTAATTATTGTGAATTACCAACTCACAATAATTAATAAGAGAAGTAAAAGCAAATACAAATTGTATTAAAAATCTACTTTTTAAACTCCCGTTAAAAAACATTCTGAATAATATATTTGAAATCAAAATTTGTTTTGAGACATAAGTCAATTTAATAAAAACTCATTTTCGCCTGTGAAAAAGAAATGAAATGTTAGATGCTTGAAACTGTACATAGAATATATAGAAGCAATCCCGATGGATCAAGCGCCCAGAATCCACGCAAGCTACCACCTCTTTCTTCTCTCAGGCGAAAAGAAAGAATTTGATGAGAGAATATGACATGTTTTGATACATATATTTTCACTACTTTGCCGGCTTCTTTTTCCACTCGAGCCATGTAGACAGACTTGAAGCCTTTTACCAATTCTAAGAACTTCACATCTACATAATTAAAGGAAACATCCACTATTTCAACAATCTCGTATTGGAAATCTTCTAGCTTATTACCTTTCATCAGCTGAGCACTCCAATTTTTATATGCTGCCCAAACTCTATCTGTTTTAAGGAAAATCTTGTATACACCCTTCTTCAAGGGTCCTGCATCTACTACATATGAAATGTTGTTGGTTACATTATCTTTGTTCAGCTAACTATTTTCAAATTCAAAAAATCCACAACCAATTGACATTATTTTAATCATGACACCCTAGTGTAATTTCAATGAGTGAGCGCACACATAAAATCATGCAATACCCAACACAAACTCAAGGAGAATATTTGTCTTCGTTATCTGCCCATATTAACGAGGCAAGGCATCTTCATCATTGTATGTCGTGCAACATTGGCCATTTTGAAAAATCTTCAGTGATCGCTTATCATCAAATTTGTAAAACTTGTGTTCACAAACCTGATTATGTAATGATACAACTCAGTTATTAGAAAAATTCCAAAAGTCCATGAAATTTGTTATCACTCTTTGGTCTATGGATGAAATAGAAATGCCTATTTGGTAATTAGGTAAGGAGGCAAGTCTAGTTCAAAGGATCGTTCACGAACATCATCTATGGCCATGATCTCTTAAGAAATGCCTCTCGCATTGGTAGCCTGTTTTTTGTTGCAGTTCATCACTAGTGTAGAATGAATAAGATCAATCATTCATCATAAAGACAAAAGATTCATACAAAAATCAAATTTGAAACCACAAGATTTAGAACCCCACAAACAATGAAAAAAAAGTATAATGATAACTCTTTGGTTGATGAAAACAAAAAAGAACTTGAGTTTGATAGAGAGAGTTGACGAAGAAACTTACAGTGAAGCTAATAACATGGGTTGTTTGAGAATGAAAATTAAAGAGGATTGGAAGCGATAGGAGAGTGAAGAAATTTGTATATATGGGAAAGTTGTCATGATTGTGGTAATACATTATGTATTGATGTTTAGGTTCCATGAGGATTAGTAATTTTGTTAATTGATTACAACATTTTACTTGATTTAATTAGATGAGAAAGAGTAACGAGGATAAATTCTAAGCTTTGTTTGATTTTATTTGATGATTAGGAGTCAAAAGAAAAAATTTCAAATTTTTGTTCTTGTCATATTGTAACGACCTGTTTAGTCGATTTGAGCAGCAGATTTTATTTCTGGATAAACAGGCTGAGGCGACGGACCCCACGACGGACCGTCATGGACACGACGGACCGTCGCAGGGTCTCGTTTCAAAACACTTAGAAAATCTGAGATTGGGTACTGAAAATCGACTCTCTGAACTTCGTAACGGAATGGCAGGACGGACCGTCACAGGTGTGACGGACCGTCACAGACCCTTGGTGGAAATTTGGGTCTCTGAACTATGCGACGGACAGCAGGACAGACCGTCGCAGGCGCGACGGCCCGTCACGGGCTACGCAATCCCAGTTCGGGTCGGATTTCTTTATACGTTTTAAGGGACGTTTTTGACTATTCCTGCTTTAATTATAAAGTTAGTGGGTTAATGTTAATAAGTCTAATTACTTGGGGGTTAAAAGAGGTAACCTTAAGTTAATTAGTGGGTTATTATTGCCATCTTTTATTCTTAATTATATACTAATAAGGGTAAAAGAAAGAGGGTTTGAATAAGAAAAATAAGAAAGAACAAAGACAGGCAGAAAAAGAAAGAGAACAAGTAGAGAGAGAGAGAAACGAAGAGGATAGCAAGGATTCTGAGAAGATAGCTTGTTGATCGCAATTCTTCGGTGGAGGTAGGTTATGGTTATTTTTATGCTATTCGTAGTAAACTCTTAATAGCGAATGATATGTATTGGTAGTATTGTAAACCCTTCTATATGCTTAATTGTATGCTTGCATGAATGTGATTATGTAATTGTGATATAATAAGCATGATGAAGCTATTGAATCCCAAATCTTGACAAGAAACCCTAATCTACTTGTTAATGATGATGCCTTGGTATAAAAGAAGGCTTGATGAACGAAAGTGGTGAGATTAGGGGATCGGGTGCCATGTTCCGGTACCAGGATAGAGATAGAGGATCGGGTGCCACGTTTCGGTACCAGGATAGAATGAGGATCGGAGTGTCACGTTCTGACACCAGGATAGTATATGGATCGGGTGCCACGTTCCGGTACCAGGGTAGAATGAGGATCGGAGTGTTACGTTCCGACACCAGGATAGTATATGGATCGGGTGCCATGTTCCGACACTAGGATAGTATATGGATCGGAGTGTCACGTACCGACACGAGGGGAATAAATATAATGAATCTTGCAAGATGCTAATATACCCAATTTAATGAATCTAACTCCCAAATGAGTATGGTATTGAGGCTTGAGTCCTCATGTGTGAACTTGACGGTAATTGTTAATGATATAGTACTTGTTGTTGCTACATGTTGAGTATCATAGTTGATTTTATGATATTGCTTAATATATATTGTTTTCTATTTCGAGTTGTCCGATGATATCTACTCAGTACCCGTGTTTTATACTGACCCCTACTTTTATGTTTTCTTCTTTGGTATTTGTGGAGTGCAGCAAACGTGCCGTCGTCTTCGACTCAACAGTAATTCAAGCCGGTCTTTACTACATCGGAAATTCAGGGTGAGCTAATGCTTCTAGCTTGTACTGGATCTTCTTCTTCAAGTCTTGATGCCTTGAACTTCCGGCATGGACTAGCTTCTTATGTATTTTTAGCTTCTTAGACATTTTTAGCTAGTAATTTGATCATAGATGTTCTTGTGATGATGACTTCCAGATTTTGGGGAATAATAGTTATTGAATTGGTTTTTATTTAATGAGCTTGAGTCTTCCGCATAATTTTCTGTTGATATATGTTGAAATGATAAGGTTTGGAGTGCCAATCGCGGCTCGGTTTTGGGTCGTGACAAACTTGGTATCAGAGCATTAGTTGCATTGGTCTCATCACACAAGAACAAGTCTAGTAGAGTCTTAAGGAACGGTAGGGGGACGCCTTTACTTTTCTTTGAGAAGCTATAAGACTTTAGGAAAATTCCATTCTTTCATTCTTTCTTTCGTGCTATTACTTGGATCCAATTGGTATCTAGGTGATGCAAATTGGTATCTGACCATCTTCACTCTATTTCGCAGATGGTTAGAACTAGAGCAACAATCGCGCCAGCACCAGCACCGGCGGGACAGGGTGCGTCTGAACCAGCCACTGGGGCAGTGGCTCGAGGAAGAGTAACGGCAAGAGGCCGTGGCAGAGGTCGGGGGAGGACGTCCTCTAGAGGAAGAGGACGAGCACCTAGCCCATCTGATACTAGGGCAGTGACTCCTCCACCGACTGAAGAGGTAGTGAGAGAGGGTGAGGAAGGGGAAACTGAACAAGTACAGAATGAGGGATTGCCTCCCCAACCTACCCTAGACACGATCAATCAGGTTCTTGCTTATCTTAGCGGGTTATCTGATCAGGGTCAGGCACCTCCAATGTTTTCTGCACCAGCACCTTAGGCTCCGGAGGTACAACGTGCGGCTACTATGGCTCCCCGCATGGATGTTCCATTGGAAATAGGCACATTTCCACGTCTGACTACTGGGCCTATAATGACAAATGATCTGCATGAAATTTTCAGTAAGTTCTTGAAATTGAAACCTCCAGCCTTCAAGGGTGCTGAATCTGAGGATGCTTACGATTTTCTGGTTGACTGTCATGAGCTACTACACAAGATGGGCATAGTGGAACGGTTTGGTGTTGAGTTCGTGAGTTATCAGTTTCAAGGGAACGCCAAAATGTGGTGGCGGTCACATGTTGAGTGTCAACCAACAGAGGCACCACCTATGACTTGGGCATCATTCTCTAGTTTGTTTATGGAGAAGTATATCCCGCGGACTTTGAGGGATAGGAAAAGAGATGAATTCTTAAGTCTAGAGCAAGGTAGGATGTCAGTTACAGCATACGAGGCTAAGTTTCGTGCATTATCCCGGTATGCCACCCAACTATGTTTCAGTCCACAAGAGCGGATTCACCGTTTTGTGAAGGGGTTGAGATCAGAGTTGCGGATTTCAGCTTTACAGGTAGCGGCTACAGCGAAATCTTTTCAAGAAGCGGTAGACTTCGTAATAGAGGTTGAGGGAGTGAAGCCAGATGACTTCACCATGGAACCTACATCAAAAAGGTTTCGAAAGGGAGGTGAGTTTAATGGTTCTTACTCTAAAGGACAGGGTTTCGGAGGTTACTCAGTTCGACCCATTCAGTCTTCACTACAGACTGTAGTTGGGGGTCCACCTCCGACCGGTCAACACTTCTGTGAGAGACCTATGCATGAACCCAGAGAGTGCTATGGATGTGGGGAGATTGGACATATTAAGAGATATTGTCCAAAACAGAGTTACAGACCTCCAAATGTTAGAGGTAGAGGTGGTCATGGTAGAGGTCGTCATTCTGGAGGACGTGGTGGTCGAGGTATTGGTGGTCACCAAAACGGCCGGGGTGATGGGCAAACTGGAGCCACTACATCACAACATGGTAGGGGCAACGGACAGACAAGTAATGGGGCCCATTGCTACACTTTTCCTGGGAGATCTGAAGCGGAGACATCAGATGCTGTCATCACAGGTAATCTTTTGATTTGTGATTGCATGGCTTCTGTATTGTTTGATCCTGGATCCACATTTTCTTATGTATCTTCCTCATTTGCTAATGGTCTAAATTTACATTGTGAATTACTTGATTTGCCTATTCGTGTTTCTACTCCGGTGGGTGAGTCTGTGGTAGTTGAAAAGATATATAGGTCTTGTTTGGTGAACTTTGTGGGGAGCAACACTTATGTAGATTTGGTTATCTTAGAAATGGTTGATTTTGATGTAATTCTGGGTATGACTTGGCTTTCTCCGCAATTTGCGATCTTGGATTGTAATGCTAAAATGGTGACGTTAGCCAAGCCTGGGACAGATCCGTTAGTGTGGGAGGGTGACTACACTTCCAATCCGATGCGCATCATCTCCTTTCTTCGTGCTAAGAAAATGGTTAGTAAAGGGTGTTTAGCTTTCTTGGCACATCTCAAGGATGACACTACCCAAGTGCCTTCGATTGAGTCGGTTTCGGTGGTCCGTGAGTTTCTGGATGTGTTCCCTGCAGATCTTCCTGGTATGCCACCAGATAGGGACATTGACTTCTGTATTGATCTTGACCCGGGTACTCGCCCCATTTCTATACCCCCTTAAAGAATGGCTCCCGCGGAGTTAAGAGAGTTAAAAGCCCAACTTCAAGAGTTGTTGAGCAAAGGCTTCATTAGACCAAGTGCACCTCCTTGGGGTGCTCCGGTTTTGTTTGTAAAGAAGAAGGATGGGAGTTTTCGGATGTGCATAGACTACCGGCAGTTGAACAAGGTAACTATTAAGAACAAGTATCCTCTTCCTCGCATTGATGACTTGTTTGATCAGTTACAAGGTGTTGTGTCTTCTCTAAGATTGACTTCAGATCCGGTTATCATCAATTGAAAATACGGGCAACGGATGTGCCAAAGACTGCTTTTCGAACGAGGTATGGGCATTACGAATTTGTAGTGATGTCTTTTGGTCTTACGAATGCCCCTGCTGCGTTCATGAGCTTGATGAATGGGATTTTTAAGCCATATCTGGATCTATTTGTGATCGTATTTATTGATGATATATTGGTATACTCAAAGGGCAAGAAGGAACATGAAGAGCATTTGAGAATGGTATTGGAAATGTTGAGGGAGAAAAAGCTTTATGCCAAGTTCTCTAAGTGTGAGTTTTGGCTAGATGCAGTGTCCTTCTTGGGGCACGTGGTTTCTAAGGATGGAGTGATGGTGGATCCTTCTAAGATTGAGACAGTGAAGAATTGGGTAAGACCTAAAAATGTGTCAGAAATAAGGAGCTTTGTTGGGTTAGCTAGCTACTACCGCCGATTTGTCAAGGGATTCTCTTCCATTGCTTCCCAATTGACGAACTTAACTAAGCAGAATGTTCCATTTGTATGGTCGGACGAGTGTGAAGAAAGCTTTCATAAGCTCAAGACTTTGTTGACTACCGCACCCATTCTCACCTTGCCCGTAGAGGGTAAGAACTTCATTGTTTATTGTGATGCATCCTATTCGGGTTTGGGTGCAGTGCTAATGCAAGAGAAGAATGTGATTGCTTATGCATCAAGACAATTAAAAGTGCATGAACGTAACTACCCAACTCATGATTTGGAATTGGCCGCGGTAGTGTTTGCACTAAAGCAATGGAGAGACTATTTATATGGGGTTAAGTGTGAGGTCTACACGGATCATCGTAGCCTTCAGTATGTCTATACTCAGAAAGATTTGAACTTGAGACAGAGGAGATGGATGGAGCTACTGAAGGACTACGACATCACTATTTTGTATCATCCGGGGAAGGCGAATGTTGTAGCGGATGCTTTAAGTAGAAAGGCGGGAAGCATGGGAAGTCTAGCTCACATGCAAGCTTCTAGATGCCCATTGGCTAGAGAAGTTCAGACTCTGGCTAACGACTTGATGAGGTTAGAAGTAAATGAGAAGGGAGGATTGTTGGCTTGTGTGGAGGCAAGATCTTCTTTTCTTGACAAGATTAAGGGAAAACAGTTTAATGATGAAAAATTGATCCGGATCCGAGATAAAGTGTTGAAAGGAGAGGCTAAAGAAGCGACAATCGATGATGAAGGTGTTATGAGAATCAAGGGAAGGGTATGTGTACCCCGAGTTGATGATTTGATCAACACTATTTTGACTGAGGCTCATAGTTCAAGGTATTCTATACATCCGGGTGCAACCAAGATGTACCGCGACCTAAAGCAACACTTTTGGTGGAGTAGAATGAAACGTGATATTGTTGAGTTTATTGCCAAATGTCCAAACTGTCAGCAAGTAAAGTATGAACACCAGAGGCCCGGAGGAACACTTCAGAGAATACCCATACCGGAATGGAAGTGGGAAAGGATTGCAATGGATTTCGTGGTTGGTCTTCCAAAGACATTGGGAAAGTTTGATTCTATTTGGGTAATTGTTGATAGGTTAACTAAGTCTGCTCACTTCATTCCGGTCAAGGTGACTTACAATGCAGAGAAGTTAGCAAAACTTTACATCTCGGAAGTGGTGCGATTGCATGGGGTTCCACTCTCCATTATATCAGATAGAGGTACGCAGTTTACTTCTAAGTTTTGGAAAACATTGCATGCAGAATTGGGTACTAGGTTGGACCTTAGTACTACGTTCCATCCTCAGACCGATGGTCAGTCTGAGCGAACGATTCAAGTGTTGGAGGATATGCTTCGTGCATGTGTGATAGAGTTTGGTGGCCATGGGATAGCTTCTTACCCTTAGCGGAGTTCTCCTACAACAATAGCTATCACTCAAGCATTGATATGGCCCCATTTGAGGCACTATATGGGAGAAGATGTAGATCTCCCATTGGGTGGTTTGATGCATTCGAGGTTTGACCTTGGGGTACTGACCTTTTAAGGGATTCGATAGAGAAAGTGAAGTCTATTCAAGAAAAGCTTCTAGCGGCGCAAAGTAGACAAAAGGAATATGCAGATCGAAAGGTAAGAGACTTGGAGTTCATGGAGGGTGAACAAATCTTGTTGAAAGTTTCACCAATGAAAGGGGTGATGCGGTTTGGTAAAAGGGGTAAACTAAGCCCAAGGTATATTGGTCCCTTCGAAGTACTTAAACGAGTAGGGGAGGTGGCTTATGAGTTAGCCTTGCCTCCAGGGCTGTCCGGAGTACATCCGGTATTCCATGTGTCTATGTTGAAAAGATACCATGGAGATGGAAACTACATTATTCGTTGGGATTCAGTCTTGCTTGATGAAAATTTGACTTATGTGGAGGAGCCTGTTGTCATTCTAGATAGAGAAATTCGCAAGTTGAGATCAAGGGAGATTGCATCCATCAAAGTTCTATGGAAGAATCGACCTGTTGAAGAAGCCACTTGGGAGAAGGAGGCAGATATGCGAGAAAGATACCCACATCTGTTTACAGATTCAGGTACTCCTTTTCGCCCTTGTTTTCCTTCTTGTGATCGTTCGGGGATGAACGATGGGTAAATTGGTATCTATTGTAACGACCTGTTTAGTCGTTTTGAGCAGCAGATTTTATTTCTGGAAAAACAGGCTGAGGCGACGGACGCCACGACGGACCGTCATGGGCACGACGGACCGTCGCAGGGTCTCGTTTAAAAACACTTAGAAAATCTGAGATTAGGTACTGAAAATCGACTCTCTGAACTTCGTAACGGAATGGAAGGACGGACCGTCACAGACCCTTGGTGGAAATTTGGGTCTCTGAACTATGCGACGGACAGCAGGACGGACCGTCGCAGGCGCGACGGCCCGTCACGGGCTACGCAATCCAAGTTCGGGTCGGATTTCTTTATACGTTTTAAGGGACGTTTTTGACTATTCCTGCTTTAATTATAAAGTTAGTGGGTTAATGTTAATAAGTCTAATTACTTGGGGGTTAAAAGAGGTAACCTTAAGTTAATTAGTGGGTTATTATTGCCATATTTTATTCTTAATTATATACTAATTAGGGTAAAAGAAAGAGGGTTTGAATAAGAAAAATAAGAAAGAACAAAGAGAGACAGAAAAAGAAAGAGAACGAGTAGAGAGAGAGAGAAACGAAGAGGATAGCAAGGATTCTGAGAAGATAGCTTGTTGATCGCAATTCTTCGGTGGAGGTAGGTTATGGTTATTTTTATGCTATTCGTAGTAAACTCTTAATAGCGAATGATATGTATTTGGTAGTATTGTAAACCCTTCTATATGCTTAATTGTATGCTTGCATGAATGTGATTATGTAATTGTTATATAATAAGCATGATGAAGCTATTGAATCCCAAATCTTGAAAAGAAACCCTAATCTACTTGTTAATGATGATGCCCTGGTATAAAAGAAGGCTTGATGAACGAAAGTGGTGAGATTAGGGGATCGGGTGCCATGTTCCGGTACCAGGATAGAGATAGAGGATCAAGTGCCACGTTCCGGTACCCGGATAGAATGAGGATCGGAGTGTCACGTTCCGACACCAGGATAGTATATGGATCGGGTGCCACGTTCCGGTACCAGGATAGAATGAGGATCGGAGTGTCACGTTCCGACACCAGGATAGTATATGGATCGGGTGCCACGTTCCGACACTAGGATAGTATATGGATCGGAGTGTCACGTACCGACACGAGGGGAATAAATATAATGAATCTTGCAAGATGCTAATATACCCAATTTAATGAATCTAACTCCCAAATGAGTATGGTATTGAGGCTTGAGTCCTCATGTGTGAACTTGACGGTAATTGTTAATGATATAGTACTTGTTGTTGCTACATGTTGAGTATCATAGTTGATTTTATGATATTGCTTAATATATATTGTTTTCTATTTCGAGTTGACCGATGATATCTACTTAGTACCCGTGTTTTGTACTGACCCCTACTTTTATGTTTTCTTCTTTGATATTTGTGGAGTGCAGCAAACGTGCCGTCGTCTTCGACTCAACAGTAATTCAAGCCGGTCTTTACTACATCGGAAATTCAGGGTGAGCTAATGCTTCTAGCTTGGACTGGATCTTCTTCTTCAAGTCTTGATGCCTTGAACTTTCGGCATGGACTAGCTTCTTATGTATTTTTAGCTTCTTAGACATTTTTAGCTAGTAATTTGATCATAGATGTTCTTGTGATGATGACTTCCAGATTTTGGGGAATAATAGTTATTGAATTGGTTTTTATTTAATGAGCTTGAGTCTTCCGCATTATTTTCTGTTGATATATGTTGAAATGATAAGGTTTAGAGTGGTTGGTTAGCTCACATATGAGGGTAAATGTGGGTGCCAATCGCGGCTCGGTTTTGGGTCGTGACAGATATTTTCTTAAGAACCGAATTTGATGAATAGGAGCTAAGAAAGTAACATAAAAATATTATTTCATTTTGTTTTGATGAGTAGGAGCCAACAAGGTAATTTTGAGTATTAGTTCTTTTATTTTCTTGAGAAATTAATTTGATGAGTTGAACAATAGAATAGTAAATTTGGGATTTTATTTAATTTAACTTGATGATTAGGAGTCAAAAAGGTAAATTTAAAATTTGAATTATATTGATATTTTCTGAATTATTTAATTTGATGAGTAGCAGCTGGGACCTCAGAGGATAAATTTTGAATATTATTTTATTTAATTTGATGAGTAAGAAAAAAATGGTAAATGAATAATTTTTTAAAAATGGATAGTTTCTTATATCAAATATAATATTTTTTTTAATGTTTTCTCTTGAATGAACCTTATTACCTAACCAATTAATTTATTCACTTAAATTGCATCAAATTTCTTTTATTTTTTCACTATAAAAATTTTTAATCATTAATATCTTACTGCTTTGAAGTGATGTTTCTTAAGTAAAATTTAATCTCACAATCTCCTCAACAACAACAAAATATATTTGCATCATTACTAAAGAGACCTTCCATAAATTCGCCAGAATCGATGTGTACTTAAAAATTACAAATAATAACAATGACTCAATTGTAGAAAAACATATAAAGTAATGTATAGTGTTCTTTGTATCTAAAAAGTCCCCCTACCTCTTAACAATATGTTTGATGAGTTTTAAAATATTCAAATGAAAAGAGAAGAGTTGCAACTTTTCTGAAGAATTGTGAATTCAATTAAAAGTTGTGACTTTTATGACGTGTTGTGACTTTTATGAAATGTTGTGACCAGTTGAAGGTTTGTAACTTATCAATGGTTGTGAACTTTTTAATACTGCACAATAAATATTTTTTCATATTATCCTTTGTTATCTATAAATAGAGAAATTTTCTCACATTTTATAACAACCAATTTTCTTGACATCTTCTACTAAAAAAATTAGCATACTAAGTGTACTCTATTGCAATTGAGTGGTTCGATGACATTATGGATATATGTATTGATTCACCCATCAGTAAGATTGTTCTATCATGATAGGACATTTCCAGTTAACCCCAGGTACTTAAGGGGAGTAATTTCCTTATGAAACACTTTATTCAGTGTACTCGATTTCTTCTTTGATAAAATTCTTCATATATTATTACTAATTTATTTCTAATTCAGTGAAATTAGGTCTTAGACCTAAATCACACCCCAAAAGTTTGCTCAAAGGCAGGACGATTGTCCAAGCCTTTTAAGGAGTCCACCTATCTCATTAACCACCGATGTGGGATTTTTGTTATTCTTTAGCATCCAACATCATATCCAATGTTTAGCATCTGGTGCATGTAATTTTTTTATTTTTGGGACCCTAACATCGGATGAGATGGGCCCTGCTGTGATACCATATGAAATTAGCTCATAGGCCTAACTCAAATCCTAAAAGCTAGCTGAAAGGGAGGAGTATTTCCCAAGCCTTATAAGGAGTCCAACCATCTCATTAACCACCGATTTGAGACTTTTTTCAATCATTAACAAATTCTATGTTCTGTACTGATTTAATTTTGTAGTATGGTAAATACTATTTCATATTTGTTTTTTCCTACAAAGTTCTTCAATGTTTTCACACAAAGTATCTTAAGGAAATTAATATAATGTTGGATATTTTGTATTTTACTACTTGAGCGAAACTGATCATGGATGTACAAGATTGCTGCACTACTCTTCTAGAATTTGGTTCCCTATTAAGCGAGGTTGAACTAATAATGTATCGGAAGAACTGTTGGTATTTGTGTTAAGGATTAAACAAGGTAACTTTATCATCATATATATTATTATAAGTTAGAAGATTCCAAATTCAAAATTGAATTACCATTTTATCCTTATATTAAAATATTTAATATTAATGTTATAAACTATGACTAAATATTTAATAAATAACTCATTTAAATCAATGCTTGAATCAAATTAACATTAAAAATTAATTTCTCTTTTGTTGTAAAAATCAAAAGTATTTGAAGAGTTTTTTCTTTAAATAAATTTGATATGGACTTAAATTAGCAAACTAATTAATGTAATTTAATTTTACCTATTCAAAAGTCAACCTAGCTACTGCTATAAAATACACAACATGCTCTTCATGTAAATGATAAGAGGATTATGAGAGATTGTCAAGCAAAAATTAATCGTGTTCATCATTTTTTAATGCAGTAAGTTCCTTTTGTTTTTATTCTCTCCTCCTTTTCCGGCATAAGTATTTTTATGCCCTTTTTTAATATTTTGATCGTTTTGCTTTCTTATGATTTTATTTTTCGATTGTAATATATTTGATACAACATGATAAATAGTCATATACAATTCATGTTCTACTATATTTCTTAATTATTGAAGAAATTCATTATAAAAAAATAAACTTTTTTTTGACATGAGACTTTCGACAGAGTGTTTTACTTTAGTATAAATATATTTTCAATATTATTATTTATAAGTAGTAAGAGCAATAACTAAAATATTGATTTTATTAATCTATTATTTATTCGTTGAAACATTCAATCTTCAAATTCATCAAATATCTACAATAATTCATGTTTAAAAGTTTGTGTTGCTCAATTTATACTCATTATTCAAAGAGAAATTCTATGAAAAAAAAGAGTACTATTCTTTTCTCTTCATAAATCATATGTACAATATTTCTCTAAGGTTAAGAAGAAGATGTATATGTTATACAATAATAAAAATAATGAACATTAATATTATGGTGATGACTACAAATATGTTGCGTAATATATCATGTGTTTATATCATTTGCATATGTAACAAATTCATGAGGTCTTTTAATTAGAACTTATAAATTGTATGCTTCAAACTTGTATGTACTGTAATGAGAAACTATTTATTGTTGATGTAAAATATAAATTATGGCTTAAAAATTGTCAAACTCCAATCTCAAGATACATTTTGCCTTAGAAATATTATTTTATTTAAGAGAATATGATCTTGTTCGTCCTGGTTATTGAATGTTAATTTATTAATCATACCCATAACTTTCTATAAATTGAAAGTTAAACATAAAAATTTTCTCCATTATAATGTAAAAACCTTTTAGAATTAAAAATTCAATATGCTTTTAAAGAATCAATTTACACAGATTTATGTTATGTGCACATTTCAACATGAGAAGAAAAAAGAATGAGAAACTGCAAATGAAAGACCACAAAAAATGCTCGAATATATCATCTATTTAATGTTCTTCTTCATACTATAATTTTATTATTATTTAGTGAAAAAACTATGAATGGTAAAACTATTATTATTAATTTCAGCATTTCCTATTTTATAACTCAAATTTTTTAGTATATATAAATTTAATAATAAGGAACCAACGTGCAATACACGTTTTCGAAATCTAGTTATTTATATAAAGAGGAAAATAGTTTCTCAAATTTAGATCATAAATATTGTATGTCTTTGGAAATGATTTGCAACACATATGTTTTTTAAATGAATTTGTCTAAGCAAATAGTGTTGTCTTAAAAATTCTTTAGTTTGCAGAATGAAATATACATATTTTGGTTAGATAAGATACTATGTGAAAATGTTCTAGTTTGAAGGATATTTGAAAAGAAAAACATATCGATATGATAATCCAAGAATATGTTTTATTCTATTTGGACTATAAAAAAGAAAAATCATTGTAGTTTTCTACTCCTTTTAAAAATTAAATATGTATAATTTTAGGAGTCAAAACTTTTGTAATCTTCAACTTTGTATAAATTATACTATGCAATTGACATTAAGAATATGAAAACTCCACTCAATAATTCATCGTTATACTTTTGGTTTTCTACTCCATTTACACTTGAAAATGACTCGAAGTCAAGAAAACTTCCTCCACATTCAAAGTTCATTTGATTTCGTATTTGAAGAATATAAATTTTATTGTTAAATAGAAAAATTGTAAAAAATTTATCTTCATTATTAGTATCCCAAATAATAAGTTGAATATATAATGGTGATAAGAAGAGATCAAAAGGGTCTAGTTACTTGAAGTCAATGATATTGTGCCTACGTTAGGTACCTCTATGGAATGAACTTTGATATTGTGTAAAAATTGTCAAATACTTCAATAACATATTGAATAATATAAAATTAGATATAGTAACATTGTATTATGTTTAACCCCAGAAAACTTTTACAGTATATTTGATATTGTGATAGTTGGGTTTATCTTTTACTAGTATATAGTATGACTAATATTAAACTACAAAATTATATATATTATTTTATTATATAGAAGAGTGAAGTGGGAGGACGACCAAGGGAAAAATGTAATTTTACGCTAAAAAATGTATTAAGAAAGATAATAAATAATTCTAGAAACATATTTCTATATATAAAGTTAATAAGTTAATGGTATCATTCTGTCACGACTTGAATCTAGGCCATAGAAGGGACTGGCGTCGTTGACCTCTCAGAGGTCGCAGACAATCCTACATACGCTATCCTTACTTCATCTAGGTTAATTTTAGCGGAAAATTTGAAATTTTGTTTCATTATTTGATTCTAAATATTTTTAACCCAACATCATAGGCGTACCAAAACCAACCATCTATTATAGAGATAATCAAAAGAAACAAACAGTTCATAATTGCATCAAACATATTTTTGCTACAACGATATCAAGACAAAGTCAGAAATGAAAGTGGAAAGACACTCTAGTGGAACATGCTACACTAGCTAAATCCTACATCTAAGCTAGATAATAATTGTATACATCCTCGAAATCATGAGGGCCTACCAAGTCCGGATGAAAAACTCCACGTCCTAATAGCTGCAACATCAACGTCTGAGCTCTAGCGTCATCCTGTGCCTACACCTAAAAACATAGAGTTGTATGGGATTAGTACACACTTTTACTAAGTATGGGTACATGCATGCACACACCAAGGACATGCATGAGTAAGAATAGATCTTTCCTAACAACATCATTATAAAAAAACAAGTCAGTGGACTTGCCAAATTGAGATTTGGAAAGTTAGTAAACTTTCAAAACATGGATAAGGAAAGTATGTGAGCTTTCCAATTTTGGATTAGGAAAGTCATGTCATCAGGATAACATGCATCATCATACTTATCATATTGCACACAGCAAATACAATATTACACTTAGCACATATCATATTTCATATCGAACATAATATCTTTCATATCATTCATTCTTATGCGATGAGTCCCTTGAATCATTGACTTAACATTAAGACCTTCCAGAAATGAGGGCTCAACATGTGGGACCTCAACTAGGAAGTCTACTTTAGCGAACATAGAGCCTGCTTCGTTCATGCATACGTACTCCATTTCATTTCATTCATCGGCCAGTGTAAATACCAGCTATACCTAGGTTGTGGTTTATGACTTTCATCGGGTTCATTATGCAATAAAAAAGAATGACCTGATGTCATTACTTGAATCTAACTCACCTTTTGATTATTCTATCCTAAACCTTTGGCATCATTCATTTCATTATGTGCATTATTTGAGGCTAACTTCCTTCATGCATTGGGAACTTTAGCTTTAACCGACATAGATCATGTGACCATCATGATATCCAGTGTCATGAAACCCCACATCAAAAAGAGGTGGAATCACCTGCAAAAGTTACCCAAAACATCCAAGCGTACATGGGAATTAAACTCCTCCAGATCCCTATATTTGAAGTATAGGTCCAAAGACTCGTAGATATAAGGAGATCCCTTCCCAGCATGCCGGACAGTCTCATCTCATGAGAGTTACGTTAAAAACCGCCCTTCCCGAAATAAGGCATTACCGCTCATAGCTAGTCCATCGGTGCTCAGTATAAAGTTCCATTACATTCAACTCATACGTCATGGAAGCTGGCTTCTAGTATGAGGACATCATAGCTCAATAGATGATTTCTCATCTCATCACTTGTATTAAGTATATTAATATCAGCACTTCCATTAGAGTGTTCATACAGGCTGGTCTCTTCATTAACTTTACACTCTCATAGGTGAGTATGTTGTAGTAACATTTACAAGGCTAATTTGAGATTGCTCTCATCTTTTTCAGTAGCCTCATATCATGTTGTGACCACACTAATTAACATTAACACATTTTCTCTTCATAATTACTCACCCCTTTTTACGTGAATGTTTATTTCATCATATGCCAATGCACTTGGCAATTTAATGTGTTTCACACTCTTACTTAACCCTTCTAGGGTTTCCTCATTTCATTGTTCATTTCATTATTTCATTTTTTATTTCTTCATATGCCAATGCACTACACTTTTACTTGACCCTTCTAGGGTTTCATCATTTCATTACATACATCTTAGGTTCACTTATTTTTAATTGTGTGCTAGACTTATGGTATTTATATATAGAAGCCATGAGTCTTCATTCATAGTTTGTTAAGTGTCTCATATCTTCCTAAGATTATGTAGTAAAAAGACTTATGCTCTTGTATGTATGACAAGATCTCGATTTCGATCTAAATAGGTAGCATTATTCTTGAACATTTAATTCACGTATGATTTATGTATCAATACGGAACTTTGGTCAAGGGAACCCAAGTTTTAATCCCTTGGAGAATACATTTTTCCTTGACTTTTTTTTTAGTCTTCATGACATTGGGACTGTAGATCGAGCTCAAACATAAACATTCTATCTTTATTTTTTTCCTTGGATTCTCCTCTTAGTTGGCCGAAGCATTGTAGGATCGAACCCCCACAACCCCTCTTATTTTTCATTTAAAATTGTGTTTTCCAATTTGCGTAGACCCAGAGGTTGTGGGATCAAACCCCCACAGCCTCCTTATCTTATTTTTACTTAAAATTGATTTAGTTAGGCGTTTGGCAATGAGGTTGTATGATCGAGCCTACACAACTTCACTTTATTTTCTTATTTATTTTGCCCTTCTCTTTTCCAGCCTAGAGGTCGTGGTTTCGATTCTAAGGCCTCATGTTTTTTTCTTTAATTTTCTTCATTAATTTCATTGGCTGCCTGGAGGTCGTGGGTTCGAATCCCACACCTCCTATTTTATTTATTTAATTTTTCTGCACTCTCCTTTCTCAGCCAATACACACCATTTAAAATCCCCCTGACCCCTTATCTCTTTCTTGCAAATTTAAGGTGATATACGAGTGAGGTCATAGGTACGAATACTGGTGGCCTCATCCCTTTAAAATCAATTAAATTTTCCTGATTTCACCTCTATATTTTAGCCTAATCTAAACTTATATTTATGGCTGGAACTTAATCTTTTTCTAAAATTATTTTCATCAATATTTCCACTTGAAAACATAGTTCATTTCATGAATAGTTTAACACTTTTTAGGGGTAGGTTTTCTTGGATTCCTTGAGCCAAAATGTTGACACTAAAATACTCCCCATTTCTATTTTAATGAACTTCACGATTACATAGATTTATGTACGTAAAATTACAACCAAAACAATATTAAACTTGAAGACTTAATTCGTCCTCATTCAAGTACATTTACAGTAACATTTTTTTTTGCACATGCACACACTTTCACAAACTTTCAATAGATGGTTGCCTATCATACGATTTCAAGTACACAACTTAATCATATTCATCACAAAACATAACATACACCAAAATCTACAAGAAATTATACCCAACCTACGATTCATTGGGAGCTAGTGGCAGGGGCATGCAAGAAGGGAAACAATCCTAGTTTTCAAATGAATAATATGAACCGTAAGGGTCTCTTTAGAAAAGGGACAAAGAGATAAGAAAGCCCATACGTTTTTTACGTTAAAATATTTAATTTCTGCCCAAAAACATCACCCAAGAACACGTCTAAATATCAATAATATAAACTCCACTTGAATGACAACGTCCCTTAGCCTAGTATGCGATAAATGTTTGTTTTCTTGTGATTTCGTGTGAGTTCTTCAAGTGTGTGGAACTTGGTTTATTTGTCTGCCTTTGTATCTTATTTTGGCAGAGAAACTTTGTGTGAAATAATAAGGGAGATTTAGTGTGAGAGTTGAGAGATAGACATGAGAGAGTAGGAGTTATTTTAGGCTTAGGAGTCTAGTTTAGGTTTTAGTCAAATAAGGTTAACTTAATTATTAAAACATCTGATTTTCTTTATTTTAAATCAGATAATGATTAATAATTATTAAATAATTATTTTTATTAAATATCTTAAATTAAAATCAGATTAATTCATTGCTTTCTCCTAGGTTCGAACCCGGGTGAAGCAAGACTTCACTTCAGGAACGATATTTCGGCTCTCTCTCCCTAAACTTCCCCTTCACCTTATTGATAAAATAATAAATTATATATTTAGGGTAATTACGATTTTACCCTTAGTCTGGAAAAAGACCATTTTACCCCTAGACCCTCCAAACCTAAGATTTCTTCTTTTTAAGTCCTCGAAAGACTCATTCGAGTAAATCTTCGTATTCGAGAGCTCTACATGGTTAGACCCAAGCTTTCCAAGCTCAACTAACTCCCCAAGTTATTTGGCTTGGTTGTAGCAAGGGTTCCAAGGTCTAGTTCTGCATGCGTAAGTCTGTGTGAACCCTAGTCTAATCATAGGCATTCTTTACACATTAAGCATCACTTAGTATATGCATTTTTAGGGTTGTTGCATTATCCCCCCTTAGCAACATTCATCCCATAATTAAACTACCACTATTTAGCGTAATATTAGTCAGATCATAACATAATTACTATGCATAGTGAAGCAATAGAAATAAAATATAGATAGATAGGAAAACTTGGACTTAAGAGTAGAAAGTCCAACCTCAAGAGCTGAAAAGATGAGGGTAATGGGATTCATGTTGACCACAGCCTCCCACATACAACCCTAAACAACATGATTTGCTCCACAATACCTTCATTCTGAAAATCTCCTTGTTCCTCAGCCGCTTGACATGTCTGTCTAAGATCTCAACAGGTACCTCCTCATCGGACAAGTCTTCATCGACTCCCAAACCATCGAAAGGTAGAATCGATGTTGGTCACCTCTGCACTTCTTTAACATGGATACATGAAACAATGGATGGACAGAAGCTAGCTCCGCAGGTTATGCCAACTCATAGGCCACCTCATCAAAACGTTGTAAGATCTCTTAAAGCACAACATACCTCAAACTAAATTTCTCTTTCCTACCAAACCGCATAACCCCCTTCATCAGTAATATCTTAAGATAGACCCGGTCACAAACATAAAACTCTAAGGGTCGTTTTCTATTATCTTCATATGACTTCTCTTGAGTGTTAGTAGTAGTCAACCTGTCCCGAATCTTTCTGACCTTTTGTAAGGCCTCATGAAGGATTTCTGGACCAAAAATGGATGACTCTCCAACCTTGAACAACCCAACTGGAGATCTACGTCTCCTACAATACAATGCCTCAAATAGTGCCACCCCAATCCTGGAGTGATAGCTATTATTATACGAGAACTCTATCAAAGGAAAAATATTGATATATTCTTCTAGGAGTTCACATATCCCATCCAAGGACTGGATGAATTAAGGAAGGTATAGGAAAGAGTATATTGATGGCATTGAATCATTTCTAGATTTTGCTTAATCTTATGGAGATCCTCATGGAGAGAAAATTCAGTGTCCATGTGCGAAATGTTGTAATATTCTTTGTAACCGAAGGAATGTAGTGTATGATTATCTAATATGCCATGGATTCGTTAAAGGCTATACTATATTGATCAATCATGGGGAATGGGATATCCAGTTGAATGTTGATGATGATATGGATTACTCGTGTGATGATATTGATGGGCTGCTGAATGATCAATTTAGAGAAATGAAGATGCCAAGAAATTCTATAGCTTACTTGAAGAGGCAAACCAACAATAATATTCTGGTTGTATAGGTTTCTCTAAATTATCATTCACACTTTGCTTATATTTGTTGAAAGTGTTTACATGGATGGAGAAATGAATCATTCACTTCTCTTGTAGAGTTATTAAAAGAGGTGATGCCCGAGTTGAACATTCCTCAGTCTTACAATAAAACCAAGTCTATTGTTAAGAATCTTGGTCTGGATTATGATAAAATTGATGCATGTCCAAATGATTGCATGTTGTTCAGGAATGATCATAAGGACGACAAATTTTGTCATGTTTTTGGAGCTTCGGGATATATTCAAGCTCGTAAATTTTAAAAGGATCTTGAGTCTTCAGAAAAACAACATCGAGTTTCTGCAAAGACTTTGAGACACTTTCCATTATTTCCTAGACTCAAAAGGCTATTTATGTTCTCAAAAATGGCAGATTCTTTGAGGTGGCATGAAGAGGAACGTTCTAAAGATGGAAAGTCAAGGCATACCGCTGATGTTCTAGCATGAAAAGACTTTGATAGGGTGCATCTAGATTTCGTACAAGATTGTCGCAATGTGAGACTTGGCTTGTCAAGTGATGGATTCAATCCATTTCGAACCATGAGTATATCACATAGCACATGGCCAGTTATGTTGATGATTTATAATCTGCCACCTTGGATGCGCATGAAATCTGAAGATTCCATACTTTCGTTACTGATACCTGGACCGCGATCAACTGGAAATGACATTGATATTTACTTACAACCATTGATAGACGAGTTAAAATTATTATGGGATTCTGGGATTGAAACATATGATGCTTCAAGAAATGAAACTTTTCTAATGCGGGAAGCTCTTATATGGACAATCAGTGATTTTCCTGCATATGCTATGTTATCTGGTTGGAGTACAAAAGGAATGTTTGCTTGCCCATGTTGTGACTATGGAACTAATTCTCGCTATCTTAAACATAATCGGAAAATGTGCTATATGGATCATCGTGTTTTTCTACTGATGGATCATCCATGGAGATAAAAAAAAGATCATTCAATGGAAAAACTGAATTTAGGCCTCCTCCAGGTCCTTTAAAGGGAATTGATATTCTTAATAGCTTACGTGATTTTGAAAATGTGTTTGGGAAGAAGAAAAAGAGATCAAATGATGGCCCATGGAAAAAAAGGTCATTTTTCTTTGAATTACCTTACTGGCAGCACAACTTGTTACGTCACAACCTTGACGTAATGCACATAGAGAAGAACATAGTTGATAGCATACTTGGAATTCTTTTGGATATTTCAGGAAAAACAAAGGATCATGCAAAAGCACACTATGATTTGAAAGTTATGGGAATTAGGAAGAACCTTCATCCACAAGATACAGAAGATATTAAGAGAACAAAGTTTACAAAGGCGTGCTTCTCAATGACAAATGGAGAGAAATCCATCTTTTGTGGAGTTTTAAAGACAGCCAAGCTACCTGATGGTAGTGCCTCCAATATATGTAGGCGTGTGCACTTGGATGAAAGAAAGGTGCTTAATTATAAAAGCCATGATGCTCATTTCATGTTACATTACTTGCTTTCAATACCAATTAAAAGCATTCTTCCTGATCATGTGGCTATTCCATTGATTCGTCTAAGTTCCTTCTTCCATCGTTTGTGCCAAAAAGTAATCATATTGGAGGAACTTTATTGCATAGAAGTAGAGATCATAGAAACAGTAAATCAGTTGGAGCGAATTTTTCCTCCTTCATTTTTTGATATCATGATTGATTTGCCTATTCATTTGGTGAATGAAGTGAGATTAGGCGGCCCAGTGCAAAATCTATGGATGTATTCCACTGAAAGAGAAATGGGTACATTCAAATCATACATTCGCAATAGGCGTTTTTCAGAAGGTTGCATAGCAAAGACACGATGGGAATAGATTGCATGAATTTATTCTCAAAATATATGCATCGGGGTGTGCATACCAGATTTAATAGGAGAGCGCGAAACAATGATGAATGTGACCTAAGTGACGCAGAACCTGTGAGTTTGTTTTCTAACAAAGGAGGTCCTTTAGGAGCAAAGAAAACTGATACAATCATTTTAGATGACAAGTCACTATGGCAGGCATGCACACTTATTGGGATATTGTGACGATGTTCAATAATATATTAGGTACCTTAATTTGAATATACCATTCATTTTGTATAATTAATTTTTATCTTATTTAATTTATTATTTTAACAAATATAGTAAAAGTTTTGTACAGATCATGAGCAAGAGGTAATTAATCAGTAACGAAGATCTAAATGGAGCAAAGCCAAGAATCATTGTGAAAACTTCTCTCAATGGTTTGAAACTCGTGCTTTGAAAGAGGATGTGTCTGATTTGATAAAACAATTGTCTAGAGGACCAAATTCTGTTGCAAAAAGATATTCTGGGTATCTCATAAATGGATATAGATTCCATGTTAGGCAGCGTGATGCAAGGCGTAAAACATAAAATAGTGGTGTTACACTAAAATCCTCAACTACAAGCTTTGCAAGCTCAAAGGATAAAAATCCGATTGCTGCAGATTTGACATATTATGGTAGAATAGTTGATATTGTTGAATTAAATTATTACAACCATTTTAAGGTTGTTTTATTTAAGTGTGATTGGTATGAGGTTGAAAAAGATGTTTATGGACTTACTTATGTCTACTTTAACAAGAGATACTCTGAGGAAGAGCCTTTTGTGCTTGCATCTCAAGTACACCAATGCTTCTATGTGCAAGATCCAGATGATCAAGAAAAACATTATGTTATGAAGACTTTTCCAAGAGACTTGTTTAACATGGGTGATAAAGTTGAATCTAATCTCCCACAAAGTTATGAAAATGATCCATCTGAACATTCAAAGGGTCCATCTATACCAAAAGATAATGGTGAAGTACTCTTAACAAGGACTAATTTACCAGAAACAATCACTGATGTGCCTGTGGAGGAATTTGTCAATCAACAACTTGAAGTCGAGTATGAAGAGGAGTGTGAAGATGAGTTTGAAAATGAGTACGAAGATGAGTTTTCAGATGCGTTTGAAAACGAGTCTGAAAATGAGTATGAAGATGAGTCTGATGATGAAGTTGAGTTTGAAGAAGAGTCTGAATAAGACACACCATGAGTTTCATTATTGTTGTGATTATCATATAGTGCTCACTCACTGTTTTTGTAATATAATATTTTTTTTTGCAAAATACATTTATATATCTAATATGTGGAATGTAATATGTTGCCTTCTTATCTGATTATTATTTTATTGAGCAACCTATACTTCTAGCTTATTTTTGCTTGATTTGGTTGTTTGCTATTTATATACTTTCTAGTTTCATTTTATTATCAGGGAATTGGCATTAGAGGCATTCAACTCTGTAGCTTGAAGTTGCTTCTAGTTTGGTCGTCGTCCTGAGTTTGTTGCTCCGAGAGGGGTACAACTCTTTACCTTTTATTAATTTAAGTAATAAGAAGCTCTCCAGTTTTAAATGTGGATGCAGCCAATGGCCTCTTGTTTCATATGTTATCAATTTTTTCTGTTTGTTCATGTAGTTCTTCCAATTTGAATCCGTCCTGCTAGTTCTTTCACTTAAACAATCTTATTATTTTGTCGGTTTACTTACTATTGGGAAACAAATTGAAGAGATTTAATCAAAGCAAAAACAATGAATAAATCTACAATGCTAAAGAAAAAGGGTTTGAATCCAAACAAAGCTCAAAGTCCATTGAAGAATCTGGATGTTGATATGCATTACCGATCAAGTGCTGAATTGGCCAGCAAATTCAAGATTAAGAGAGAACAACTTGCAAATGAATGCAATGATGAAGCTAAGAAAGAGTAGACACCAATATCACATAAAAGAAAGAATTTTGAGGATTTCACTCCACAACAAGGAAAGAGTAAATTGCTTGGGCACAAATGAGTCATTCAATCGTCTTCAAGGGAAGAGCTTAGAACCACACGCATGATTGCAGGGAAAGGACAAACTAAACAGAGGTTATTTCAATTTGAAGAGTCCATTCAAGATAATGGAACTAAACTTCCTATGAATAATTCTAGGTTCCATACGTCATTCAATAAAGATGTTACTGCTTCAGCACATGCGACTGGAACAACACTTGGTAATGGATAGGAACAACATGATAGTCTTGATCTACCAAATTGCAAACAGGTAAAGAGGAAGCCGGTCATACCAGCTAGTACTCTTGATCAGTTTCTAAAAGATCAAGGGATACACAAAGATGATGAAACAAAACGTGACAACAACACTACAAGTGATGTCGAATTTATGCATACTCCTATTATTAATGAACATAACAAAGGATCGGATGATCGTGTGGAACAAGAAGAGGAAATTGACATTGATTGTTGTAAAAAAAGGTATGTTTTAAACCTTGTAAGATTTAGAATTCATTATAAAAGAAATATCTTATTTCTTGTTTGTTACATCAATCTAGAAATGTCGAAGCCAAAAAAAGTTCGGGGACATACAACATGTAAGGATATTCATGCAAGAAATTTGGAAGAAAGAAAGGAGGTGACATTTGATAAAGGACAAGCGGTGGGACAAACTAATAAGATAGTGTAACAATTAAGCAACTTTATAGGAACAATTGCAAGGAATCCAAGATTCATCAGCATGATGTACACTAGTTGGCATGTGGTGCCAAATGATACTAAAAAGCGCATGTGGGAATACTTCAATGTAAACACAACCACTCTTGAGAATTCATATTTTTTTATTACCTACTGAAACTAAATATATTTTATTTTGCATAGTCCAAATTTCTACTTCCAGTAGAAGGAAAGAAGTGGGTGATGACTGGTCTTCGTGATGCTTGGAGGCGACACAAGCAAAAAATTAAAAATAATTTTTTTGATAAAAACAGTACCCTTGAGGATATACTAGCAAAATGTCCTGATGGCATTTGAAAGAGGGTCGATTTATTTTTCTCGCACACCACCCTAGGCAGTCTTACAGCGTCTGTAATACTTCAGCCTACTTACACCCACGGAATTGACTAAGTATAGAAATACTTAAACAACAATGTTAAACAATAAACAGGCAGCATTTACAGGAACAAGTCCCAACCTTTATTAATCAATAATTAATACAAAGGAAGGCTTCACAAATCAGTCTAAGGCTAGAAAACTCTCTGTCTCCTGCCTTAGACGAATTTCCACCTTAAATCAAAATTCTGCACAATGGCAGTTACAAGCGGTTACATGCGGCGGTTACACATGACACCTGTCCGACACATGTCAGCCCAGGGTTCAAAACTAACTTTCCAACAGCTATATTTCCAACAGATAGAATCTAATTCAAATTACATTCTTATCTACACGAAATACTAATATTCTAACACTTAGAATATTTCAGGCTTCATTCCAACACTTAGAATAATCCTGCCAGCTTCCAACACTTAGAATATTTTAGCTGTCTTCCACACTTAGTTTTATTTCAGCAATTTCGGGTGAACTGCCTTTGTCCTTGACCTTGCCAAGTCTTCACATCCTTGCTTCATCAAGCCAACATGCTGTCTTGCCAACGCCCTTAGCCCGCACGTAAGCCATGCACGTTCAAGCTGCCTTGCCAACACCCAAGCACCTTGAACTTGTGTTGCACTGTTTTGCCATCATCCATGCCAAGACCAATGCCCAAGTCCTTGGCATGTCTGTACGCAGTTAGATCAAGTAGATTGCGGGTCTAACAGACCACCCGCAC
Organism: Solanum chmielewskii; assembly: GCA_027704785.1. Lineage (NCBI taxonomy): Eukaryota > Viridiplantae > Streptophyta > Magnoliopsida > Solanales > Solanaceae > Solanum > Solanum chmielewskii. Next base: position 36,996,013 of record JAKWIX010000324.1, on the reverse strand, counting down.
CACTTGAACTCGATGTCCTCATCGAGACTGTTTTGAGATAGTCATCGATTTGAGCATCAAATTGCCATAGGTCTTTTGCTTTCTCCCAAACAGCGTCTGCTGCACTCTTGCCTTTCCAATGAACCAAGAACTCAGTCTTAGTATTCTTCTTACTTGTGCCCAAAACCCGGTGATCAAGGATCTTCTCAATTTCAGCATCATACTGTGTAGGTACTGATGGAGGAGCCCTCTTTGATCTGTTCCTGTCCGGATCATCTTCATCTGCAAAGTAAGGTTTCAAGAAACTCACATGGAAAGTGGGGTGAATTTTCAACCTTTCTGGCAGCTTCAACCTATAAGCAACTTCGCCCAATCATTTTACCACTTCGAATGGACCGTCATACTTAGGTATCAAACCCCGATGTCTGGTCTTACTTACGATCTGTTTCCAGATTTGTGGGGTAAGTTTCAGCAACACCTTGTCACCCACATTGAACTCAACTGAGCGACGATGTTGGTCAGCATACTTCTTCATGCGCTGCTGAGCCTTGCGCAAGCTATCTTGTGCCTCAGATAACATTTCAAGTCTGTCCCTTGCAACTCTGTATGCTGCTGGACACTTTCCCTGATTTTTAGATTTAGCAACATCTAATGGCGTCATAGGCTGTTTGCCTAAGACGATTTCAAAAGGACTCATTTCTGTTGCAGACGACTTGTGCAGATTATAGCAAAACTGCGCAGTGTCTAACAATGCCACCCAATTCCGTTGACTTGCAGTCACATAGTGCCTCAAGTACTCTTCCAACAAATGATTAATTCTTTCCGTCTGTCCATCTGTTTGTGGGTGATTTGCAATAGAAAATTTTAATTCAGTTCCCATCATATTGAACAATGCTGTCCAAAATCTACCCGTGAACCTTGTGTCTCTATCACTCACAATGTCAGCCGGAACACCAAAGTATTTAACCACATGTTTATAGAATAACTCAGCAGCAACATCAGATGAGCATAACTCAGGAGCAGCAATAAAAACAGAATATTTTGAAAACCTGTCAACTACCACCATGATAGATGCTTTGCCATCTACTTTAGGAAATCCAGAAATGAAATCCATGCTTACCGATAGCCATGGCCTTTCAGGAATAGGCAAAGGTTGCAGCAAACCTGCTTCCTTCTTACGTTCCGTCTTGTCGACTTGACAAACATGACAAGTCTTAACGTACGCCTCTATATCGTCTTCCATTTTCGGCCAAAAATACACACGAGACAGTAAGGCTAACATCCTTTCAACACCTGGATGTCCAGCCCAATCAGAGTCATGCGCTTCTTTCATCAAGTCTTTGCGCAACCCACCCTGATTTGGTACAACAATTCTCCCCCCTTTAAAATAGAGCAGATCGTCCTCGATCCAATACCGTCTCATTGTGCCCTCCTGCACCTGACCCATCCATTTAACATATAACGAATCATTTGCAGCACATAACCTGATTCTATCATAGAAATCAGTTTCCAGTTTTAAAATTGAATATACTGCAACAAACACTTCTTTTCTACTCAGCGCATCCGCAACTTGGTTGTGTTTTCCTGGTTTATGTTCCCACATGAAGTCATATTCTGCCAGGAATTCTTGCCACCGTGCTTGTTTAGGACTCAACTTTTTCTGTGTCTTGAAAAATGTATTTGCTACATTATCAGTTCTTACCACAAATCGAGTACCTAAGAGATAGACTCTCCAAACCTGCAAACAGTGTACTACCGCAACCATTTCTTTTTCATGTGTTGAGTATCTCTGTTCAGCATCATTCAATTTTCTACTTTCAAAGGCCACTGGATGACCTCCTTGCACTAATACACCACCAATCGCTTTGTCTGACGCATCGGTGTGTACTTCAAATGGTAACTCGAAATCAGGCAATTTGAGTATAGGTTCTGATGCGATAGCATTCTTTTAATTCTGAAAAGCTTCATCACACCGTTCAGACCAAACCCATTTTGTATCCTTCTTTAACAAATCTGTCAAAGCCGCTGCCTTCTTTGAGTAACCAGCAATAAACTTTCTGTAATAGTTAGCCAATCCAAGAAACGACCTCAAATCCTTCACATGACGAGGTGCCTGCCAATCAACAATGGCTTGCACTTTCTTAGGATCCATTCGAACTTGGTTCCTACTAACAAGATGCCCCAAAAACTTTATCTCTTGTTAAGCAAATTCACACTTTTCCATCTTGACATAAAGCGTGTATTTCCTCAATTGAGACAAAACCAAACTTAGGTGATTGACATGTTCTTCTAACGTTCGACTATAAATGACTATATCATCTAAGTAAACAACAACAAAGTCATCAAGATAGTCAAACAGTACATTGTTCATTAAGTTGCAAAACGTTGCCGCGGCATTAGTCAACCCAAACGGCATTACAAGAAATTCATAGGAACCATATCTAGTTACACATGTTGTCTTTGGTTCATCACCCTCTGCTATTCTAACCTGCCAATAACCTGCCCTCAGATCCAGTTTTGTGAACCAGCATGCCTTGCTTAACCTGTCCATCAAATCTTGTACCAACGGAACCGGATATTTGTTCTTTATAGTTGCCTTATTCAGCGCCCGGTAGTCTACACACATTCTCATTGTTCCATCCTGTTTCTTTTGAAATAGAACAGGAGCACCATATGGAGCCTTAGACGGCTGAATTAATCCAGCATCTAGCAATTCATTCAATTGTTTGCGTAGTTCAACCAATTCTTTAGGAGCCATACGATAAGGAGCCTGTGCAGGGGCAATCGTACCAGGTAGCAACTCAATCTTGTGATCAATATCCCTCCTTGGTGGTAATTTCTTTGGTAATTCAGGTGGCATAACATCAGCATACTGTTTAAGTAATTCAGCAACACAATCAGGCACTTCCATCTTCACATCAGGTTTCACTTCGACCAAGGCAGCAAGTATGGTGTCTTCACCTTTCTTCAGCCCTTTGTCGATTGACATAGCAGACAACAACATTTCCTTGTCTTTCTTCTTTGCAACTTTATTAATGTTCCCAAACGGATGAACACCTTTGAAAAAACCGGCATTGTTTCCATTCATGACCATCACTCCATCTAAATGAGAAAACGGAACAAACTTAAATTTTCTTAGGAAATCAATCCCAAGTATGATTTCGAAGTCACCAAGCGGCATCACCATCAAATTATGTTTTCCCACCCAACTTCCAGTTGACATAGACACACTATAAGCCATGCCCACAATGGCTTGTGCCTTAGCATTGACTGTTTTGACGTAGGAAGGGCTTTTAGACAACTTCAGCCCCAATTTTGTAGCAATCTTCACATCTACAAACGTGTGTGTGGCCCCTGTATCAACCATTGCCGTCACACATTGTTCATTCACTTTCATTTCTATATGAATTAAGGAAGCATGAGGATTCGAAGTGCTAGAGATCTCTCCAACATTATTGATCCCCATAATGTGATTGAAGGACAATCCCAATGGGTTTGCCATTGCAGCCACGATTTCTTCATCCTCCTCCCTTTGATTCACATTACCAGCAAGCAAAGCATTCACTTTTTCCCGGTTTGGACAAGATTTGGCCAAATGAGGACCACCACAAGTCCAACAGCCCTTCGAATTTCCATCTTTATTCTTTGGCCTGTCTTTCCCATCCTTCATTTGTGCCTTTCCTTTATCATTTGTATTGTCTTTACGACTTTCCTTTCTCCATTCCCCTTTCTTCTCATTCTTTTTCTTAGTTTTTGAAGTGGAGGGGACGTCTGTCGAAGGACGAGTCGTCCGGAAATCCACTAACGAATCGGCAGCAACAATAGCCCCGGGCAGATCTTTAACATTCTGCCTCCGTAGTTCGTTCTGAGCCCAACCTTGCATGCCCGAAATGAAATTGTGAAGTTTGTCCTCATCAGACATATTTTGTATGTCTAACATCACAGAGGTAAATTCTTTTATATATTCCCTCACTGAACCCGTCTGCCTTAACCTTTTCAATTTATCCCTTGCAAGCCAAGATGCATTGCTAGGAAGAAATTGATCACGCATTTCTTTGATTAGCTTATCCCATGTATCAATTCTAGGACGACCAGCACTTACGTCGTCTTCATTACGAGTCCTCCACCAATGTTTCGCATCACCTGACAAGTACATTGTGGTAATGTTCAACTTATCAGCGTCCGGCACCCTTGCAGCGATAAAATACTGCTCCATGTCCCAGATGAAATTTTCCAATTCTTTGGCACTCCTTGCGCCACTAAAGGCCTTAGGTTCTGGAATCTTTACCTTAGACGATTCAACACGAGTTGAACTCAACGTGGCCACAGCCCGACACAAAACAACGAGTTCTGCACGAAGGTTCTCATTTTCCTTCTGCAGTCCCTCCAGTTTCTGTGTAGTTGTGGTACGAAAGTCCAAGATTTCAGTGATGTGGTTATCAACATTTTGTCGATATCCACCAATTTCTCCCTGAACTTTCTCAGCGTCCACTCTCAACTCAATGATTTGTGTGAATAAATCCACAAACGTAGGGTCTCCCAAGATGTCTTCAGTAAACCCGACGAAGGATTCAATTTTTCGTGCCAACTCCCATAGTTCTGCGTTTTTCACCATTGTTTAACCGTGCTCTGATACCAATTGAAAGAGGGTCGATTTATTTTTCTCGCACACCACTCTAGGCAGTCTTACAGCGTCTGTAATACTTCAGCCTACTTACACCCACGGAATTGACTAAGTATAGAAATACTTAAACAACAATGTTAAACAATAAACAGGCAGCGTTTACAGGAACAAGTCCCAACCTTTATTAATCAATAATTAATACAAAGGAAGGCCTCACAAATCAGTCTAAGGCTAGAAAACTCTCTGTCTCCTGCCTTAGACGAATTTCCACCTTAAATCAAAATTCTGCACAATGGCAGTTACAAGCGGTTACATGCGGCGGTTACACATGACACCTGTCCGACACATGTCAGCCCAGGGTTCAAAACTAACTTTCCAACAGCTATATTTCCTACAGATAGAATCTAATTCAAATTACATTCTTATCTACACGAAATACTAATATTCTAACACTTAGAATATTTCAGGCTTCATTCCAACACTTAGAATAATCCTGCCAGCTTCCAACACTTAGAATATTTTAGCTGTCTTCCACACTTAGTTTTATTTCAGCAATTTCGGGTGAACTGCCTTTGTCCTTGACCTTGCCAAGTCTTCACATCCTTGCTTCATCAAGCCAACATGCTGTCTTGCCAACGCCCTTAGCCCGCACGTAAGCCATGCACGTTCAAGCTGCCTTGCCAACACCCAAGCACCTTGAACTTGTGTTGCACTGTTTTGCCATCATCCATGCCAAGACCAATGCCCAAGTCCTTGGCATGTCTGTACGCAGTTAGATCAAGTAGATTGCGGGTCTAACAGCATTCCACATAATCAATTCCGCCAGTTGATCGAGTATTGGAAACACCCAACTTTTCAAGTAAGGTTAAAATGGTGCATTTCCACTCATCGACTAATTCTGTGTCATATCTATTCTTTTTATACATATCAATTCAATTATGTCTTTGTTTTTAACAATAGGCTATATGCGAGATGAATTCTCAAAATAGGAAAAAATAAAAGTGGAGGTATCGAATGGGACCTATTAATTCTGCTAGAGTACGCGTGGCATTGGTAATACTTAGCTGACATTTCACACAAAATTTGATTCTCATTTTTTTGTTCTTTATAAGAACTTACTGATTTTTAAAATTTTTTTTTATATAATCTGTAGCGTGCAGCCAAAGACAAAAACGCACAACCATCAAAGCCTGAAATATTTATTGCAACTCGTACCAAGACGGGAAAGGAAATCCAGGCTGATACCCAAATTGCAATAGTAAGTTTTTCAAAGAGTTTCATTAGTGAACTTTATTTAGAATTAACATTTATATTGTGGGGAGTTTGACTACATTAAATTTAATCACGTATGCCTTCTTCTTCTTCTTCTTCTTGTGCAAGTTCGAGGAGATATCAATTATTTATCGACATTGTTTAATTTTTTTTTACGAAAAGTTTTCATAATGTTTTAATGCTTGATCGCTATCATAGGATTTGAAATGAATAGTACTTCCAATTCACTATGGATGCCAATTTTATTCAATAGACTGACCTTCAAAATTGCCTAAATTCTGGGGAAACAGCTGATGATGCATTTTGGGCAGCGTTTGGAAAGGAGCACCCTGGTCGAGTTAGGTGCTATTGTAGATCAGTGACAACAAGTTCTTTGAAGAAAGATGAGGAAATTAACAATCTAAAACAAAAGCATGCCGATTAAATAACTTCTCTAAAGGAAGAATTGAGAGAAGAAATGCGACATTTATTCACTGAATTGCTGCAAAACAACCCTGGATTGATTTTTCAAGATATACCGGGGTGTGTTGGATCTAACCTTGCTTCACCTATTGATGCAAGTAGTGCCCAATCTGTAAGAGGCACAAATCTTCCATTTTCTTCGAGGTCAGCTCAAGATTCGGTTCTTCAAAAGGTATTTTGTATTTCAAATTCTCTTTTAATAGTGTCAATATTATTTTTCTTCTAGTTTAGTTGGTGTTCCTGGTAATGAAATTCAAAACTTATTTTTACTTGTCTAAGTTTAGTCCACCAATTTATAACTGTTAAGAGTGTTTTTGTTTTTGGTTTAAGCATTCGAATCGTTAGTTGTATAACTGTTCTTTTAGTATTGTGGAATTGAGGTGTCTGTGGCTAACACATTAATGTGCTGCAGCCTGTGATTAAAATGTCTAGGGTCTCCATTCCAAAACACTTTAAACTCTTGGAATATGGGTACTGGGATTACTTCTCTAAACTTCATGACGAACCTGCAGGACAGACTGTCACAGTCACGACAGACCGTCTTGGACTCCGTAACCCCACACATAGTTAAACTCTTGGAATATGGGTACTGGGATTACTTTTCTGAACTTCATGACGAACCTATAGGACGGACCGTTACATTCATGACGGACCGTCGTGGACTCTGTAACCCCACGCTTAGTTAAACTCTTGAAATATGGGTTCTGGGATTACTTCTCTGAACTTCATGATGAACCTTCAGGACGGACCGTCACAGTCACGACAGACCGCCGTGGCCTCCGTAACCCCACAATTAGTCAGACTTCACCATCTTCCTTCAGCAGCTGCACTATGCTGCAGTTCTTTAAAAATATCATGTCATGTTGTTATGTATTGATTTTTGTGGACACTTCTAAACTATGTTACGAACCTTGTTTCCAGTGGTCATCACTGGTTTGTTTGAACTACTTGTGTGTAATTTTTACATTGAAGTTTACAACAGAAGACTACACAAATTAACCTTTTGAAGTTTAATTTTTGAGAGCCAACAACAGATGATTGCACAAATGTTGTTGTCCTTATAATGTGTAATTTTTACGTTGAAATTGTATTTAGATTTGGATTGGTTGTCTTACAGTGAATTCTCTCTGATTATGCACTTCAACAATTAATTCACAAACTTATAATTTTATTTTACATGTGCAGGAAAATGCAGGTAATTGAATTTGAATTTGGCAAGAAGTAAACTCGATACATTGTTGCAAAAGATGAAGAAATTTTTGTATTGTTGTCATATACGTTTGAATGACACTTTATGGTTTTTGGAACTTGTTGATATTAGAGATCATTAAGCAATCACTTTGTATTTTTTGGTTGTACATGAAATATTTCTCGAAGTTTATTTGAAATATTTAGCTTCAATTTAATGATTTATTAGTTCATTTTCTGTTTTAGGTCATTTGTATGTATGTAAATATATTATATATATTTGTGCTACATGGAGGCTTATAAATGTTGAAGTTACGCTTTGTAAGTGTTTCTTTAGGTAGATATATAGTTAAACTTTGTAAGTGTTGCTCTAGATGAGATATAAAATCAACACTTTATAAGTGTTGCTATAGATGAGATATAAAGTAACAATTTTTAAGTGTTGCTATAGCTTACATATAAAGTAACACCTTATAAGTGTTGCAATAGATGAGATATAAAGTTACACTTTATAAATGTTGCAATAGATGACCAATAAAAGGCAACACTTTTTAAGTGTGCCCAATAAATCTGAAAAGTCAACGCTTTTAAGTGTAGTCTAACAAAAAATAGGTGTTGCTAATGCATGTCTTCAAAGCGTGCCCTTATACATATTTGGCTACGCTTTATAAGTGTTGCCAAAGATGGCAACATTTGAAAAGTGTTGCCTAATGTCAAAGGTTACACTTCTTTTGGGCAGCCCCTAAAAAGTGTTGCTGAATGTCCAAATGTGTAGCCTTTTCTCAAAGGCCACACTTTTTGCTAGTTTAGGCTACACTTACGTGGTGTTGCTGTAGGCCGAAAATGGTGTAGTGGACCAACCATGAAATCCATATTAATGGCCTCCCATTTCAATGTCAGAACCTCAATAATCTGAGTAAGATAGCCAGGCTTAAGATGTCCTGCCTTAACCTGCTAAAAATTAGGACACTTTGTCACATATTCTGTAATGTCCTTCTTCATGCCATCCCACCAATAAATCTTCTTAAGATCATGATACATCTTGGTGGTAGTGAACATTTATGTCATAATCCTTCAACAGATCCAACCATCTCAGCTGACGTAGATTCAACTCCCTTTGTGTGAACACTTACTGGACACTCTTGTGGTCTGTGAACACATTTACATGCACTCCATACAAGTAGTGCCTCCTCAACTTCAGTGCATACACCACAACTGCTAACTCCAGGTCATGATTGGGATAATTCTTCTCATGAACCTTGAGCTGTATGGATGCATAAACTATTACCTTAAAACCTTGCATAAGAATGCAACCCAAACCAACCCTAGATGCATCACAATAAACAATTTAATTCTCACCACACTTTGGAAAAGTAAGCACCAGGGCTGAAGTGAGTCTGTCCTTGACTCCATTCAAACTTGGACTTCTTCTTAGTTAGAGTGTCAGTGGGGTAGCAATGGAAGAAAATCCCTCCACGAATCTACGGTAGTAAAGAGCCAATCCAAAGAAGCTACGGATGTATGTGGGAGTAAGCGGTTCTATCCAGTTCTTAACAGCCTCAGTATTTTTGGGGTCCACCTCTACACCATGATCGGACACAACATGACCCAGGAAGGTCACTAATCTAAGCCACAATTCACACTTTATGAATTTGGCGTACAACTGATGTTGTCTATGTAACTGCAAGGTTATTCTCAAATGTTGTTCATGATCTTCCTTGGTCCTAGAGTAGATGAGAATTTCATCAATGAATACTATGATGTAAAAGTCAAGGTATTCTCGAAATACCTTGTTGATTAGTTCTAAAAATGCAGCAGGTGCATTCGTGAGACCAAATGACATAACCAAGAACTCAAAATGACCATAACGGTACGAAAGACTGTCTTTGAGATATCTCCATTACTAATCCTAAGCTTATGAGTCTCTTAACGAAGATCAAATCTTAGAGAAGAAACTATACCCTTGGACCTGCTCGAACAAATCATCTATTTTGGGAAGTGGATACTTATTCTTTATAATGACATTGTTGAGCTGCCAATAATTGATACACATTCTAAGGGTCTCATTCTTCTTTTTCTTAAACAATACTACAGCGCCCCAATGAGATATACTCGACTGAATGAAACCCTTATCAGTGAGATCTTTTAACTATAGCTTCAACTCTTTGAGTTAAACTGGAGCCATTCTGTAGGAGGAAGCTAAATTTGTTTATCATCATGTTCTAAGTCAATACCACAGTCAATATCTCATAGAGGAGAGACTCCAGGAAAATCTTTAGGAAATACATCTAGGAACTCATTTAAAACAGGCACTCAGTCTATCGAAGGAATGCCATGATCTAAATCATTAACACTCACAATATAACATAATAACCCCTTGGACATCATTTTATTGGACTTAAGGTTCGAAATGAAGGGATTAGGACGACTCGAGCTGTACCCATCCCATACTAGTTCCTCTTCATTAGAGAAATAAAATCTCACCCATCTACTACGACAATCCAAACAAGCATCACAACTCTGAAGCCAATACATGCCAAGGATTACATCAAAATCATGCATGGGTAACTCAACCAAGTCTGCACACATAGTTTTACCACTTACAACTATTGGGCAATCCTTGTATAATCTATAAGTTCTTACATATTCACCTAATGGTGTAGTAATCACTATAGGATCATGCAGAACTTCAAGAAATATTTCAGAACTGAGAGCATACAAAGGAGTTACAAAGGAAAACGTAGACCCTGGATCAAGTAAAACATAAACAGAAGTTGAGAATACATGTTGCATACCTGTGACCACATCAGCAGACTTCTCCTTCTTCTCCCTTCCTTTTAGGGCATAGAACTTGTTCCTCTGAGGAGGCTCGACTGTTGTTGTACCCTGTGGATTAGGCGTAGGCTGAGCTTTACCTCCAGCCAGACCTCTATTCTATGGGCAGTCTCAAACCATATGACCACTCTTACCGCAACAGAAATAGGTATTAGTGCCCTGTCATCAGTCTCCAGTATGAGCACAGCTACACTTAGCACAGTTTTTTTAGGATGCTGCATCACCTCCATTGCCCTCCTTACTCTTAGGTCGAAGTGTTGTACACCTCTGGGAATTACAATTCCCAGAACGCTATTTCCCCTTCTTGAAACTAGGCTGCTCACGAAAGCTAAAATTGTTATTATGGCCTTCATGGGTTGGATTTGCCTTATCTTGAGGTTGCAGCCTCGTAGTATCATGAACTCCCAATTTTTTGGGGTTGTCCTTTATAAGTTAGACATGACATATCAACCTTGAGAGGTCTGTATTATCATAGAGCATTGAAGACCGACACTCCTGCTCCAGATCTCCGTTGATTCTTGTGAGGAACCTACTCATCTCGTCCCTGCTGTTAGATACAAGGGATATAGCATACCTTGATAATTTAACAAACTTCAGTACTCATCTCATCCTTGTTGTTAGATACTAACTAAAATAGTATACCTGGATAGTTTGAAAAACTTCAGGGAATACTTCCTGACTTTCATTGATCACTTTTTAAGGTTGATAAATTCCTCAACCTTTGCCGCGCTTATCTCCCTGGGAAATAATCTCCCTAGAAAGGCTATCTTAAAAGTCTCCCAAGTGACCGGAAATCCGTTATAAGCTCGGTATCCTACAACATCTTGCACCAAGTCTATGAAACATCCTTGAGCTGATAGAAAACAAGCTCTGATTTCTCAGTGTCGGTGGCCCCCATATCCACCAAAATCTTATGCACCTCATCCACAAACTCGTGGGGGTCCTTTGAAGTCTTATACCCTATGAAAATAGGAGGGTTCATCCTCGTGAAGTCTCTCAGCCTGTCAGCCATAGTACGCACTGTTGGGTTCTCCCTCTTTACATTCTGTTGATTGACCTGGACAGTCATGTCCTGGGCCTGCATAGTGATTTCCTGTGCCATCCAGCAAGATATGCCTGCACATACGCATTAGTCAACCCAACTGGGTTAATTGGCATAGCCACTCCTTTAGTTGGAGCCTTTGGTGGAATCTGATTGTCCCCAACAGCTACTCCTCTTCTCCTCTGACCAACGTTTATCCTAATATTCATTCTTTGAAAACAATAAGGATTGATGTTAGACACGCTCATATCACCAAGAAATCAAACATTAGGAAAGGCATGATAAGATCAAAAGAAGGGAAATTTTTCTATGCATCATGCAGTCTCTAATCCAGGATAGTGGTGCACTTCACTACCATGACTTAGAAACTACTGAATGTGGTTGATTTGAACTAATTATTTTCGAAGTTTAACCTAGTGCTCTAATACCAACTTTGTCACGACTGGATTCTAGACCCTAGAAGAGACCGTCATCGTTAACATGTAAGATGTCACGGACAAGCCTACATACGTTATCCTTACTTCATCTAGGTTAATTTTAGTGGAAATTTTTGTCTCCTTATTTTAATCTAATCATTTTAAACCTAACATCATAGGCGTTCACAAATCAACAATCAAATATAAAGGTAATCAAATAAAAGAAATTGTTCATAATTGCATTAAACATATTTTTGCTAAAACGACATCAATACAATGTCTGCAATGAAAGTGAAAAGAAACTCTAGTCATACATGCTCCCCTAGATAAAGCCTACATCTAAGCTAGGTAATAATGGTAGACATCCTCGAAATCATGAGGGCCTACAAAGTCCGGATGAAAAATTCCACGTCCGAATAGCTGCAACGTCAACCAGTGAGATCTAGCATCCACCTGTGACTACACCTAAATATATAGAGTTGTATGGGATTAGTACCACTTGCACTAAGTATGGGTATATGCACGCACACACCAAGGACATACATGAGTAAGCATTGCTCTTTCCTAACCACATGATTATGGAAAGCCAAGTTAGTGGACCTACCAAATTGAGATTTGGAAAGTTAGTGAACTTTCAAAATTTGGATTAGGAAAGTCATTGAGCTTTCAAAATTTTGATTAGGAAAGTCATTGAGCCTTCGATATTTTAATTAGGAATGTTATTCAGTGTGGATAACATGCATTATCATATTTATCATATTGCACACAACAAATAACATCTTACACTTAGCACATATTATATTGCATACAGAATATAACATCTTTTATATCATTCATTCATATGCCATGATACCTTGGAATCATTGACATAACGTTAAGACATTCCAGAAAAGAGGGCACAAAATATGAAACCTCAACTAGGGAGTCTACTTTAGCAAGCACAAAGTCTGCTTCGTTCATTCATACGTACTCCATTTCATTTCATTCATGGGCCACTGTAAACACGAGCTATACCTAGGATGTAGTGTAAGACTTTCATCGGGTTTGTTGTGCAATGACAAAAAATGACCTAATGTCATTACATGAATCTAACTCAACTCTTGATTATCTTACCCTAACACCTTTGTTATCTTTCATTTTATTATGTGCATCATTTAAGGCTAGCCTTATCATTCATCGGAAACTTTAACTTTAACCGACATTGATCATGTGAGCATCATGAAATCCATTGCTATGAAACACCACACCAAAAAGAGGTGGAATCACCCGCCAAAGTGACCCAAAACATGCTAGCGTACATGGGAATCGAACCCCGCCAGATCCCTATATTGGCAGCATAGATTCGAAGACTAAGAGATATAAGGAGACCCATACCCTCCATGCCGGACAATATCATCTCATGAGAGTAATGTGAATCTCCGCCTTTCTTGAAAGAAGGCATCGCCTCTCATAGCTAGTCCATCAGTACTCAGTATAAAGTTCCATTACATTCAGCTCGAACGTCATGGAAGCTGGTGTCTAGTATGAGGAGATCATAGCCTAATAGATGATTTCTCATCTCATCATTAGTATTAAGTGTGTTAATCTCAATACTTTTATTAGCGTGTTCATAGAGACTGGTCTCTTCATTAACTTTACACTTTCATAAGTGAGTACGTTTTAGTAACACTTACTTAGTCTCATTTGATATTGCTCTCATCTTTGACAATAGCCTCATATCATGTTGTCACCACATTCATTAACATTAGCACATTTGATCTTCATAATTACTAACCCCTTTTTACACGAATGTTCAATTAATCATTTCATTGCTCATTTCGTTATATGCCAATGCACTTGGCCATTTAATGTATCTTACACTAGTACTTAAATCTTCTAGGGTTTCATCATTTCATTACATGCATCTGTTTTTCAATTATTTTTCATGATATGCTAGACTTATGGATCTATACATACAAGCCATGTAGTACAAGACTTATGAATCTTGTATTTATGCCAAGATCTCTATTTCGATCTAAGTAGGTAGATTATTCTTGAAAATTTAATTCACGTATGATTAATGTATCAATACAGAAATTTGTGCAAGGGAACCCAAGTTCGAACCCCTTGGACAATAGTTACATTTTTCCTTGACTTTATTTTAGTCTTCATGACATTGGGACCGTAGATCGAGTCCCAACATTAACATTCAATCTTTATTTTTCTCCTTGGATTGACCTATTATTTGGCCGAAGTGTTGTGGCATCAAATCCCCACAACCCTTTTTATTTTTCATTTAAAATTGTGTTGTCTAATTCGCCTAGATCAAGAGGTTGTAGGATCAAACCCCCACAGCCTCTCCTTATTTATTCTTTAATTTCGCTAGGGGCTGTGAGATTGTGGGTTTAAACCCCCCATAGCCTCCTTATTTTATTTTTATTTAAAATTCACTTAGCTAGGCGTTTGGCAGTGAGGTTGTAGGATCGAGCCTCCACAACCTCACTTTATCTTCTTAGTTGTTTCGCCCATCTCTTTTCCAGCCTTGAAGTCGTGATTTCGATTCCCACACCTCAAATTTTCTTTTCTTTAGTTTTCTTCTTTCACTTGATTAGCTTCCTGGAGGTAGTGGGTTCGATTCCCACGCCCCCTAATTTATTTATTTGATTTTTGTTGCACTCTCCTTTCTCAGCCAATACACACCATTTCAAATCCCCCCAACCCCTTTTCTTTTCTTGAGAATTTAGGTGTTATAGGGATGAGGTCACAGGTTCAAATCCTGGTGGAGTCATCCCTTTAAAATCAATTAAATTTTCCCGATTTCACCTCTATATTATAGCCTAAACAAAACTTATATTTTTGGCATGAACTTAATTATTTTCTCAACTTCTTTTCATCAATATTTCCACTTGAAAACTTAGTACAATTCATGGATCGTTTAACACTTTTTAGGAGAGGGTATTTCATGGATTCGTTTAGTCAAAATGTTAACACTCAAATCAGCCCCATCCCATTTTAATGAACATCAGGATTACATAGATTTATGCACGTAAAATGAAATCCAAAACTATATTAAACTTGAAGCCTTAATTCGGCCTCATTGAAGTACATTCACAGTAACAGTTTTTTGCACAGGCGCACACCTGCACAAACTTTCAATACATGGTTGCCTATCATACGATTTCAAGTACACACCATAATATTATTCATCAGTAAACATAACATACACCTAATTCTATCAGCAATCATACTTAACATACGATTCATTAGGACCTAGTGACAGGGGTATGCAAGAAGGGAAACAATCCTAGTTTTCGAATGAATGATATGAACCTTCAGGGGTCTTTTTGGAAAAGGGACAAAGAGAGAATAAAACCCATACCTTTTTGACGTTAAACTCTTTCATTTCTGCCCAAAAACTTCACCCAAGAACACGTCTAAACCTCCTCAGTATCAACTCCACTCTAAGGACAACCTCGCTTAGCCTAGTGTGAGAAAAATGTTTGTTTTCTTGTCATTTCGTGGAGTTATTCAAGAGTGAAGCAATTGGATTATTTTGATGAGTTTGTATATTATTGTGGCAGAGAAATTTTTTGTGAAATAATAAGGGAGATTGAGCGTGAATGTGGAGAGATAGACGTGAGAGAGTAGGAGTTATGTTAGGCTTAGGAGTCTAGATTAGGACTTAGTAAAATAAGGTTGAGTTAATTATTAAAAAATCTTGTTTTTATTTTAAATCATATAATGAATAATTATTATTAATTAATTATATTAAATCAACTTCATAAATTAAAATCACATTAATTCATTGCTTCCACTTAAGTTCGAACCCGGGTGAAGCAAGGCATCACTTCAAGAGCTCAATTTTGGCTCTCTCTCAACAAATTGACCCTCCACATTATTAATTAAATAATAAATTATATATTTAGGTAAATTACAATATTACCCTTAGCCTGGGAAACGACCATTTTAACCCTAGACCCTCCAAACCTTTGATTTCTTCTTTATAAGTATGGTAAAGACTCATTCGAGTAAATCTTCGTAAGCCCTACATGGTTGGACACAACCATTACAAGATCAAATAATAATTCAAGTTAGTTGTCTTGGGTGTAGAAAGGGTTTCAATGTTTTTTTCTATGCGCATTAATCCATGTGAACCCTAGTGTAATCATAGACATTCTTGACACATTAAGCTTCACTTAGTATATCAATTTTTTGGGTTGTTACACATTCTTAAGTTATTGTCATTATCATTAACTTAGTTTGTTATTATTCTTGGTATATTTTCTTGGCGTGAAATTACATTTTTGCCCTTGATCATTATCCACTACACATATAGAAATATGTTTCTAGAATCATTTATTATATTTCTTATTAGATTTTTGTTAGCGTAAAATTACTTTTTTTTCCTTGGTCGTCCTCCACATTCTCTCTTGTATATAATAATAATTATTCTATTAGACTACTATTTTAGTTTAATTCTTAATATCTTTTCTATACATTATGCTTATAAAAATGCCTACTTTTTAAATTAAAATATATCATGAATTAATTATTTTCATCTATAATTAACACTAATTTATATACTTGAAAATAAATAAATGTGTTAAAATTAATAATATAGTTTTATATTATAAAAATTTAATTTCATTCAAACAAAAATCTATCAAGAATAAATAATTCTAGAAACATCTTTTTATATATGAAGTGAATAATGATCAAAGGTAAAAATGTAATTTAATGAAAGCAAAAATCTACCAAGAATGATAACAAGAAAATTAAATAGTTATAGAAGCATCTTGAGTTATTATTATTAGTATTACCTCATCTTTTGTTATTTCTTCATTTTTATGAATTATTTTGATATCTATTTGTTATATGGAAGTAAGAAAATAATGATTACACTTAGCTTTTAATAATTATATATTAAGTATAATATTAGGTGGAACCAATCAAAATTAAAATTAAAATTTATATTTATTTTATATTTTTGTGTATTAAAATATTTTTAAATTTTGTGATCTTAAATATACTATATAAAAAAATTAAAATTCAGAAATTATTTTCTTTTCGAAATAAAATAAAAATTAAGTTCATAAAAAATAGAAAAGGAGGGAGTCAGATATTAAAAAAAGAAGTATATATGTGTGTGTGCGTGTGTTTGTGTGTATATTATAATTAAATGAGCTTTTATATATTTTCTTTTTAAAAAATCGATTGTCTTCCTTCTATTAATTTGTGCATATATGTGGAGTTTTATTGATTTTGATATTTTAAATATAAAAATATAATGATTTGAAAATATTAATTCTTCGTTTTAATTTCTAATTTGTTACATATTTGAAAAATACATAAAAAAGAAGCTTAACAACGCAATGTAACAATTAAAGATATTTTTTGAAAAACATATATAATGAAATTTGGTTTATTTCCTTATTTTTATCAAAAAAAAACTTGAATATATTTTTTGAAAATAAGTAAGAGCTAAAAAACTATGAATCACAATAAAAGGACAACTAAAAATATATGAAATAATATAAGAAATTACACTGACTTTCCTAAAATAACACAAAATAGAACATATGTACTAACATATATTATTAAAAAATTATACAAAAGGTACATAAATTAACAATTTAAAATAATTTTTGAAAAAAGACATAAAAATTTAGTTCACTTTTACAAATTTCATTTGTGTCACACAAACACACACACACACACGCACGCGCGCACACACACACATATATATATATAATTGTCTAATTCTTTTATAAAAGAAAGTAACTAAACATGTTGGGTTTTCTTTTCATGAACATAATTTTCAATTAAAATATAACCATGTCTATACACATTAATATTTGTGGAAATTCGTCTGTCACGTTTGTGTTGTAAAAGAAACTTTTGGGTCATAATACCCTTATTCAACTCAGGAAACTATGTTTATGAATATACCTATAACAACAAAATTAAAATTAATGGAAAGGTCATTCTAAAAAGGAAAGAAAATTTAAGAATGTGCTCACTTTGAACAATGTATGTATCAGAAAGAGTTGAACTAAGTAGAAACAAATATTTGTGAGAAAAAATTATCTCATAGAGGGCTTTTCAAACTCAACATTTTTTTTGTTCTTACCTACTTGAGTAAAATTGTATGTGACATGAACACTTACGACATGTCAATACGAAACATTGTAAGGAAAATTGTTCAAGATAAAAGTGTTGTCAAACTTTGAGTGCAAAAAATATAAATGTCAATGTGTTGTATCTATCTAGGTTAAGCATTCTTATAAATTTGTTGCAAGGAACTATAATTCTTTTATAAGATTTATACGAACATTTGTGATATGAAACGAACACCATATCGTGGTGGTAAACGAGTATCTCATAACTTTTATTGACAAATGCATTACATACAATTATGTCTATTTATATAATAGTAAGTATGACACAATATAAATCTCTTGGCAATACAAAATTGAAGTTGAAAATCAATTGGAAAAAAGATAAGAAGTTATAGGAAGGGAGAGTATAAATCTTGTTTAGTCAAAATATGTTTGGGAAGTGGAATTATCTGTCAAACTACTATCATACTCACCTTATTCTAATGTAACTTATTTATTAATAATGTGAACTTTGAAGGAAATGATGGATCCATTACAAATATATTTAGTTTTACCACAAAACATTTCTCGAGAAGCTAACCTACAGAAAAATCGAACAACAAAAAAGTTTTATCTTATTTGAAATGTTTCAGTGTTTTTGGGTGTCTAACCAAATTCGAGGTTGCTATGCTAAAAGGGACAAGATTGGAACTAACAATATCAACAGTAAAATTATTCTTCAATTGTGTAGTGAAGGGTCTAAAAAGACCTTGGAAAGAACCAAATGAGATTGTACTTGATTAAAAAATTTAGGGGTATAGAATATGTCAAACGACATCTTCTTATTTTAAATTTAATTTTGTAACATTTTTTCTTGAAAATATGTCTCACATATTTAATGAAGCTATTGTTTTAAAACTACATCTTTTTGAATGATGTTGTCAGTAGTGAGGTTGATACAATGTTGAATAATCACACTTGGAGGCTAAGTGAACTCCCTTGTTGAAGTATATAACCTTTAGATTAATTAAATGTATGTGAAAACAACTTATTAAATGGAGAACTGGAGAAGGAAATTTACATGGAACAACCTGAGGGTTTTACTGTTCTTTGGTGCAAAGTTGTTAAGTCAATTTATGGAATAAAACAAGAACCCAGTAAATGAAACGTGAAATTTGACCAAACCATGTTGTATAATGGATTTAAGAATGATGAAAGTGATTAACATTTTTATATTAAAGATACTCCAAATAACAAGGTCATTGTTTCTTCATATGTTGATTTATGTTGATCATCAAAAGAGACACTTATTACATAAAAACTTATAAACATATAAAAAAAGAATATTTGAAGATCTTGGAGTTGATGACATGATCTTAGGAATAAGAATTCTTAAAAATCCACAATCTTCAGTATTTTCATAGTCTCATTACATCGAAATGTGCTTGATAAGTTAAATCATTTGTAGTTTAGTACTTCTAAGATTCCAATAAATGCGAGATTTGCACATTAAAATAATCAGGTGAAACTGACTCATAATTGAATTATACTAGAGTATTGGGATGTATGATGTAGATTGTGAAGTGTGCGTGATCAGATCTAACATGTGCAATTAGTAAACAAAATCGATTCATTAGTAATCATGGAAATATTCTAGGGTATTGAAAACATAATCAAAGTTATCTGTTTTATTATTAAAAATATCAAACAATATTTATAGTATACAGTGATGCAATATAGATCACTGGTAAAATAAAGAAATATCCACGAGTGTAGATGTATTGGTGTTAGTTTGGAAACAGTCTTTAGTGAATCTTGCAAATAGACATGTATTTTTCACGCCCCGAGCATATACCATGGGTGTGGAAGACACTCGAAAATCATCGTTCGCATCCTGAGAATCCTTGGCGTGTCTTACTTACTCTGCAAAATACATAAACAAAAGAAATACATAAACAAAAGAAATATAACTCATGAAATAAGTTTATAAATAATATATTAGATGATACTGGAAAAACAAGTGTTAAATAAATAAAGCTGATACGAATATAACTAAAGAACTATAACTATCTATCTATCAAACCTCTAAAAAATATAAGGATGTCTAGACAGTACCCCCGATCATCCTAAGAACTTAAAACCAGAAAGCAAATGATACAAAGAGTCCATTGGTAGCAATGAGGCTCAATAATTGACTCTTAATGTGAACCTGATAAACGAGGTGCTAGATGTTGATCTTGGCTACTTGCATCTGCATTATAAGATGATAAAATCCAATTGGAATCAATACATTAAATGTACGAGTATGCGAGGTAGAATGCTACACATAACATTGGCTTGAAAAGATTTTCTAAGAAACATTTATCTTGACTCTTTTCAACTTATTAATAACTTAACTCATAAAAAAGCAATGAAACACATGCAATTTATGAAAAGCTTTGTAAAACAATAAAAGTAACTTAAATCATTGAAGAAAATTCAATAACAAACTCAACTTTACTCATATAATAATTTTATATAGTTTCTATGAGAGATTTTCTAACCGACAATCACCAATATGACCCTAAGTGGCGAGACAACATGTGTCCACGCTTCTAGACCTTTCCTATACTTTGTTGTCATGTAGGACACTTAAATTAGTGAATCCACTAGTCTATTCTAAAATCATCTAAAGGAGTCATCTGAAATGTATGATCCTTTTCTACCCACGATGGCCAAATGGTTTACACAGACGTTGGTTAATATGAACTCTCTTCCCCATATTAGTGCTTAATACTAATCCGAAATAATCTTCGTTCGTATGTTTTTAAAAACAAACTTCTTTCTTTAGTTTGAGATAATTACTTAAAGCTTAACTTATAAGTTCTATTTGAATTAGTGTCCCCTTTTCTAACTCAAATGTGAAAACATTTGTAAACACTTTAATACTTAGATCCCTTAAATCTTGTTGATAAATGAATTCAATTCTTTACTCTTTTTTTCACACCCCGAGCTTACAGTCTGGGCAGGACTGGCACTCGAAGACAATTGATAACCCCAAGTAAACCCGTTGCTTGACTTACTTAACTTAGCGGAAGACAATACACATATTATTATAGATTAATGTTATTTAACTAAAATAAATAGTAAAAGAAATGAGAATTCTTAAAATTTTAACATTAAACTTGGAAAAGAGTTTCAACCCAAGTCTTAAGAATAAAAAATGAAAATGAAAAGACTCAAAGGACTAACATCCGACTGTCTATGAAGCCTCTAAAAAAACTAAGATGGATGTTGGGATAAAACCCCACAAAATACTTATGGATAAACTAGAAAGAAATGAATATAGATCCTCCAAAATGCAAGCAGGCTCACCGATTGACTCTGAACTACTCACTGGATCAATGATGCGCTGGAATGCTGATAATTGAATATACGAGTATCCAAGTTTGAATTTTAAAAAACATAGGTTTGAAAAGATTTTGAACAAAGCACTGACCTTGACTCTTCTCAACTTGTGAATACTCAATTGAACTCATTTAAATCTAAAGCAGCTTAAAAGAAGTGCAATTTAGAGAAAAGTTGTTTAAAAACATTATTTCAAATTTGAGTATATAACAAGGATACAAGATAACTCGAAAATGTATATGAAAATACAATAAGCGAATGTATATTAAATACTATATCTTCTATTGGAGTTTCTCTACAAAACAACCATAACATAAGAGGTATAGTGATGAGAGATTGATCTACCTCAAGCAGCCAGCACATCCTCTAACCAACCAAAGCTATAGAACCTCAAATACTTAGTGGATCCACTAGTCTATTGTTAAAAGTATTTATATAATAAGTATGAACCTTTTTTACCCATGATGGCTACATGGTGCTATGGAGATGTGAATTATCTGAATTTATGCTAGTCCCCAATTCGGTTGTCAATACTACTTTCATAATATACTAGTTCTTATGTTTTAGAAACATACTCTTTTTGTGAATTGAGATTAGTGCTGAAAAACATAGTTCAAATGCTATCTGTTAAGTCTCCATTTCCCTTCTTGCTTCATTTAGAAAGTTGTTACTCTTTTATGAAAACTACCCTGAAGGCTCTTTGGAAACCTCAGTTCCATTCTTATTTAAATGTGAAAACAATTTATATTTATTTGGAAATACATAGTATCCGTATACTTTTTTTAAGAAAGATCTTCAAAAATTATTCTTCATTGAACTCAAAATATTAGTCTTGAAACAAATTTCAAATGTTTGAGAAAGACTTTTGAAAACATTTAGAACTAATCTTAAAATTAACTCTTATATGATCTTGACTTGACACTTAACGTATGTTGAGTTGAATCTTAACTAATCTTTAATTGTATCACAAATTCAAGGATTAAGAATTCTGTTTTTAAAGATCTCATGATGTTAGGAATGATTTTAGATATTTAAAAAGAGAGAAAATAACAAAGTCAAAATATTAAGGTGGCTTGGGAAGGGAGGCATAACACCTCACATTAACTCAGCTACGTGGAAAAAAATTTATCAAAATTTAGGACCAGGTGCGCGATGTGCCACCATGTTCAAATTTGCCCATTGAACTTTTTTCTTTATTTTTCTTTCATAATTAACCCAAACTCGATTCTTTTTCTTAACTAATTTTTATATACCGATATCCGTCAAATATACCTTAGAACCTAACTCGAAACGAACCTATAGTGCGATGTAACGAACACATAAATTTCCCAACTCAATCTTCATAAAGAACAATATATGAACTCAAGAATATATATCAACAAGATCATCAATATTCAAACTCTTTTAGGATGAAATTAACTGAAATTAATATGCTTGGCACGTGGGAGAACAATACATATGTTATGAGAGCCTCACATATGTGGCAGAAGTAAACCCTTTTTGAAAACACCAATATTCTTGGTCAATCACGATGAACTTTTGTTTTCTCCTTATTATTTTCTCTTCTCATTTCTCCTTAGCCCTAGCATGAAATTCTAAATTCTAACATTGACTAAAATGTGATTTGACCCACATTAAACACATAAAAATTTATAAAAGAATAGGTAAATGAAAAGACTAAAATATCCCTTAAATTACGAATTAGACATTTCCTTAACCCAACAACCAAACTTTCAAAAGGCATAACTTACTCATACGAACTGGGATTCATGCAAACATGGAGGCATTGGTAAGAGAATTCCAAAAGATCTCCAACCATATATGGAACAACACCAAACTCATCATGAGCTAGTATTTATGGCTGATTGAAGTTGACCAAGAACTCAACCTTAACATATTTACAATTTTCCATATTTACACAAATACATTCCAAAAATAACTATTTCATATTTAAACTTCCCCTCTAGTGCTTTCTAGTTGCAAGATATGACAATATCTCCCCCACAAGAATATTCCTCATCGAAATAGATTTGCTCTAACTAAGATAATCGTGGTAAGATCAATTTAAAACATCGCAAAAGAAATTGGAAACAAAGAAAATGCTCACAAATAATTTGAATAGTACTTAGAGGAAATTTTTATACCTTGCTCTTTATTTTCTCCTGATTAAATGAGATGTGGATATCACATCTATTGTCCTCTTCAGATTCCCAAGTAGATTCTTCAATGAATAGGGTCCTCGAAAGGACCTTGACTGATTCTACATCTTTTGTTCTCACCTTACTAACTTGTCAATCTTGAATCTGAAGAAGAATTTCCTCATAAGACAAGCTATACTCGATCCCTATATTTTAATTTGGAATGATCAATGAAGGATATCTCATGCACTTCTTCAACATGGATATGTGAAACACCGAATGAACCGTTGTTGATTCCCGTGGAAGCTCCATCTAAAAGTTGCATTGCCAATCCTCTAGGCTATGCGTAAAGGTCCAATATACCATCGACTAAGCTTACCCTTCATATTAAACCTCATAACACTATATGAAACATTCAACTATACCGAATTATCTATTTCAAACTCTAACACCCATCTCTTAACATCAGTGTAGGATATTTTATGACTCTGTAATGTTTTCAACCTTTCGTGGATCACTTTCACCTTCTCTATAACTTCCTAAACTATATATTCTCCTATCAACCCTACTTCACCATATTAAAAACATATAGGATATATGCATCTACTCCCATAAAGAGCTTCACAAGGAGTCATTTGGATGCTAGAGTGATAAGTATATTGTTAGCAAACTCAATGAGAGTTAGGTTATCATACAAATTTCTTTGAAATAAATCACAACGCTTAACATATTTTCAAATGTCTAAATATAGTTCTCTACTTGACCATCAATAGGAGGATTAAATGCAGTACTTAATTTCATCTTTGAACTAAAGCCTTTGTGAAAAGATTTCCAGAGCTGTGAAGTAAATTGTGTACCTTTGTCTGAAATAGTTTAGACTGGCACTCATGAAGTCTTACAACCTCATGAATATATAATTTGGCATAATCTTATGCTGAATGAGTAGTTTTAACGGATAGAAAATATGCTGATTTTTGCATTCTATCTACAATCACCCAAATAGAATAATGTTTTTAGCTAGACGTTAGTAAATATATGATGAAACCCATATTTATCATCGCCCACTTTCATTATGGATGTTCTATATTCTGCGACTAACCCCAGCTATCTTTGTCACGACCCAAAACGAGCCGCGAGTGGCACCTACACTTACCCTCCTATGTGAGCGAACAAACAAATCTAAACCCCAACATTTCAACCATAATAACTAGAATATAATGCGGAAGACTTACAACTCATTAATATAACCAATAAATAACTTCTAAAATTTAATACTTATTATTCCAAAAATCTGGAAGTCATCACCACAAGAACATCTATCCTCAAATTTCTAAGTCTAAGAGTATTTAAGAAACTAAAATAGGTAAAGAGATGGTCCGTGTCCGAACTTCAAGACATCAAGACGTGAATGAGAGAGAATCCAGTACAAGCTAGGAACAATAGCTCACCCTGAAATCTGACGTGATGAAGACTTGCTAGAGTTGAGGACGAGTCGAAGTCGATGGCACATTTGCTGCACTCCACAAATAACAAAGACGAAAATTACAAGTAGGGGTCAGTACAAGGCACAAGTACTGAGTAGGTATCATCGGCCAACTCAAAATAGAAAGCAATATATATCAGATAATAACATAAAACCAACCAAATACTTAACATGTGACAACAACAAGTACCATAACCATTGGCCACAACACCAAGCACATTTATGAGGACTCAAGCCACCACACCATACTCATTTGGAAAACAGGTTCTTTAATCCTGAGTATACTAGCACAATTCAAGATTCACTCTCTTTACTATCGTGGTGTCGGAACGTGACACTCTGATCCCCTCAATATTCATTCATCTTACTATCCTGGTGTCGGAACGTGACACTCTGATCCATTACTAGTATGTGTCGGTTCGTAACACCCGATCCTCTACTATCTTGGTGTCGCAACGTGACACTCCGATCCTCTACTACTATCCTAAATCAAAACATGACACCCGATCCACTACTACTATCCTGGTGTCGGAACATGACACCCGATCCACTAATACTATCCTGGGGTCGGAACGTGACACCCGATCAACTAACCTTATTCTTTTAGTTCATCAAGCCTTCTTTTATACCAAGGCATCATCATTAACAAAGAATTTTTAAGGTTCAACAGCCTCATCATGCTAATTCATCACAATTACATAATCACATCATGCAAGCATACAATTAAGCATATAGAATACATTACAATACTACCCAACACATATCATTCGCTATTAAGAGTTTACTATGAAATAGCATAAACCATAACCTACCTCCACCGAAGAATCGTGATCAAGCAATCTACTTCTCCAATGCTTTGCTTTCCTCTACATTCTTCTCCCTCTCTCGTTCGTTCTCCCCTCTTCTCTCCGTTCTTTCTATTTTTCCTTATTCAAACTCTTTTTCTTTTACCCTAATTACAATATAATTAAGTATAAAAGATGGTCAAATTAACCAACTATTTATTCCAAGGTTATATCCTTTAACCCCCCAGTAATTGAGTTTTTAACATTAAACCACTAACTTTATAATCATAAGAAGGAATAGTCCAAAACACCCCTTAAAATTTTTTAAAAGAAATCTAACCCAGTCAGGATTACGCAGCCCGTGATGGACCGTCGTGCCTGCGACGGTCCGTCCTGCTGCTTCCGTCACAAAGTTCAGGGAGTCGAATTCATTAAATAGTCTGTGACGGTCCGTCGTGCCTACGACGGTCCATCCTGCTCTTCCGTCGCGAAGTTTAGAGAGTTGTTCACATTACCCAATTTTTCCAGAGTCTAAGTGTTTTGGAACGAGACCCCCTCGACGGTCCGTCGTGCCCATGACGGTCTGTCGTGGGATCCTTCGACCCAGACAGCTATTACCAGAAATAACTCTACTGCTCAAAATGACTAAACATGTCGTTACAATTTTAGTGCTTAACATTCACTTGCTTGCAATTTGGAAAATTAGTAACATATTTTGCTATGACCTTCTTCATGCTATTTAACTAAAACATTTCCCTCAAATTGTGTTATGTGGAGCTATGAGCTTCTTTCATGATCCTCTCTTGGAGTCCATACAACATCGGTACACACAATCTACCTTGATATTTCAATATACCATCTCCCCCTTGTTAAAAAGCTAACACATTTCGCTTTTGGATATTTGCCTTTAACTCTAAAAAATGGGATCTAGGTACTATTTTTCTGTAACTTATGAAAGTAGAGATAATTCAGCCCTATTCGTCACCACTATTCCTCCTCATGTTGATTCCATAAGTCAAACTCCAAATTGTGCATATGCACTATCTCTTTCTCACTCTCTCTTTTTTTTTTATCAACATTGGTGGACTACATCATGCTCAAGTCATCAGGATCAACATTAGTCTTACGTGGGTGGTAAATAATACTCATGTTATAATCCTTGGGTTGTTTTAACCATCTCGTTTGTATGAGATTAAGCTCTTTCTGAGTTAACACATAGTGAAGACTCTTATGATCACTCAATATATAAACTTGAAAGCCATTAAAATAATGGCGCCATATTTTCAAAGCGAATACTACAGATTCTAAGTCATGGGTTGGGTTTTCGCATAAAATTTCAATAGTCCGGAGGCATAACCTATAATTTTTTCACTGTGCATGAAAATAAAACTCAAGCAAACTATACATGCATCACAATACACAATAAAACCTTTAGTACCTTCCTTTAAATTTAATTTGGGGCAGTAGGCAACCTATTTCAATTCCTCAAAGATTCACTCACAACCTTCAGATCATTGAAACTTTTCTGAGTCATCTTCACCAAAGGTTACGAAATGGATGAGAAACCCTCAATAAACCTTCTATAATAGAAAGCTAAATCAAAGAAACTCCTAATATCTATTATATAAGTGGGTCTTGGCCAATTTTACATCGCTTAAATTTTCTATGTATCAACTATAATTACATCATGGAAAAATATGTAACTCAGGAACGCCACAAGCTTATGCAAAACTCACATTTGAATTACATGTCATACAACTCATTATATTTCAATGTTTAAAGAATTATTTAAAGATAACTAGGATGATTTTTTTCATTCCATTATTAGATTAGTCTTTCATCTATGAATACAATAAGAAACATATCTAAATACTGTTTGAAGACTCTATTCATAAGGACCATGAACGTTGCTGGCACATAAGTTAAACTAAAGGATATGACCAAACACTCATAATGACCATATCGGTTTCTGAAAACATTCTTTGGAATATCACATTCCCTTACTCTTAACTGATGGTACCTGATCTTAGGTCAATTTATGAGAAAAAAGAACAACCCTGAAACTATTTGAAAAGATAATCAATCATAGTAAAATGATACTTGTTGGTAATTGTAACCTTTTTCAACTCAGGGTAGTCTATACACATCCTTCTTCGTCACAAATAAGACCAGAGTACCCAAAGGTGAGAAACTTGGTTTCATAAAGCCTTTATCTAATAGATTTCTAAAATTGTCTTTTAACTATTTCAACTAATCTATGTCTATCTATATGGAGGAATAGATATCTAAGAAGTATTTGGAATAAGATCTATACCGAAGTCTATCTTTCTATTGGTAGGGACTTTGGGAGATCATCAGGAAAGACTTTTTGTAACTCTTTTACTACTAAAACTGGCTGAATAGAAGGTGGCTCAATATTTAATTCATGAACTTAGAACAAGTGATAGACAAACTCCTTAGAAACTAACTTCCTTACCTTAAGCTATAAAATTAAATGACCCTTAGGAACTACTTAACTACTTTTCAACTCCTAGTGGATCACCTAGAAAAAAAACATGACTACTCGAGTTCTACAATCAATTGGGGTATAACAGGAATGAAGCCAGTCCATACAAAAAATGACATCAAAATCTACCATATATAACTCAATTAAACAAGGCATGTTACTGTTGTGATTGATGAAAAGGGGGCATTCACGATAGACTTTCTATGGTAGAATGGACGGACCAACATGTATAGAAACACTGAATGATTCACTAAGTTGCTCAGGAATAACATCATAGTTCATAGAAACATATAGAGTTTCAAAAGATAAAATTCTCCTGGATCTACCAAGTCATAAACAGAAAAGTCAAACACTCGAATAATACTAGTGAAATATAAAGAGAATGTTTTTGCTTTTGGTGACTAGTGATCACATAGAGGCGGTTTTCTTCTCCGCTAGTAATAAAAGTAGCTCTTCTAGGTGGTTCTATGACTGGAGGAGCAACAGATGAAGACTGGGCTCTATTTCCTCAATTAACATTTCCCTGTTTATTATTTGGAGAATATCACATGAAATTCCCAGTCTGACCACTCTTGAAATAACTAGTTGAGCCCTCAGGACAAATACAAGAGTTGTGCCCACCACGCTTGGCGCATGCATGAGGCTTAATAATTCCTTGCTCCACACTAACTTATAAATATGCAAGTTTAGGTCTATAATTATGAGCATAGTACTCACCGTTGTTCTTAGGTGCAGGTGCACTTGAAGAAGATGCATCAGGTCTCTTTTATTTTTGTTGGAAAGAGGACAGGTTCAACTTACTCTTCTGCTGCCCGGACTCATTCCCTGTCTTAGACCTCTTTTTTTTTAGAAATCCTATTTATCTCTAATCTTTTCTTTCTCAACCCACTGTACATAAACCATCAACCTCGAAATGTCCATTTTCCTGACAAACATTGATGCCTGACCCTCTACTTGATACACCACCCAAGCCAACAACAAATAAGTTTATTCTACTCTTTATGTCCTTAACCATCTCAAGATCATAATGGAATAGTTGCGTGAACTTCAACTCATATTCATGACCAATTATAGAATCCTGCCTAAGTGTGAGGGGCTGACGTTCCTTGGTCGATTTCAGTTATTAGGAAAAGAAAATTTCATGAAAGCCTCTTCAAAGCATGATCAACTTGCAGATGGTGCATTATACACTCTACATTCCCTCCATTTGTGAAAATGCGTCCTAACAACATTCTTCAATTGATACGACGCTAGAACTTAGGGGATTACCTCAACTCGTTATGTGTTAGAAACATGTATTACCTCCAATACGTTTTTCAGTTCTTTAGTAAATTGATATGGATACTTAATAGTGCTCGAACTAGTTAAACTTAGGGGATTAATCCTCAAAGTCTCATACTCTTCTTGTTGATCTACTATTTTCTCACCAACGTGGTTAGTTAAAACATTATTTAGTATCCTAAGTATCTCTCTGAACTCAGCAGTGGTTACTTCACCTCGCGGTTTAACTTGAGGTGCATTTGGAAAATATTTTTCCTCAATATTCCTCCTAGTTGGATGACCTCTAACCGCTCATGGAGGCATGATATATTAAACACGTGCAAGCAAGAATTAGAGGGAAAATTTATAGAGATCAAACTCTACCTCAGAAAATGTATGAAATAAGTAACATAATTCCTAAGTTTAGCAGCCTTCGAGTTATAAATGTGCAAACATCACACCATTGACTACGACTCTACATACATAGATTCATAGAAATCCTAAAAATCTTTAACTCTGTGCTATGATGCCATGTTTGTCACCCCTCGAGCTTAGTTCTTATGTGGAACTTGCACTCAAAGACCATTGTTGTCCTCAAATGAAATTTTGTCCAGACTTACTTAATTTAGCGAAAGAAATATCCATATTAATAAATATAAACATCACTTAAGTGAAATATATACGAAAATAACACAGAATGCATAAAGTTAAAACATTCAACTTGGCCAAAAGTTACAACCTATGTCTTACAAAAAGGAATATTAATGGAAAGACCCAAAGGACTAACGACTGATTGTCTATGAAGCCTATAAAAATAGTGAGATTGATGTTGGTATAAGCCCTATGACATCCTATTGCACTAACAAGAAAGCACTTAACATAGATACTCATGAATGCAAAGAGGCTCACAAAATGACTCTGAACTTCTCACTGGATCAACTATGTGCTAGAATGTTGATACTAGTTACCTGTGTCAGCATCATAAGACGATGCAAGCAAAATGACGATAATATATTTAATATACGAGTATGCGAGTTTGAATTCTAAACAAATCCTTGGATCTTCTCAACTCATAAATACTTCACTGAGCTTATTTCAATGTAAAGAGGTTTAAAACAAATGCAATATAAAAAAAAAGTTGATCAAAAAAATAATGCCAAATCTAAGTATATAACAATGATATAAAATAACTATGAAATGTATGTGAAAATGCAATAAACAGATGTACATAAAATGAAATTTATTTTGTTGGAGTTTCTCTAATTGATAACCATTATATTACAACTATAATGATGATACATCGATCACCTCATTCTAACAGTAGATCCTATACCCGGAATAAGGTATAGGACCTGAACTACTAAGTTTATCCACTAGTCTATTGTGAAAATGATTAACCTAAATAGAATAACCATTTTGTACCCATGATGATTACATGGATATGGTTTATATAAACTCATGCTCGTCCCCAATTTGGTTCCCAATACTACTCCCAAAATACAATAGTTAATCCGTTTTAAAAATATACTTGTTCAGTGATTTGAGATAAGTGCTCAAAAACTACGCTAAAAAACTATCTATTAAATCTAAATTTCCCTTCTTGTTTCATTTAAAGAGCTATTATTCTTTTCTAAAAAATAGCCTAAAGACTCTTTTGAAATCTCTATTTTTGTTCTTATTTAAATTTGAAAATATTTTCAATTTCTTTTCATAGTCCCCATATACTTTGTTACATCAAGGGAGCACCTCCTAGACATAATCAGCGTCGTCGTCCTTGATTAGGACTAAGACTAGCCTCTTAACTTACATCATTACTTTCATGAGTTAAAATGCCGAAATATCAAAATATTTTCATTACTTCTACATTAAGGTTTACATAGACCTTTGCAAACAAATAGTAATTTTATTGAGTATAAATAAACCCTTCGTAAAGGAAGATTACTTAGTCTTCTTATTTTATTGCACATAAATATATAAAATATGACAGTCTCAAAATCATGCCTGATCTCATAACCATCTAAAAGAGTGTAACAATTTCGTTCAAGACCATACATCAATATAACAAGACCACATATACGTAATATAATGTTTAGTTTTTAAATGACAAAGAAAGAGCATTAGAGTCCTAATACTAAAATAACTTCATAAGCTTAATAGTGGCATTGTCCTCTGAAAGTGAGGAACTACCCAACTATTACGACTGAGAGTTCCAATTCGTCATTCAAAGTCGTCTCAAATGCCCTTCAACGGATGGAACCTAAAATGTTTTGTAAAGGAATAAATGGGTTTAGTCTCTTGTACAAAGTATGAGACCATATGCATATCATGAAATAATTCTACAAAGGGACATTTTATAAAAACATGGTAATATACATTTAGAAAGCCTTATGCATATTCAAGAAGACCATACCAGTCAATAAGACATCTTCATTAAGTCATAGAAATGTACATCACAAGGCCAACAATAAAAATTCATGTAAAGTCAACATGCATATCATATAATTTAACGCATAGTAAAAGTAACTCTATCCCAAAGTTATAATAACAACAAGAATGAATAAGAGCACATTTGAACATAACAAAAGAAAGATAATTACTCATGACCCTCTTTAGGTCTTGTTGTGCAGTGACTAAGCAAAGTTCCATAACCTAATCATCAAGTCAACCTAGCAAGAACCATCAACGTCCAACTTCAGATAACATAACATTAAGTATGCATAATATCATACTTTAGCAATTGAGACCAAATATGTTCATAAGAGTAATCAACATCATTTAGTGTCATCAATATGTAAGATTATCATTATATATATATTATTTACATTTATAAGCATATAAATAGATAAGAACATTCTCCTTAGACTTCCCTCAAGGCAAACTTCTGCAATGTGTAGGTATAGTCCCATAACCTTACCTAGACTATGCTAAACCCCTTAGGTCATCTTAGTTAGACTTTAATGCTTTAGTTCATTTACCTTCTGGGAACATCTTGCCATAACTGACATAGACGCATAAGCTTATGTCGAATCTGGTGTCATGGAACCCTACACCAAAAGAAAGCAACATAACATGAACATAACAACTACGTGGATTCACTAGCTAGTATTCCTATGGTTGCAACATAGTTCAAGAACAAGGTGATATATTAGTGTCCCTCCTTATGCTACATGGATTGGAGTCCCTGTCTCAAGAGTTTATTAGTGGTCCTACCTTCCCTATATGGGAAGGGAGACTCCTCAATCTAGTTCACTCGGTGCTACTCTACAGCTCCTTTTGAAATATATTTAATGTTATTGTTAATCATCATAGATTAATGTAAGGCATAAGGTTTATCGATTATATCAAATCATCATCATATTTGAATAAGAATTTCATGAGTATTTTCCCTTCATTGCAATTCATATAAGTGAGGTTAGCACATTAACATATTTGCGTCATGATAAGGCACATGGGTAAATCATCGCCATCCTTATAACATTTACATCTTAGCCAACACCTCACAAACCATATTTAAAATATTTCAATTAAACATCATACCAACCCTATCAATCCTATTATAATTCGTACTTTACTATTACATCATCACTGAACCACGAGTAACCATAATTGAAGTAAATAATAGGGGATCACAAGACTTAAGAAGTCTCCTTCATAATCCATCATCAAGGTTTTACAATCAACACATTAATTTAATCAATGAGGGTTTAATATAATCATACAACAATAAAAAACATACTACCAATCCTAATTGAATCAATACATCAAAATCCATTAGTAGTTCATAGCTTAAGATATAAACATATGTCAAAGTCATAATCTAGATCAATTACTCAAGAACATGAATGATAGGACTATATTTTCATTTAAATATTCATAATTGATACAATATCATAATCTAGTAGTAATTCAACCAATGACCAATTTAATTGAACAAACATTACACAATTTATATCAAGATCATAACTTTTGATTAAAGTGAATAGGTCATCTTCTACAAACTTGACCAATATATAAAGAAATTACATAATTAAGTTAAAATATGTGTTAATATATTCATAATATTCAAAATAAGTCATAGATAAACTGATTCATAAAAATCAATTTCGTATTGGATTAAAACACACTTGATAACCCAACTTTTGAAATCAATTTGATGAATTCCTTTGAGGAAAGAGGTATCAAAAGTGAAAGAGATCGCATACCTTACTAATTGATGAAGATTTATGGAGAAATTCGACCCTTTGAATCCCTTGAACCCACACCTAGCTTAGTCTTCAGTTGGGTTCTTCAACTAGAAAGAGAAAGAAGAGAGAAGGAAGATAGTTTTGGGTTTGGGAATAATGATAGCTTAGGTTCGTCTAATTATGTTAGAGGTTTTATATAGGTGGCTAAATATTATACCTAACCTAAACTTTATTTAACCTCCTAAATAAGACAAATAATTAAATTAATTAACTAGAAACGTGCAAAAATACCAGCCCCTCACAGAAGAGACCCCGATCGACGATCCGTCTGTGAGACGACGGCAAACAGGACCCTCCATCTTGTTGGTCCGTCGTTTTCTTCAGAGACTGGTACAAAAAAAATCTATATCAAAATTACTAAGTGTTTATCCACAAGGCGATCGAGGCCTCATTGATCGTTTGACCCCCAAAACAAGGCTCCTCCTTAAGGGTCCTTTGTTGGTCCATCGGTATTTGTGCCTGTACATTTCGACTATGAGTTAAATCTAATACGTGTTTGACATCTTTCCACAAATTTTCATCATTTCAAACTCCTAAAAGCTAGTCAAATAGGCTAAGGCACGCTAGTACCTCATTGAACTAGTTTACAGACATCATGGGCGTTCTTTGATGTTTTGACTTCAAAACGTCCTAAAATGACTTATATACATTAAAATTAACCTTAAAACTTCTAAACCTTTTGAAAATTTTTTGAGGATGTATAACACATTTTATATTTTTAAAATGATACATTATCCCCTTCCCCTCAAAGAAAATTTGTCCCTGAAGACACTAAAATCTTTGAAAGGAAGGAAAACTCTAAAGACTAGCAGCCCAACAAATCAACAATACATTATTACATCATTTACAACCTCAGTGATATGATTTATAAAAGGCAATTAAAAACTTCAATAACCACAGATAAGGCTCAATATTAAATTATGAGAAATATCCTTATCACAACAACAAGAGCTTAACATGTCATAAATGTGTCAATAATGCCAATCTTAACTAATAAGCATGCTACATATCATTTCATAAAGACTCACAATATCAAAATGCACAACATGAAAGAAAACAAGATGAATTGAAAATTTTCAAGTCTATATGCACAATTTCACTGTAACTGCAATTTATTGACATCCAAAATTGCATATATTTGTAAAACTTTACTAAATGTGATAGCAACTTCAATTTTAGTAATTATTTTAATTATTAGTAAGAACAACTAAACTTATATATGAAATAAGTGAGTGTAAGGTACTTTGTGTCGGCCTCGGCCTACTATGTCGCATCCTTAACTAGGTAATTCTTCCATAAAAATGTTACGGAAGATACCTCCTTGTTCCTTAACTCCTTTACATGCCTATCGAGGATTTAAACCTGAAACTTCCTCATAAGTGAGGTTATCCTTCACACCAAGACCCTAATTGGAAGAATAGACTCGTGATTACCGATATACTTCATTAGCATAGAAACATGGAAAATCAGATTTACCTAAGCCAATTTACTAGGCAACCTCAACTCATATGCAACCTTACCCACTCTTTGCAAGATTTCATAGGGACACACATAATGAGGACTCAACTTCCCTTTCTTGAAAAATCTAACAACCCCTTTCATAGGCGTAATATTCAAGTACACTTTATCACCTTCTTCAAACCCTAATTCCTTTATCCTATAACAGGGATAAGACTCTTTCCGATTATAGGCTATTTGCAATCAGTAATTTATGATATGAACCTTCTCCAATGTCTTATAAATCAAATCAGGATGCAAAAGTGAAAAATCAGCCACTTCAAACAATCCAATTGGAGATCTACATATCCTACCATACAAGGATACATACGGAGCCATAGATATAGATTAATGGTAGCTATTATTGTAAGTAAACTTCATCAAAGTCAAATGTTTATATGATGCAAGCTCTAATAATATCCTCAAGGGTTTGAATAGTACTCTTCTCTTGAGCATCCATTTTGGATGAAAAATGGAGCCTAACTTCACCATGGTACCCAACCTTTGTTTGAATAACCTCCAAAACCTAGATGTGAATTGTGCACCCCTATCTAATATGATGGATAACGAAATAACATGGCAACACACAATCTCATATATGAAGATGCTTGAATAATCTTCCGCTGAATAAGTAGATTTGACGAGAATGAAATGAGCGGATTTGGTGATCCTATCCCCAATAACCCATATGGAGTCATATTTCTTTTGTATCCGAGGAAACCTACCACAAAATCCATATTTATGTGTTCCCACTTCAAAGTAGGAACTTGGATTTCTTGAAGTAAACCACCCGACTTTTGGTGTTCGGCTTTCACTTGTTTGTAATTTGGTCACTTAGCAACGAATATTGCTATGTTCTTCTTCTCACATTCCAACCAAAACACTTCCCTAAGGTCATGGTACATCTTTGTTGAACCCCGGTTAATGGCGTAAGGAGACCCATGAGCTTCCTCAAGAATTTGATTCCTCAAAACTTCTACATTTGGAACACATAACCTCCCTTGATACCTTAAGACACCATCCCACTTAAAGATAATGAATAAATAATTTTACCAAGAACCAAATCCTTCAACTCAATCAATGTTTGATCAAGATGTTGTTTCGAATTTACCTCAAACCACCAATGATTAATAAGAGTTATGATGGACTATAAGACCTCCATTGGAAGAATATTTCAACCTCAGACCTATTCTAGCCAACCTATAAATATTTTCACTTGGTCATTCTTGGCTTCGTCAACATGGGACGCACTTCCCATAGACAAACAACTCAAACTATCCGCTACCACATTAGCTTTACCAGGGTGATAGATTACACTCATGTGATAGTCTTTCAAAAACACAAACCGCCTTATTTGTCAATAATTCAACTCCTTTCGAGTGAATACATATTTAAGACTCTTGTGGTCTTTATACACATCCACATGCACACCATACAAGTAATGCCTTAATATTTTCAAGGAAAATACGCCAGACACTAACTCAAGATCATGAGTAGGATAGTTTCTCTCATGAACCTTATGATGCTTAGAGTCATAGGTTACTACTTTACCATGTTGGATATGCACACATATTAAACCCACTCGAGATGCATCATAATATACAACGGAACCCTTGGACTCTCAAGTAAAGTCAACACCAGAGCGGAAGTAAGTCTATCCTATGATATTTGGAATCTTGTCTTACATGCTTCCGACCATTCAAATTTCTTACTCTTTTGGGTCAAAGTAGTAAAAGGAGATGCAATGGACACAAAGCAATCCATAAACCTTCAAAAATAACCTGCTAGACCCAAGAAACTCCTTATGTCAGTTAGAGGAAATGGTCTAGGCCAATTCTTCACCACCTTGGTTTCCTAGGATCAACCTCAAATCCTTCACTAGAGATGATATGAACAAGAAATGCCAGCGACCTCAACAGAATCTCACATTTGCTATACTTGGAAAATAAATTGTTCTCCTTAAGAACTTCTAACACCACCCTCAAATGGTTAATATTATCAACCACATTTTTAGAATATACTAAGAGTTGTTAATGAAAATAATGACAAATGAATCTAGGTAACTTCAAAACACTACTCATGAGATTTTTAAATTCTGCTGGGGCATTAGTGAGACCAAAGGACATTTCTAAGAACTCATAGTGACCATATCTAGTGTGCAATGTCGTCTTTGGTATATCCTCACCTCTCACCTATGTTGGTGATACCTCGACCTCATGTCAATCTTATGAAAGTAGATTGCCTCTTGAAATTGATAAATCAAACAAGTCGTCAATCCGAAGGAGAGGATACTTGTTATTAACAGTGACTTTGTTGAGTTGTCGTTGATCAGTGCACATTTTAAGGAAACAATCCTTTTTCTTCACAAATAAAATCGGAGCACCTCATGGAGAAATTATAAGACCTCGCAAAATGACTTAGGTTACCTAAATACTAACTTGTTGTTCATGATGTTATAAGGTACTAAATAGGTCCATTATGTGATATTCAGTCATTTTGTAAGAGTGTAGGTGCATTTTAAGTCAAATGTAAAGGTGCGATAAAGACGTTCAACGACTAAGTCACCTATGTGCATCATATGTGGTTCTATGTTTTTATGTGTGATTAATGAGGTTTTAAGTTGAGTAAATGAGTTCGTATATATTATATAGGAAGAGTGTCAATTTTTGATAATTTTGGAAGTGAACCGTCCAAGGACGTCCACAACGTTAGAAAGTATTGCCTTGAAATGACCTTTTGTTTCTAAGCATGATTTGTCGAGTTTTACGTGTTCGTTTTGGATAAAATTTGTATAAGAGGCTCTTAAATTGTATATGATCATGTTTGGGTTTTATTCTATGGGTAAAACATCGACAAGGACTATCCTACAGCCCTTGAGGAAACACACAAGTTGGTGCCCAAGGATTCCCAAGACAACCCAAACTACAGAGGCAATCGATGCCTAGTGGGTCAGTCTACACCCCGTTGGTAGAGTCTCGTCAATGAAGACTTATCCATCTGAGAGTAAAATACAATGAACAGCCTAAATCCTCAACCACGGACCAATAGGTTGGTCCGTTTATCACGGTACGGGCCGTCGTTTAGCAACCGTTTGTGAGCCTGTGTTCCTGCGCAGGTTCTCTGTTAAGTGAGGCGTGAAAGGGTAATTTAACCCCACCTCAAAATAAGATTATTGTAAGTTCTTTAGGGGTTCTTTGAGTATTTTAAATGTGTTTATAAGCCTAAAACACTAAGAAGCACTCATTCTTCCAAATCAGGAACACGAATCCCATAGAATTCTCTCTAGAACTCTTTTGGAGTCAAAACTCAAGAAAAGGGTTGTATTGACGAATAAAGTGGAGATTCTTCATCAAATTGAAGAATTACACTCATCAATGTATGAATTTTTATCATTTAAAATCTTTTCATCAATGATCCCAACATTCAAAGATGTTCTCTAAAGTTTTCATGTTTAATTGTCCAATTTTATGATTTATTACGTGGGTTCTTTTATTAATGATTTATAAACATTAAAAAATGATTTAATTGTTATTGTATCGATTATTCAAACTAAAATAACTATGGAAACATGAATTTGATGAACCCTAGGGTCACACCGCGAGCTACCCCAGAGACGCGGACACGGAACCTAGGACCACTAGTGATCCGAAGCTAATCCTGCAGGCATGAGCATGAGCATACTATATAAATTAATTAGATGCGGAAACTAAGTCATAACATATAATAAAAATATGGGGAAACCCATATTCTAAAGCAGATACATATATATGGAGATTGATTAGTGTAATACAATGAAGTTACTAACCCAACAATAAGCTTAAATTAACTATGTCTTAAATTAGCCTTTAAATTGGACTAGAAATACTGGGAAAAGCCCCCAGCTATATCTAGCAAAAATTGAAACTAAATGACTAAAGAATTAAGTGACACTCATGGTTGTTGTCCTCGGAGAATGAGGACGCACCACTGAATCTGCTGAACTAGAGACCGGAAATTGATCTATGCATTATCTGGATGATGAAAACCTTAACCTACATCATGAGAAGATGTAGCATACGTATGCATCAGTACTTGAAAGATATTTTGCATGTAGGATAGAGTAAAGCAAAAATAAATTATCACTGAACAATCATAAAAGCAAGTATAATAATCTGACAGGAGAAACTGAATTCTAAGATAACTGGATGCAATGACCAATATATAACATGCTGAAACTGAGCACTGAAAATACTGATAAATGGTCAATGTAGAGACTCTGACTAATATGTGGAGGCTACTAATATCCGATAATAAAACCATCTGAGCTAAATGTTGAGTCTGATGTATACGCCCCATCGATAGGACCCAATATACTCTTACAAAGGTATAAAGGCATGCTGACATGATCACTAAATGAATTGCCCACAGACTGGACATACAACCTACTTGGCCAGAAGTTCTTGGACTAATTGGGTACGCTGAACCCTAGTCCTATTTGGTATGATGGAACTCCCAATGAATTCTATAAATTAACTGATTATGTTAAAGTTTCTGTAAAAACTTGATAGCTTATGGATTTATAACTAATGCATGTATATCTGAAATGTCTTAAATATCTAACCTAGCATGTTTAATTGAAGAACTAACGAAATACATAGCTAGGTTTTTAAGATTCATGTAATAAACTAATTAATAACACGGTAATCTTATTTGGAACATATAACTAATAAGTTCATGAAATTCTCTTGAAGTTCTAGAATCCCGAGATCTAATCATGATATGGGAATAAAGAATCTGACTGAAAACTAGGGTCCCAATGGATGAAAGGAACCGACTAGTGAAATCCCACATACCTGCTGATTAAAATCCATGGAAAAATACTTAGGTTTCGGGGATGGAACTTGTTGCGATCTTGAACAAGGGTTCTTGAGCTTTTTCTCCTCTCTTGCTTAGAATTTTCTAACTTTTAGTTTAATCATTTGAGTTAGATATGTTTTAATTATACTTGTTGTCTTAAACTGACAAAAATATTATTATTTAGGATAAAAACAACATAACTTAAGGTTTAAACAAAGTGGGGAAAAGACCCCTAGGTATGTTGTTTTCGTACCAAACGACGGCCAGGACTGACGATCCGTCGTTTTACCGAGGGCTCATAGTTGTGTCCGTCGACTGGGCCTGTTCGACAGGCCTTTACTAAAAGGGCATAACTCTTTACTCGAAGGTCTGATTTTAGCAAGGTTGGTGGATATGGAAAGATAATTCAATTATCTATCTGTGGAATGGTCATGGGACACATAATTAATTTTGTGCTAAGATCTATGACCATTTGTAGTTGACCTAACTACAATTCCCGTTAATTGTCTGCAAATTTTCCACCTACGGACCATGCTCGTCATCCGTAGATCTTGTCAGAGAGTGGGTGGATGAGGGGTCTCAATTGACGGTCATGGACTACGGATCATCGTCTGACCTACAAAACGTAAGTCCATCCGTCGTCCAAGACTTAACCAATTCTTCTGGGTTGAATTTTTTTGGAGTTTTTGATCTAATCGACGGTTCTGCAGGACAAACCTTCGATCAAGACACGGTCCATCGATGCCACTGTTTGTTGCACCTGCAGATTTTTTTTTGTAAAGCTGGTTTTTAGTCTGTTTTTGCTACGGGATATTATATTATCTCCCCCTTGGGAACATTCCGCCTCCGGAACATTCCTCCTCACATAATACTAAACTAAGTAAAATAGAGGGAGAGGGGTATAAATCCTTCTACTAAGCATTGAGAACTGAGTTTTCGACTGATTTCAGTTCCAAGTACATCCAATTTTGCTAAAAATGCATGTACAAACTGAGGGAACATGATTCTAAAACTTAATTTATGCATGACTGACTGGAAAAGTGAAGATAAACTATTACCTGAAGTGGTAGTTGAATCGAAAGGAAAGAGGTGAGGATGCTTGGCTTTTATGGCTTCTTCTTCTTCCCAAGTAGCTCCCTCTACGGACTGACTCCTCCACAAAACCTTCACTGAAACGAATTTTTTATTTCTCAACCTACTGACATGACGATAAATAATCTCGACAGGTACATCCTCATAACAAAAGACTATATTTCACCACTACACTCTCTAATTGTACTATAAGGCTGGATTGCCCACACACTTCTTCAAGAGTGAAATATGGAATACCAGATGCACTGCTACTAATTCTGAGGGCAACTCTAACTCATAAGACACCTAGCAAACCATTTTCAAGATCTTTTAAGGGAATACATATAGAGGACTGAGCTTCCTTTTCTTTAAAAATATGATCACCCCTTTCATAGGTGAGACTTTTAGAAAAACCCAATCATCAACTTAGAACTCTAGGTCCCTTCTCCTTACATCTACATAATATTTTTGATGACTTTGGGCTGTATTAAGTCTATCTCTAATGAGTTGCAATTTCTCAATAGCATAAAGGAATGAGTCTGGACCTATCAGAGCTCTTCACCTGCTTCAAACAAACTAACATGAGATCTACATCTACGCCCATATAAAGCCTCATAAGGGGCCATCTTAATGCTGGATTGGTAGCTATTATTATAGGCAAACACAATAAGAGGAAGGTGATCATCCCAACTACATTTAAAATCGATAACACAAGCTCTCAACATATCATGTAAGCTCTGAATATCACGCTCTTCCTGCCTATCCGTCTGAGGATGAAATGATGTACTAAAGTTAACTTGACTACCAAGACTTTTCTGAAATGACATCCAGATATGAGAGGCACACTGAGAAACTTTATCTGAGATTATAGACAAAGGAACCCCAATGCAACCTCAAAATTTCATTAATGTAATTCTTGGAAAAGTCCTCTCCAGAATCTGTAGTCTTGACCGCAAAAAAGCGAGAAGACTTAGCCATCCTATCAACTATCACCCAAATTTACTCATGCTGTATGTGATTACGAGATAATTGTGTGATGAAGTCACTATTGATCACATCCCACTTTCAAGTAGGAAGATCGATCAATTGAGTCAAACCTCCTGGTTTTTGATGTTCTACCTTGACTTGCTGGGAATAAGGACACTTACTCACAAAATCGGCTATATCCCACCTCATGTCATTCCACGAATAGACATCTCGCAGATCGCGGTACATCTTAGTGGCACATGGTTGAATAGAATACCTAGATATATGGGCTTTTGCAAGAATATGCTTTCTCAACTCGCCTACATCATGAACTCAAAATCTACCCTAGTAGCGAAATACATCATCACCCCCTTGGGAGAAAACCTTAACTCTATGATTATGGAATGGACCCTTATGTTCAAGCAAGATTGGGTAACTGTGTTTTTTTTCCTTAACCTCCACTATCAATGATGATTTTTCCCCATTCTAAATTGTTTTAGCGCTGTCTAATATGCTCATAAGGCGAACTCCCAAGCGAGCAAGACTATGAACATCCTTCACTTGCTCCTTTCTTTTTTCCTCAACATGGGCTACACTACACATTGATAATCCACTAAGAGCATTATCTACTACATTTGCCTTACCAGGACTATAATGAACACTCATAT
Source organism: Solanum chmielewskii (assembly GCA_027704785.1). Taxonomy (NCBI): domain Eukaryota; kingdom Viridiplantae; phylum Streptophyta; class Magnoliopsida; order Solanales; family Solanaceae; genus Solanum; species Solanum chmielewskii. The sequence continues at coordinate 36,953,277 of JAKWIX010000324.1, read as the reverse complement.
CATAATCCTTAAGGATCTTTCTGGGTGAACACATACTGAAGGCTCTTATGTTTGGTGAACACATCTACATTGGCACCATACAAGTAGTGTCTCCATATCTTGAGTGCACACTCCACTGCTGCATGATTGAGGTCATGAGTAGGATAGTTCTTATCATGAACCTTAAGTTGTCTAGAGGAATAAGCTATCATCTTACCTCGCTGCATTAACACACAACCTAGGCCGACTCTGGATGCATCACATTAGATCACAAAACCATCTGAACCCTCTGGTAGATTCAAGATAGGAGCTGCAGTCAATCTAGTTTTCAATTCTATTAAGCTTTTCTAACAATCATATGACCATTGGAACTTGACCATCTTCTAAGTCAACCTAGTCAATGGAGAGTCTATGGATGAAAATCCTTCCACAAACCTTATGTAATAACCTGGTAGACCTAAGAAACATCTGATATCTGTAGCACAGGTAGGTATGGGAAATTGTTTCACTGCTTTTATCTTCTGTGAATCCACTCAAATCCCTTCTCTAGATACAATGTGACTAAGAAAAGCAACGGATTTCAACCAGTACTAACATTTACTAAGCATAGCAAATAACTAAGGATCCTTGAGAGTTTGCAGAACTACTCTCAAATGACTTGCATGGTCTTCATTACTCCTAGTAAATGAGGATATCATCAATAATAATGACATCGAACAAGTCCAAGAACTCTTTCAAAATTTTGTTCATCAAATCCATGAAAGTTGTAGGAGCATTAGTTAGGCCAAATGACATAACTACAAATTCATAATGACCATACCAAGTTCTGAAGGCTGTTTTTGGAATGTCACTATCTCTAACTGTGAGCAGATGATAACCCGATCTGAGGTCTATCTTTTAGAAATGGCTAGCACCCTGAAGTTGGTCAAACAAGTCATCAATCTTGGGGATAGGATACTTATTCTTGATTGTGACCTGGTTCAATAGTCTATTGTCAATGCACATTTTGAGATGTTATGAGAGCCTCACATAAGATTTATAAATAAACCCTTGGCGAAAACACCATATTTCTTAATTGATCTTGATGCACTTGCCCTTTTTCCCTCCTTTTCTCTTTCCTTTCTCCTTAGCCCTAGCGTGAAATCCCTAATTCTAAAACATAATGTAATCTGATTATACTCTTAGTAAGCTTCCAAAAATGGATTAAAACAATTGAGTAATTAAATGACTAAAATAACGTTAATATTGCAGGTTAGACATTTTATTAATCAGACAACCCAACTTCCAAAAAGCGTAACTCACTCATACGAACTCGAAAACACACAAACTTCAAGGTATTAAAAATATGGTCCCAAGAGATCTCAAATTATATCTTGAACTACACCTAAATCATACTGATCTAGGAGCTATAAATTATTAAACTTTAGCAAAAACTCCATTTAACGTGCTTACAATTTTCCAGATGTACACAAATACTTTCAAAAAATAACTCTTTCATATTTTAAAATTCCTACTAGTTCTTTCTAGTTTCGAGATGTTACACTTTACTAAACATGAAACTTATGTCTTAAAACAAAGTGAAAACGTTTGTTAAAGCATTTTGAACACGTTATCAACTTCTCTTTGATTTGCTTCTTAACTTTTAGATTTGACTCTTAACTTCTCTTACTTTGATCTTATCATTCATGCATTGTGTTATGGATTCAAGATTCACGATCTTGTTTTTATTTATTATTTGATGATGTTTGGATGTAACACTTTGAAAATCCAAGACGAGTCTTAGAGCCTAACATAGGTATCATAATGTCGAATTACTATTTTAGGTCCATTGTAATGAATTTAGGTCATTTAGGAAGTTTAAGAACCAATACATTGAAGAACGTCCATGACTTACGGATGTTGGTTGAAAGAGGTACCAGCATACCTTAGCATATTTGACTAGCTTTTAGGAGTGGGAAATGTATGAATATTGGTAAGGTATCTAATAAATGTATGAGTTGTTTCATGGGCTAAAATTCTGTGTACTACTCCCCAAGGATCAAATAAAGGTCTTTAACGAGGACCTTTCTAGTTTGAGGTAACATTGTCTAAGCAATGTGCATCGACGAGTCGGGAAATGGTATGTGTTCGGACTGAATGGGAGTTGATGACAACGTCATCCAAAACATATATTATTGGAGGAATACCCTCATCTACAAACTCTGTGAACTCACCTACGGAGTGCAGGGCGAAAGGGAGATAGCCCGTCAACTCATATGTGGCCCGTTGGTGGGGTTCCGTCTGTGAGGGTCTTGAGTATATTTACGTTTTAAATATTAAGTCAATTATTGATTGAGTGGTTTAGGTTTTAGTTAGGGATTAAGTAGAGATGAATTAACTAAATTAACTGCTATATAATGTCCCCAACTCCAATTAACCTAATTACAACTCCCAAATACAAACTGTTTTCCTTTCATCATTATTCTCTCGCTACTTGAACTCACCATTGAAGACTAGCAAGGAATGGAATTTGGGGGACGGAAACGGACAAATTCACCATCAATCCTTCGTCAAACTTTAAGGTATGGGATCTAATTCACCTTTGAGACTCTTTCCAGAAAAGGGTTCCTTCAAAATGGATTTCAAAAATTGAGTATTCTTGTGGGTTTCATCCAATTACGAAATTGTTGATTTGAATTAAGTTATTTATGGTTTATTTAAGATAAAATGGATATAATAACATGTAATAGGACTTGATTATGATCAATTGTCATGTTTTGATTTAAACTGAAGAATGTGATCTTTAACCCTTTACCCTAAGTTTTAGCTTGATGTAAATTGGGTTGTGATTCATTCAATTGTCTTCCTTATTGGTTATATCACTATTAAATAATGTAAATATAATAATCAATAACAAATTGGGGTGAATTGTATTCTTTCATGCTAGTCTTCAGAAGATGATCAAGGTTAGATGGTGGGTTTACCTAGCCATCTTATTTTGAGTTATGATCTAGTATTGAATTGTGCTATAATATAGGCCTAACTCATCAGTGGCCCCTTAAAGTTGGCAGAAAATTTAACTTAGACACTTCAACTAGACGATGTTCACACTAGACACCTCACGTAGAGTCTTTATGTGTCGTTTTAACACTTGTTTACTAATCCACAAAAATATAAAAGGTGTGTGTGTTACACTTGCAAACAACACGTAAATGACGTTTAAACTGACAAATTAGACGAGGACATGAGTTATATTACATAAGAATAATTCTTGAATAATGATTTTTGAATAATAAAAAAAAGGTAACCAAAGAAGAATTGACAAATGAATTTTTTCCCAGTATTTTTTTTATAAAAAATTATTTAAACCAAAAAATCCCCTATGCCCCCACCCTCACCCCACCATTGTCTTCTACAAATATCTGTTCATTTGCAGAAGACTTTGGGTATCCATATTTCATTTGATGTCCTTTTTAGAATAACGATATTAATTTTTACCAATATTGGACTCACACCCATTAAAACACTATTCCTTTTCTATTACATTCTTTATGAAATATCTCTTTGTTTCTTTTTTACCCTAATTAGCAGTTTATTAATTCACAAAAATATTAAATGTACTCCTCTTGAAAAATTAATTTTTTTCAATAAAGAATCTCATGAATAATTTAACACTTAAATTGCAATATTTATAAAATTTGTAACAGTGATGCATCATTTTTCATCAATTTATTGTAACTAAATTTTTTCCATTGTTGTACTTTAATATTTACAGGAATTGAGGCTGAAATTGAAAAGAAGAAGAAGAAAAAAAATCAAAAAGTCGACTAAATATGTATCTCACACGAAGTCGTTGAGTGTATTACACTCACTGAGCCATGTAAGAAAAAAGTTTCAACATGATCGAACAAAATCTAACATGAGGTGTCTATAATGAACATCACCTCCTTAAGGTGTCTAAATGAAAGTTCATGCAAGGTTTAAGGGGCCACTGATGGGTTAGGCCTATTCTAGTCTTGTTATCATGTTGAATATTGAATTATGATGTTGAAAATCTCAGTTGTATTGAATTGAGGGTTTTAGGTAAGGCCTTGATGATAAACTATGAGGAGGACTTGGTAGGTTTTCGTCTCTATGTTTACTTTAAATTGTGATTCATTGTGGGTAAGTCATGATATTATGTTGGAGTATGCCTTGTATTACGATTGATAGGGTGGTATGATGTAAATTGAAATGTCTTTATTATGGGTATGAGGTTGTTAAGATGTAAAGTTTATAGGGGTGGGGATGTACACCAATGTGCCATATTATGAAATGTTACTTGTTAACCTCACTTATATGAATTATAATAAAAAGACTACTCATACAATTCTTATTGAGCTATAATGATGAATATTATACAAGAACTAGACTCTATGACCTAAATTAAGTTATGATTGTTAATGAAGGTTGAAAGACATTCCAAAAAATGAACATAGCTTAGCACCGAGTGAACTTAACAATTGGAGGTGATAACTTTCCATATAGGAAGTGTTACCCTATAGTTCTCTATATTTGATGTTGACTCACTTTTTAGGTATACTCATTCAATGGTCCCCACGAGATGACGCCCCAATTACTAAGTTGTATATTGAGGGAATACTATCTCTTAGTTATATAAATATGTTGCAACCATACGATACTAGCTAGTAGATCCACCTAGGAAGCAATGTCTATATTGGGTCTTACCTTGGCCGGTAGACCACCTTCCAACGGTTTAAGGTTTTATGACACCGGATTCCACACTTATATCTTGTGGTTTATGTCGGTTAAGGGAAGTGTTCCCTCAAGTAAAATGTAGTAATGAAGTATAAACTCACAAAAGTGACTTGAGAGGTTTAACATGGCTGAGGCAGAGGTATGTGTGTCTACCTACGCCTTGTACTAGTTAGCCTTTATCGGAGCTTTAGGAACTAAATATTATATACATATACTATGAATTGTGTTATATGATGATGACTATTTCTTAGGAGCATGTACTTGATTATATTATTAAAGTATGTTGCTATGAAATCTTAGAGGTTTGTTATATGAAGTTGGGTATTGGTTATGGTTTCTTGTTTGGACTACTTGATTAAGTAAGGCTATGAGGCTTTATTTGTTTATTGCACTTGTTTTCTTGGGGAGAATTCATGAGTAATTGTCTTGCTTATAATCAAAAAATTTACCCTTAATTATGCTTATGATGTTATTCCTTGATGATATGGTCGTAGCAAGTCATGGGTTCAAGTATGTTGGGATACATATTACTTGTTTGAGTCAGTAAGAATGTTTGGTTAATTAGTATGACTTCCTTGGTTTTGCATGAGACTTTTAAACTTGTAAAAAGGTTTGGATTCCTTATTCATCCAAGTAGGGTAGGTCCTCAACTTCCGAGGGTAATGCAACTATCTAGCTTATGTACTTTTTATGTGTTTTAACACTCTTTCTTTTACTTCCTTATCAATTGAGTACTATACTTTTGTATGACCCATATGTGGTCTTGTTGGATTAATATTCGCGTTATGCCTAAAATTGATATACACCGAATAAATGATTATGAAATTAGAAGAATTTTATGACTATGATATTTTCGATATATTAATTTGCAATTACAGTATAACACTATGTAACCATCCTATATGAACGTTCTATATAAATTCGATACGACTATATTACGTGTATGTTGAGGTCTATGTAAACCTCCAAGTAGATGTAATGAAAAGTTATAATTTTTTTAGCAATTTCAAGCTATGAATGTAATGACATTAGATTAATAGGATATTCTTAGTCCTGAAAGAGGATGTCAACACGGTTACGTACAGGGTAAACCTGATGTGATGAAGATGGTATCAGAGCATGAGATTGAATATCATTTAGTTATGTATCTCTCTTTACCACGTCTATGTAGGATTGTAGTCATAATTGTGAAGCGCGCCACACTTATGAATTGGAATCTATCTGATGTCTCTCTTATTCCTGGAAAGCTTATATCGCGCCATTAGAGTATACTTATGGTGTGCTTTTGCATCTAATCATATTGTTGTGCTTATAGAAAGTATGAACACATGACTGAATGCGACACAATGACCCTAAGAAGAAATTTCCAATGCGGGGGCGCCTCCCCATGGTGATAAAATTCCTCCACTAGAAGAGGATGTTGTTAATGATCAAGCTTCGGAAAATCATCCACCTTTGGAAGAGGGTGAGATGAGGTTTATTGATGTTTAAATGTACCAAGCCATTACTACTCAATCACAAACCAGAATAGTTCAATTCCAAGCTATGATGGCCCAAGCCAATCGAGAGGTTATACCCACGGTTCATCAACAAGTTTATACTATGGCTTCCTGTCTAAGGGACTTTACTCGAATGAACCCTACTATCCCAAATGGTTGTATGGTTATTGAAGATCCCCAAGTACTCATTGATGAGGTCTAAAATATATTATTTTCTATGGGGGTGTTTACAAGTGAGAAGGTCAAGTATTTAACATTCCAACTCAAGGATGTGGCTTAAAGTTTGAATGTGAAATGGTGGTATAATAGGCCTCTTCGGGGAGGTCCGGTGACTTGGGAGATCTTCAAGAAGGCATTTCTTAATCTGTTATTTCATAGAGAAATGAGGGAGGCAAAAGTGGTAATGTCCATTAATATTTTCCAAGAGTGTATGAGTATTCATGAATAGTCATGGAATTATTTCAATTGTCCAAATATGCTCCTTCCATAGTCGCCGATCCTAGAGATGAAATGTGTCGCTTTGTGATGGAAGAATTGGATGACTTGCAAGAAGAATGTCATTCAGTAATGCCTCATGAAAATATGAACAATTCTTGCCTTATGGTGCATGCTAGGAGAGTGATGGAAGATAGAGAAAAGGCGAAGGATAAGTATCCAACAAGGGCAAGATCTTTTTAGGGTGGAGCTACAAAGAATAGGCTTGAGATCCAAGACAAACCTAAACTTAAAAAAAGGTTCTCTAATCAAGTAAATCCAAATTTCCTATGACTCGATATGAAAGGGTGCCTAAGAGGAAAATCCAAAAGGGAAAAAGTGGGAGCTTGTCTAATAAGAAGCCTACATGTGCAAAGTGTGGAAAGGGTAATTTCTGTGAATGATTGGTAGGAATGGAGAATTTCTTCGGTTGTGGAAAGAGTGGCCACAAAGTGAGTGTTGTAAAAATATGAAGGGTCAAGAGAAAAGTGGGAAGCCAAGTGGTTCTAGTGATGCTCCAAAGAAGAACCACTTCTATGCTCTTCGAACTAGCGATGAGTAAAACACCTCTCCCGACGTGGTGACCGGTATGTTGGAAATCAATACTATTGATTCATATGCTTTACTTCATCCGGGTGCCAATTTGTACTTTGTTACACCTCCAGTCGCTAAAATTTTTGTTACTTTACCCAATATCTTGCATGAGCTCTTTTTAGTGTTTACTCTAGTGGGTGAGTCAGTTGTTGCAAAAAGGGTATATATAAATTGTCCTATTACATTGCCCAAAAGAGTTCCTAATGTGGATCTAGTTGAACTATATATTCTTTATTTTGATATCATTTTGGGTATGGATTGGTTACAAGCTAGCTTCTCCACTATTAGTTGTAGGAAAAGGTTATGAGGCTTAATTTCCCAAATGAACCCGTTATTAAATTTAAGGGTGTGAGTTATATTCCTAGAGTTTGTGAAATCTCTTGTCTAAAATCATGACAAATGATCTCGAAGGGTCGTCTATATCACATATAAAATTCCAAGATTTAGACTGCAAAATCCTCCCATTGAGTCGGTACCCGTAGTGAATGAGTTTATGAAGGTTTTTCATAACGACCTTCCCGGTATTTCTTCCGAACAAGATATTGATTTGGGTACCGATTTTCTTCTTGAAGCAAATCCCATTTCAATTCCTTCTTATCGGATGGCTCCGGCCGAATCAAAGGAGTTGAAGGATCAACTCAAGGATTTGTTAGACAAGGGTTTTATAAGGCCTTACATTGCATCTGGGGTGCTCCGTAGTAATTTGTAAATATGCACGGTGGGTCCTTAAGAATGTATATAGATTACCACCAACTCAAGAAGCTCACCATTAAGAATAAGTACCCTCTGGCACGGATTGACGACTTGTTTGATAAAATCCAAGGGGAGAGCTACTTTTCAAAAATAGACTTGAGGTGGGGGTATCACTAACTTAGGGTAAGAGGAGAGGATGTACAAAATATGGTCTTTGGGAATCGGTATGGGCACTATGAGTTATTTGTATTATATTTTGGTCTCACTAATTCTTCGGCGGCATTTATGAACTTAATGAATAGGGTGTTCTGATATTTCCTAGATGCATTTATTATCGTCTTCATTGATGAAATCTTTATATATTCAAAAAATAATAATGACCATATGGATATTTTAAGAGTAGTGTCACAAAAACATAAAGAACATCAATTGTTTGCCAAATATAGTAAGTGTGTGTTTTGGTTTAGGTCGGTGACATTTCTTTGACACATCATCTCAAGTGAGTAAGTTGAGGTAGACCCAAGAAAAAAGAAGGTTTTGAAAAATTGACCTAGACCATTGACTCTAACTGACATTGGAAGTTTCTTGGGTTAAGCCTGTTATAATAGGAGGTTCGTGGCTTCTTTTTAAAAATTGCATATCCCTTTACTACTTTGACCCAAAAGTTTTAGAAGTTTGAGTGGTCGGAGGCATGTGAGAAGAGTTTCCAATTGTTGAAAACTAACTTACTTCTGATCGGGTGTTGACCTTATCGTAGTGTACAAATGGGTTTGTTGTGTATTGTGATGCATCCCGTGTGGATTTAGGGTGTGGGATTTTGCAACATGGTAAAGTGATAGGCTATGCTTCTAGTCAACTTAAGGCACGTGACATAAATTATCCCACTCATGACCTTGAGTTAGCGGCCATGGTGTTTGCTTTAAAAATTATGGAGGCATTATTTTTATGGGGTTTATATTGATGTGTTTACCAATCATTACAGTCTACAATATGTGTTTACCCAAAAAGGTGGTTAGGGTTATTGAAAGATTATGATATGACTGTCCTCTATCACCACGACAAGGCTAATGAGGTGGTGTACACCCTAAGTAGTATGACTATGGGTAGTGTATCCCATATTGATGAAGCCCATAGAGACCTAGCGAAGGAAGTTCATAGATTTGCTAGGTTGGGGGTGAGGTTGGAATATTCTCCAAATGCGGGTATCATAGTCCATAATAACTCTGAATTATCATTAGTGGTTTAGGTGAAGTCCAAACAACTCCTTGAATTACCATCAATGGAGGTAAAAGAATCGGTTCATGGCAAGTTAAATAATTTATTTTTCTTAGTGTGGGATTATGTGTTAAGGTTTCAAGGGAGATTGTTTGTTCCCAAAGTAGATGGGTTGAGGGACCGGATCCTTGAAGAAGACCATGGGTCCCTCTACTCCATTTATCCGGGTTTGAAAAAAATGTACCATGACCTACGGGAAATGTATTGGTGGGAACGTTTTAAGAGGGACATAGTGGTGTATGTCGCTAAGTGTCCAAATTGCCAACAAATTAAGGCCAAACATCAAAAGCCGGGTGACTTACTACAAGAGATCCAAAATCGTACTTGGAAGGGGGAAGACATCAAAATGGACTTTTTAGTGGGTTCACCTCTGACTCAAAAGTCATATGATTGTATATGAGTAGTTGTGGATAGATTGACTAAGTCTGCTCGTTTTATTCCCGTCAATTCTACTTAATCGCTGAAAGGTTATGCTAGGATCTTCAATAATGAGATTTTGTGTCGCCATGGTATTCCATTATCCATCATATCGGATTGGGGTGAAAAATTCACATCTAGGTTTTGGAGGTCTTACCAAAAAGGATTGGGTACTAAGGTGAAGTTCAGTACCACTTTTCATCCCCAAACGGATGGTCAAGAGGAACACACTATTCAAACCCTTGATGATATGCTTAGATCATTCATGATTTATTTTATAGGGAATTGAGATAAGCATTTACCTTGGTGGAGTTTTCTTATAATAATAGCTTTCATTCATCCATTTTTGTGGCTCCCGACGAAGCCTTGTATGGTAGAAGGTGTAGGTTGCTATAGGTTGGTTTGAAGTGGGTGAGCCTTGCTTCTTGCTTCTGATTTGATTCATAAGACCTTAGAGAAGGTTTATATCATAAGCAAAAAGTTTCAAATTGCCTAAAGTCAGCATAAGTCTTATGCCGATCAAAAGAGAAGGGATTTGGAGCTTTAAAAGGGTGATAAGGTGTATTTGAAAATTTTAAGAATGAAAAGGGTGGTTAGATTTTCCATGAATGTAAAATTGAGTCCTCGTTATATGGGTCCTATAAAATTTTGCAAAGGGTTTGTAAGGTGTCCCATAGTGCATTGTCTTTGGTTTATCCGGTTTTCGATATTCCTATGTTTACGAAGTGTATTGGAGATCCCAAGTTCATTCTTCCTATTGAGGTTCTTAATTTCTAGTATAACCTCTCATATGAGGATGTTCCAGTTTAAATTCTTGATAGGCAAGTCATGAAGTTAAGGAACAAAAAGGTGGTTTTCGTAAAGGTGTTATGGAAAAATCATCTAGTTGAGGGTACAACATGGGAGGCCGAGGTCGACATGAAGTTACATTAACCTCATTTTTAGATAATTGAGGTTAGTAGCTCTTTTTAATAATATAAATATGACTAAGAATTGAAATTTCTTGATTTTGGGTGATGTTTTTTAAACATATGCAAATTTGGATACTTCATATTGAAGTTACAACGAATAATTTCTTTGAACTTGAACTTTTTCCTTTTGCTTGTTTTGAGTTATGTTGTGCATTTTTACATGGTAAGTCATTAATAAATTACATTTAGAATGTTAATAGGTTCAAGTTTGTGCTAATTCACTCATGTAATGTATGTTGATCTCATTTCTGTTGTGATAAGGAGATACCTCTTGATAAAGTGTTTTCATCCTTACGTGTGGTAAGTTGATTTTTTAAATTTTCTTGTTGAAAATATATGATTTTTGGTTATTTTTTCATGTGTTGTTGTTTGTTGGGTTGCTAGACTTGAGTCTATTCCTTCCATTTAAAGAATTTTAGTGTCATTTGGGGACAAATATTGCTTGGAGGGGGGGGGGGGGGGGGGGCGTAATGTAACACTTTTAAAATCCAAGAGGAGTCTTAGATCCTAACATATGTATCATTAGGTCTATGTAATTTTTTTAATTCCCTTTTAATGAGTTTAGGTCATTTATGAAGTTTAAGAACCAAAATGTCCACGATGTCCGAATGTTTGTTCAAAGAGGTACGAGCGTGCCTTAGCTTATTTGACTAGCCTTTAGGAGTAGGAAATGTATGAAAATTGGTGAAAAAGGTATATAATAGGTGTTTGAGTTGTTTCATGGTCGAAACTTTCGTGTAAGACTCCCTAAGGACCAACCAAGGGCCCTTGAGGAGGACCCTTGCAGTATGAGGTTACACTGCCTTAGCAGTGTGCATCTACGTGAAAGGAGACGGTTCGTGTGTGGATTGGTGGGACGTTGATGCCAACGTCGTACCACACCTAGACAATTGGAGGAATCCCCTCACCTGCACACTCTCTGAACTCACTTACGTAGTGTAGGATGAAGGGGAGACATCCTGTCGACTCACAGATGGCCCATTGGGGGGTTTCTGTTTGTGAGGGTCTTGAGTTGTTGCATGTTTTAAATGTTAAGTCAATTAACTAATTAATTTGTTTAGGGGTTTTATAGGGATTAAGGGGAGAATAATTAACTTACTGAACTCCCACATAACGTCCCCATCCCCAATTAACCTTATGCAACTCTCAAATACAAACTCTCTTCCTTCTCTCTTCTTTCTCTCAATACTTGAACTCAACATTGAAGACTAGCAAGGAACGGGCGGTGGCTGGAAAAGGACAAATTATTATCAATCATTCAACAAACTTTAAGGTATGGGATGTAATTCACCCTTGAGATTCTTTCCTCAAAGGGTTCCTTCAAAACGGATTACAATAGTTGAGTTTTCTTGTGGGTATCGTCCAATTACGAAATTGATGGTGTGAATTATGTTGTTTATGGTTTATTTAGGTTATAATAGATAGAATAAAATGTAACTGAACTTTATTATGTATAATTGTAATTTTTTTATTCTAATTGAAGAATGTTATCTTTAACAATTAACCCTAAGTTTAATCTTGATTTAAATTGGGTTGTGATTGATTCAATTATCTTTCTTATATGTTATATAACTATTAAATGATGTAGTTATGATAATCATTATTAAATTGGGTTGAATTATAGTCTTTCATGCTAATCGTCACAAGATGATCTATTTTTGAAGGTGGGTTTACCTAGGAATCTTATTTTGAGTTATGATATAGTATTGAATTGTGCTATACTGTTTATTCTAGTCTTCTTATAATGTTGAATATTGAATTATAATGTTCAAATTATATGTTGGATTGAATTGAGGATTCATGGTAAGGACATGACTATGAACTATGAGGAATACTTGGTAGGTTTTAAAATCACTATCTTCACTTCCAATTGTGGTTAAGTCATGATATTATATTGGAGTATTCCTTGTATTAGGATCGATAGGGTGGTAAGATGTTGAATTCAAATGTCTTGATTATGGTTGTGTGGTTGTTAAGATTTAAAAGTTATAAGGTTGGTGATGTGTACAAATATGCCTTATTATTAAATGTTATGTAATTTGTTATTCTCACTAATATGAATTGTAATGAAAGAACTATACTCATGCAATTGTTATTATGTTATGATGATGACGATTATACAAGGGCTAGACCCTTTGACCTTAATTACGTTATGATTGTTAATAAAGGTTTAAAGACATTTCAATAAAGGGACTTAGCTTAATACGAGTGAACTTGACAATGGGATCTTATGGCTTTCCATAGAGGAAATATTACCCTATAGTTCTATATGTGATGTTGACACCCCTTTGAGACTCATTCTGTGATTCAAATGAAATGAGGCCCCAATTACCAAGTTGTATAAAGATGGAATGTGTATGTCTTCTTTCTTGAAGTATATTACCACTATAGGACACTAGCTAGTGGATCCACCTAGGAATCTATGTTTATATTAAGTCTTACCTTCGACGGTAGACAACCTTCCATCGGTGTAAGGTTTTCTGAAACTGGATTCCACACTTACCTCTTGTTGTCAATGTCGGTTAAGGAAACTATTCCCTAAACAAAAATGAAGTAATGAATTATAAACTCACAAATGTGATTTGATATATTTAACTTGAATTAGGTAAGGGTATGGGACAACACCTATGCTTTGCACTAGTTAGCGTTGATGGGAGCTTTAGGAAGTCAATATTATGTACGTATATGACAGTGATGTAAATGATGATAATATGTTGATGTATAATATGAATAGTTGTTACATGAAAATGACTATTTCATTGGAGCATGTACTTGATTATATTACTAATGTATGCTAGTATGCAAACTTAGAGATTTTTTATGGTTGTTTGTTGGGACAACTTGATTAAGAAAGGTTATGGGGCTTTCTTGGTTCATCGCACATGTTGTCTTGGTGAGGATTCATTAGTTTATGGGGCTGCATTTGTTCATTGTACTTGTTGTTTTGCTGACGATTCATGAGTAATTTGTTTGCTTATAATGATATGATTTACCCTTAGTCATGCTTATCATGTTATTCCTTGATTATAAGGTTGTAGCAAGTCATGGGTTCAAGTATGTTGGGATACTTATTACTTATTTGAGTTAGTAATCATGTTTAGTTGATTAGTATGACTTACTTGGTTATGCATGAGCCTATTAAACTTGTAAAATTGCATGTTTTAACTAAATGTACCTTTTTAGCATGATTTGTTCTTTCATGTGTATATGGTCTCATACATAGTATATGTGGAGTACTAACCCCATTTTCTTCCCTTTTCCCAAATATTTTTATGTTCCGGTCGTTGAAGTGTTTTGGAAGGCGACATTGAAGAAGGCTTGGATTCCTTATTCATCTACGTAAGGTAGGTCCTAAACTTCCGAGGTAAATGCCACTATCTAACTTATATACTAGTTATGAGTTTAAGACTCTTTCAGTTCTTTCCTTTTTAATTGAGTCCTATAATTTTGTATGACCTATATTTGTTTTTTTTAGAATTATGTAAGGTCTATGCCCAAATTTTATATACTCCGTTAAGATGGTTATGAGATGTGACAACTTTTTTATGACTATGATATTTTCTATATATTAGTGTGCGATAAGAGTGGAAGGCTATGTAACCTTCCAATAAGAAGGATCTATGAATATTCTATATAACTATATTATGTGTATGTAGAGGTATATGTAACCCTCCAAGTAGATGTAATGAAAAGTTTTAAATTTTTTCACAATTTCAATATATAAATGTTATGAAATGAGAATAACAGGGTATTGTTAGTCCTTAAAGAGGATGATAACGCCGGTTACATCTAGGGAGTAAACCCAGATGTGACATTAGATGTATCTTAGAATGTTGAATTAAACCCAAAAAATATATGTATATTTTCAAGAAACAAGTAATAGAAGGTAAAAAACAAATGGGGAGAATTGGCGTCCTTTGCTATCTGAGAGGCATTGGGTGCTAGACGTCAAAGATCCGAGCGCTTTCTGAGGTGCTCTGGCTGGCGCGACAATTCAGAGATGAATGTTTAGAGCTTCTTTTGGGGTGCGCTTTCTGGCGCAATGCTCCACCCATATCCTGAGTTTTGTTACAACTTTTCTTGCTCGTTTTTCATCTTTAAACCCTCTAAACTTAAATGGTTCTTCCAAAACTATTAGAAATATTCATAACCTCAACATTATACAGATTATACTTGAAAAAAATGAAAAATGTGAATCAATATCAAGAAATTCCAACAACACTACCCACAAGAATTCTGAAAAATTTCATAAAAAATTCAAGGATTTACTTTCAAATGTAATAACTTCACTGAAATTGAATCATTATTGGAGCGTCCGTGAAATAACCTAATGCTATGCGAACTCATTTACCTTTTATGGATCACCTCTGAAGAAATCCACAAACCAAACGCGATAATCTTGATTAATTTTTAATGCTCTTCTCCTTTCTCCTCTTCTTTTCTCATCTCTCAAAACACTAACTCTTTTTATAAAAGCGTAAATTGAGTTTACCTATGACCCCTATGTAATTACCAATAATGAATCAAAATAAAAATATAAGGAAAAGACCAAACTACCCATTTAAAATCTGGATATGACTTTCCTTATTCCAATAGCCCAACTACCATAGGGCGTAAGTCGGAAAAACAATTTTGGAATCACACAATTTCAACAGCGTTGAAAAGATTATTCCAGGAGATTTTCAACCATATCTTTCAGTACACCTTAATAATTCTGAGCTATAATTTACGCACGTTTGAAGTTGATCAAAAACTCAAATTTTCCTTACTTTACAAGTTTCTAGATTTTTATTCTTCCTAAAAATGACTTTCAGATTCTTAGCTTCTCCCTAATTATTTCAATTTACGAGATCTTACAATATCTACCATTGGGATCATTTTTCCTTGAATGACATTACTCTTAGTAGGATAAGGGCGTAATATGCTACATTCAACTCAAGCACCCGTAAGCAAATGCAAAACAACATGCAAACTTATGAAAAATAGGATGAAAAGATTAGTACCTTAATGCAGAACTTCACTTGATTTGAAGAGACATGGATACCTTTTCTCCATAACCTCCTCATCTTCGCGAGTAGCTTATTTATTAATTTTTTTTTCTCCAAAGGACTTTGAATGATGCTACTTTTTTTTTCTCAACTTGCGAACATGGTGATCTAGAAGCTTCACAAAAAGCTCTTCAAAGGATAAGCTATCCTTAACCCCAATATCTACAACAGGCATGATAAATGATGGATTGCCCATTGACTTCTTCAACATGGATCCTCTATTATATTCCATAAGGTGTAATGTACCGGGGACTAAGCTTCCCGTTCTTACCAAACCTCATTACACCCTTTATGGGTGAAACTGTTCAATACACGACATCAGTTACTTTATACTCTAACTCTTTTCTCCTAATATCATTGTAGAATATCTAACAACTCTGCGTACTTTTTAATTTCTCTTGAACCACTTTCCCCTTCTCTATAGCTTGATGAACTAATTTGTGTCCCATAAACCTATGTCACAAACATTAAACCATCCAATAGGAGATATGCATATTTTCTCATGAATAACTTTATAAAGAGACATTTGGATGCTTTATTGGTAATTATTGTTGTAAGAAAACTCGATGAGAGTTAAGTGATCATCCCAATTACCTTCGAAATCAATCACACAGGCCCTTAACATATGCTCTAAGATCTACATTATATGTGTTTCTTTCCCATTTGTGTGAGGATGAAAGACAATACTTAAGTTCTCCTTTAAACCAAATCCGTTTTATAAGATTTGAAGAACTGTGTAGTAAATTCTGCACCTTTATGTAAGATAATGGATAACAAAAACCCATGGGTTGTTACCGCCTCTTGGATATGTATCTTGCAAAATCTTCAAGCAAATGCGTAGTCTTTACTAGGAAAATATGAGTTAATTGTGTCATGCGATCCATAATCACCCAAATGGAATAATGTTACCTGCGAGAC
Organism: Solanum chmielewskii; assembly: GCA_027704785.1. Taxonomy (NCBI): domain Eukaryota; kingdom Viridiplantae; phylum Streptophyta; class Magnoliopsida; order Solanales; family Solanaceae; genus Solanum; species Solanum chmielewskii. The sequence goes on along the minus strand of JAKWIX010000324.1, from coordinate 36,936,672 downwards.
TTTTGTAAACCCGTGATAAAATCCATATGCGTAATCTCCCACTTCCATTCAAGAAGTCCTATATTATGAGCCAAACACCTGGTTCTTTCATGCTTTTCTTTAACTAGTTGGTAGTTCAGTCACTTGGCTAATAATTCTATATAGCCTTTCTTCATACTACTCAAAAATTAAGAAAATTTTTTTTGGAACCTGGATGAATGAATTGTCTGGAGCTATGAACTTCCTCCATGATCCTCTCTTGAAGTCCATAAACTATTGGTACACACAACCTACCTTTATATCTCCATACACCATCTCCATATTTTTCAAAAACTATTACTTCTACCTTACGAAAATTGACCTCCAATACAAGCAAAATTTTATCTTGGTCTTTCTTTTCTTTTAATTATGACAATAATGATGAGTTAACCCCATTAATCACCACTACTCCTCCTTCTATGGAATCCATTATCCGGTCTCCCAAACATGTAAGTCTCTGCACATCTATGCTAACTGTCTCTTTTATACCTTCAAAATGGGAGGTACTAACTATACAAAACCTACTCAAAGAACCAACAACAACAATCTCCTTACCTAGGTGGTAAATAATACTAATGTCATAATTAACATTCTTTGTATGCTATTCCACTCTGTCGAAGTAAACACATATTGATAGATCTTGTAATTTGAGAACACATCTATATGTACAATGCACAAATAATGTCGACATATCTTAAAAGAAAGTATAGCTACACGAAACTCTAAGTAATGGGCTGGGTAATTTATATCAAGAACTTTAAGTTGCCTGGTGGAATAAACTATAACCTTGTCATGTGCATCAATATCAAACACAAACAAACTCTAGATACATCAAAATACACCACGAAACCTTGCGTAACTTATGTAAGGTCAACAGTGGGGGAGTAGTCAACCTCTTTTTTAACTTTAGAAAGCTTTACTCACAAGATTCAAACCATTGAAACTTATCTTCTTTCTAAGTTAACTTGCTTTAGGAAGACGAAATAGATGAGAATCTCTCTAAGAACCTTCTACAATATCTAGCCCAGACCAAAAAACTCCTAATATTAATTGGAAATATGGTTCTAGGCCAATGTTGCGATGCCTCTATGTTTTGGGTATCAACTCTAATGCCATAGATTCAGTCCAAAACACAAATTTAGAGAACATAGCATATAACTCTTTATCATTCAAATTCTAAAGAACTATTCTGAGATGACTTGCATGATCTTCTTCATTTATTTAATATATTAGTTGTTCATCGGTGAAGACGATAATAAACATATCTATATAAGGTTTGACAACTCTGATCATAAGGTCTATAGACGTTGCATATGCATTACTTAATCCGAATGGTATGAACAGATACTAATAATGTCCATAATGGATCCTGAATGTTGCCTTAGGAATATCACCTTCCCTTAGTTTTAACTGATGGTAGAACCAATTTGAGGTCAATCTTTGAAAAACAAGAAGCACCCTAAAGCTGATAAAAAGATAATCAACTTTAGGAAGAGGATACTTTTTTATGATGGCTACTTTGTTAAACTTACAATAATAGATACACATCCTAAGGGAACCATGCTTCTTTCTCACAAATAAGACTCAAGCGCCACAAGGTGAGACACTTGATCGAATAAATCCCTTATTTAAAAGACCTTTTAGTTGCTCTTTAAGCACGTTCAACACTGGAGTCCCATTCCATATGTCGTAATAGAGATAGCATAAGTATATAGAAGACTATTTATGCGAAAGTCTATAGCTCTAAAATGAGGGACTCCAGGTAGATGATCTTGATAGACTTATTGAAGCTCTTTTACTATAGGACTGACTAGATAACATGTATCTTTACACTAGAGTCATTAAAATCGGACTGAGTGATAGACACACCCTTTGGAAACTTTCTTGTCTTAAGATATGAAATTAAAAGATCCCTAAATATTCTTGAACTGCTTTTCTACTATAAGACTAACTCATTAGGAATTTTGAACCAGACAACTCGAATCCTCCCATCTATTGACGCATAATAGGAATGAAATCATTCTATACCGAGAATGACATCAAAATCTACCATTGTCTAATTCAATTAAGTCATCCATGGTATCAAGTTTATTGATGGAAATTACACAATCACGATATACTCAATCAGCTTGAATAGATTCAAAAACAGATGTGTAGAAACACATAAGGATTCAAAGAGTTTCTCAAGAATAACATCAAACTGATTCGCAACATAAATAATTCAAAAAGATAACTAGCTATTGGGCATAAATAAGAATAAACATCTACAAATAAATACTTTGATCATTCCACTGGAAAAATTTGGAGAAATCTCTTGATTTTGGAGACTTTAGCATAAAGACGGTTTGTTTCTGTGTTGGTACTCGAAGTAGCTCCTCTAGGTGCAGCCTTGCCTAGTGACGTAACTGATGAAGATTGGGTTATATTTCCCGGATTTCCACTACCCTTCCTATTCAAAGTTAACTCTTTAATGAAGTGAACCTCTTGCCCACACTCGGAACAATATGTCTGGCCATCACGACAGTTATCTGGTGGGTTCTACCACACCTAAAATATAGTGTAACCCAACTACCTCCTTGATACACAACATCTTGATACAGTGTTGAGAATTCTTACCACCATACTCACCATTTATTCAGGGTACCTATGTACAAAAATATGATAGTGTAGACCCCTTTTGCTTTTGCGGAAAGGGATACCGTTCTAACACCCAAAATCATTGCCTGCCTTAGATTTCTTATTTCTAAATTCATCTATATCCCTGGACATCTCTTTCTCAACCTACAACACATAGACCATCAACCTTGATATGTCCATTTCCTTAATAAACATAGATGCCCTACCCTCTTTGTTCGATAGATGGGACAACCTAGAAATAAACAAACTCATCCTACCCCTCAAGTTTGCAAGCATCTCCGGAGAATAATGGGACATTTTGGTGAACTTCAGCATATTTTCTTGAACACTTAGAGAATCTTGCTTAAGTCCTACAATAAAGGAATGGAAGAAACTTAATACTTAATTTTAGATCAAGATAACCCTAGTGTTGGATAAAATGCTCGGCAGAAGACTTAAATATTAGATATATAACTCATGAAATAACTTAATAAATAATATATTTGACATAATAGCAGCACAAGCCTTACACAAATACAACTTAAAAGAATAAGCCTAAAGAACTATAAATTATTGTCTATGAAGCCTCTATAAAGAACGTGTCAGGATATGACCACTGATCATCGTAACAGCTAAAAACTAGAAACAAAATTATATAAAGTAGAGTCCTCCAGTATGCAAGGAGGATCACCAACTGACTCTGAATGATGAACCTGATCATTAAGATCAATAAGGCATTGGATGCTATCTTTGTTACCTGCGTTTGTATTATAAGATGATTTAGGTCAATTGGTATTTGTAATTTGAAAGTACAAGTATGCGATTTGGAATGCTAATCATAATATATGCTTGTAAAGATTATTAAAGTAACACTACCTCGTCTTCTCTCAACTCATGAATAACTTAACTAGTAACAAAGCAATGAAACCCATGCAATATTTTAATAACATTCTACAATAATAAAATCACTTAATTGTTAATGAAAATTCAATAACAAAGTCAACTTTAATCAAAGTTTTTGTGAGAATTTATCTAAATGAAAACCACCACTATGAGCCTAAGTGGTGATAAAATACCTTGCCCACTCTACCTTAATTTACATATTATTTACCAACATGTAGGCCGCTTAACTTAGTGGATCCACTAGTCTATACTAAAAACATCTTAAGGAGTCATCTATCAGGTATGATCTTTTATTACCCGTGCTCAATACTACTCTCAAAATATACTTAGCGCATATGTTTTTAAAAACAAACTTCATTCTATGGTCTGAGATTATTACTCAAAACTTATCTTAAAACCTCTTTTGTAATTGATGTTCTCTTTCTATTTCCAAACGCAAACATTAATAAACTCTTTCGTAATTGATGTTCTCTTCCCTTATAGTTTTTAGAGAAATGAATTAAACTCATTACTCTTTGCTCAACGTGAAACTTAACACTTAATATAAAGTTAAAACGTTTTTTGATAACTAATAAACTATGCTTCGACTTGCTTCTTAACTTCTAGACATGAATCTTAACTTCTATTGACTTAGATCTTACCTTCCCTTGAATATGATTATGGATTAATGGTTCATTATCTCATGTTTATAGATGTTTATATGATATTTAGGTGTACCTTAAAGTGTTGTAATTAACTTGATAATATAGGCATATTCCTAAGTAATAAGTACTAGAAGGTAGGGAAAAAATGGGAAAAACTGGCCTCCTTGGCGCTCAGGCGCAGGGCACAAGCCCTAAAAGATCCGAGGTTTTGCTGGGGCGCTCTGGAAGGCGCAAAGTACCAGAACCCTAAGTTAATAAACCCTTTTGGGATCTTTGGCTGGCACTCACTGCAACCCTATCTCCAGGTGTTTGACGACTTTGCTTTCTTGCTTTTCATCTCTAAACTCTCTACACTTCAATTATTCTTTCCCCAAAATGTTGGAATAATTTATACCCTCAATATACATCAGATTATACTTGAAAAACACAACTAAAAACATAAATCAATCTCAAGAAAACTCCAACAACACAACCCTCAAGAATTCAAACGAATTTCATCAAGAACTAAAAGATTTACTTTCAAATCAAATAAATTCATTGAAATTGAATCATGATTGGTGGGTAGGTGAAATAACCAAACGCTATGTGATCTTATATACATTTTAGGGATTACTCCGATGAAATCCACAAGCTAAACGCGACAGTGACTAAGTTCATTTTAGACCCTTATGTTATTGTCAATGATGAATTAATATAAAAGGGTAAGGAATAGATCAAACTACCCTTAAAAAATAAAGAATGGACTTTCCTTACTTAAACAACCCAACATTCAAAAGTATTGTAATGTTTTGGGGCATCCAATCCTTCAACGTAGACCACTCAAGAGGAAAAAAGAGTTGAAGAACTGGAAAAATTCTATTCAGAAGAATGTTACTGTTTCTACAGATTATGGGATCAAAATGGATAAAGCGATTAATATTGTTGATATTAATGATACTTCATCCAATAACATTGATAATACTGTTGCTTTTACTTTAAAAGTTTAGATACCAAAAGTTAACAAAATTTCTACTGCCAAAGCGATAAGTTAGAGGTAAATCCAACAAAGGTTAATGTAACAATGGCTACTGATATTCCTATTGCTCGTACACAAAAAAAATAATAATTTCAAAAGAATTCTAAGATTAGAGGATATAAGAAAAACCAACACCAAAAGCACAAAGCGAAGAAATGAGAAGCCCAGAATTTGAATATTTATTACCAAAAAAATGAAACTAGAGGACAAACCCACAAAGGATAAAAAACAACATAGAGAAAGTAAAGGTGCAAGAAGAGGAGAACATATAACAACCTGTATTCAAAACATACCAAAAATCTGTTTTTCAGAAAAAAATCTTCAGGTGCAACTAACGTGACCATCGACGGACCCTAGCCTAACCCACAGTCAGTCCTGCACAATCATCGATTGGATCAGAAACTCAAAAAAATATTAGCCTAGGAAAATTGGCAAATGGTTGGTCGATGGAAGACATTGCGGTCCGTAGGTCAGACTACGATCTGTATTTCATGACCGTCGATCCATACTTCCATCACCCAGTCTTTCACAAGAGCGAAGGATGACAATCATGGTCCATAGGTGGACCTACGGTTTGTAGGTTTGACCGTAGGTGGCAAATTAGCAAACTATTAAGAGAAAATGCAGTTGGTAAACTTCAAATGGTCATAAATCATAGTATTGAGTGAAATAGGTGTCCCATAACCTAGACATAGATAGATAATCTAATTATCTTTCCATAGTCACAGATCTTGCTAAAATAAGACCTCCAAGTAAAAAGTTATGACTATTTTAGTAAGGACTGTTGAACAGGACCAACCGACGAACCCAATGATGGAGGGTCGGTTAAACGACGGACCGTCAGTCCTGAATGTCATTAGGAGACAGAAACTTTCCCAAGTGTCTTTTGGACCTTTCCCCCTCCGTTCAAACCCTAATATACGTTGTTTTGTTCCTAAATGATCATATTTTAGTTAGTTTAAGCCTAGAAACATAATTAAATCATATCTAAGTAAAATCATTAAATCAAAACTTAGAAAAGAAGCAAGAGATAAGAAAAATCTCAAGAACCCTAGTTCAAGCACGCCACCAACACTAGCATTTCTAGCCCAGAAACTTAAGTATTTTTCCGTGAAATGCATCGCCAAGAATGTGAGATTTAACTAGTGGGTTCCTTGCACTAATTGGGTCCCTAGTTTATATTCAGTTATTGAATCTCTTATCATGATTAAATCTAGGGTTTGTAGAAATTTTATAGAACTTCATGAATTTATTAAATATATGATCCAAATCATATGATCATGTTATTACTCACATTATCGCATGAATTTCAGAACCCTATTTTGTATTTCTTTAGTTCTTTAATTACACATGCTAGGTCACATACTTCATACACATCAAATATACATGCCTCAGTTATAAATGCATAATTACCAGATTAAATGTTGTATTCTTTGTTTGCATGTTCAGTTTCGAGGTATCTAGTATTTACAGAAACTCAGACATAATCTATTGATTTAAATAATTCATTGTGAGTAGCATAATACCGATTTAGACTAGGTTTTAGCGTATCCAATAGTCCAAGAACTACTATCCAAGTAGATTGTAAGTCCCCTGTGTGGGCAATCATTTTAGTGATCATGCCAGCATGCCTTTAGTCCTCTTGCAGGTTATATTAGGTCTTCTCTATGGGGCGTATACATCAGACTCCACATATAGTTCATGTAGTTTTATTATTAGTTATAAATATCTCCCACATACCAAGCAGACTCTCTGCATTGACCATTTATAAGTATATTCAGCATTCAGATTCAACATGTAATAAATTTGTCATTGCATTAAGTTAGCTAAGAAATTTAGTATATCATGTTTAGATTATTGTAATTGTTTTTATTCCTGTTCAGTTATGTTTTATTTCAGATTTACTCTATCCTACATGCTCAGTACGTTTCAAGTATTGACGCATATGTGTGCTACACTTCTCGTTATGTAGGTTCAGGTTCTCACCATCCAGATAGCGTATATATCAATTTTGATCTTTAGTTCAGCAGATACAGTCATTATTCCTCATTCTTTGAGGACAATAATCATGAGTTTCTTTTCTGAATTTATTCTTCTATTTTCAATTTTTGCTAGATATAGGTGAGACTTGTCCCAGTATTTTTTGTCAGTCAGGCTTATTTCAGACATAGTTAGATTCATCTTAGTATTGAGTAAGTATTTCTTTTTTTCAAACTCATTGTTTTCAAATATCTCAGTTATAGAATATAGTTATTCCCCATCTTTTCATATTAAATTATGATTTAGCTTTTGCATTAGTTTATACTAATTAGTATGCTCATGATTATGCCAACAGGGTTTGCTGGAGATCATTTATGGTTCTAAGTTTCATGTCCGCGTCTCGGTGGTAGCTTGGGGCGTTATAACAAACTAGTCCAATTTCTGAAATGTGCCTTCAAAGATCTCTAAGGATTTGCTTAAGAAGATTTCCAATTATAAGAAGAAAAAACTAAGAAGAAGATGACGTGTTCGGCATAAAATAAATTAAGGCACTGTAATGTAGATTTTGGAACAAGAAAAGTAGTACAGTAAAGAAGGGAGGGAAAGGAAAGATACCAAAGATATCAAAACATGAAAGGCATAACTAAGATTCAAGAAGTTCATGACGTCTCAGAAAGTGAGAAGGTTGTAAGAAACACTACAAGTATCCAATAAAACAACAATAGAAATAGGGAGATGAAAACTAAATCTCAAATAAGCACAAACCTAGTTGAAGATCTGTCGGAATAAAGATTACATCTTACTCTATTTGTGACTAATAATTTCAAATATATTAATGGGAAAATTAAAGTAAATCAAAGAACTATTAGAATAGGTAATATTCCATGGCTTGAACAAAATAACATCAATGATATGGGTATAGACAACATAGTCGAAGAAACACATGAGGAATTTGGACTAAATCAGGAGAAAGGGTCTATATCTATCCTCAAGGATCAAGAATATTATTTTCTTTGATTTTCATTCACATAGTGTGAACTTATGGTGGAAGAGCTACTGGGAAACTCTAATCTTTAAATGTCACATGAAATATTGAAATCTTTCTGATGTTGTTTTTGTTTTTTAACATATTTCTGTAAAAAAATTTCTCTTTGTTAGTTATAGTATTGGCCATGTTACCAAGACCCATTTTAATTCTCCAGTAATTGGAACACACGTTCCTTTACTTCTGTTGTATAAATACATGTAAATCTAGTTTAACAGAACATACCGAACACATTAGTCTAAATCTTTCATTATAGTTTCCAAGCCATACATCCTTAATATCCCTTATTCTTGTCCTATGTATTCAATTTTCTTTTCTCATACTCTCTAGTTATGGTAAACCCTAATTCAACCACTGATGGAACTGATGATGGCTCTTCTAGTAGTCAAACTCTTCAAACCACCATCAACATAGAATTTACTCATTCCTTTATTCCTTTGTTCCTCGAAATCACCTTGAACTATTCTTGTCAACACTACATTCGATGGGAAGAGCTATGTTGGTTGGAGGAGAGAAGTCCTTATAAGTCTTTCGGCTAAGAACAAATTGGGATTTGTGGATGGTCAATCATAGAGACATTTGTTTTATATGCAAAAAATCAACTCTTTATTAGGTGTAACGATATGGTGATCTCTTGGTTTGTCAACTATATATCAAAAGATATTTTGGAGAGCGTCTTGTACTCCAAAAATGCTACAAGTAATTGGAAGGGATTGGAGGACTGATTTTGTCAAAGCAATGGAGCTTTGTTATATATACTACAAAAATAACTAAGTGATTAGTTCAAGGAAATTCTAACATAGCGGGATATTACACGAAATTAAAAAAAATCTTGGATGAATTAGATAGCCTAGATACTTGCAATTATTGCTCTTGTGACTGTTCTTGTGGAGGTAAATCCAAAGCGTTGAAGTCTAAACAAGATCACAAGCTCATTCAATTCCTTATGGGATGAAATGAGAAATATTCAGGTGTAAAGACGAAAATCCTTACGGTTTGTCCACTACCCAGTGTTAACCCATGTCTATTCCCTTCTGATCCAATATGTAAAGCAAAGGGAGATGCATGTTGGACAACGCTCTATTGAATCTTCTTTTATAGAAACAAGGAAAAAAATGAAAGCCACAAAACTTTTCAATTTAGACATGAAAGGAGATTCTAAAGCAAAGAGAAATCATCTCATTTTTTCTCACTGTAAAAAGCTTTGGCATTCTTTTTACAAGGGCTACAAGATAATAGGTTTAAATGCGCACTTCAAATTTACAAAAGGAAAGAGAGTTTAATCTGGTAATGTTTATGGAAACACAGCGACTATGAATGACAATGAGGGTAGTCACTCTGCTTATACTCTGGAGAAAGGACAAAAAATCATCTTTTCCAATTGATCCAACAGGTTAGACATTATTTTCTAGATAAGATGAGTTTTTCAAAATCATATTTTGTTATATAGATATTAGATATTGGTTCATCGGCGCACATGACATGTGACTTTAACTTTTTGTTGAATGTTCAAACTCTTATCAAGCCTTTTTATGTAAATCTTCCTAATTCACAATGATTTAAGGTCACTCAGGTTGGGTGTGTATTCATTCTGCAAAATGTGACTTTCTCTAATGTCTTGTATGTTCCTTCTGATACAATACGTTATCAATTAATGGATTTTGTCAAAAGGCTGATTCTATACTCATTTTTTCTACTTTAGTTGAGAGACAATTTAATTAAAATTTATTAAGTTTAAGTTGAGAGACGATTTAATGAAAATTGAATAAAACTATTCCTCTCTTTTTAACTGTGTTCTAATACCCTACTATGAATCCGCGTATTGGATAATTAGTTTTTTAATGTGTGAATTGTCTCGATTAATTGAGAATGGTTTTTTCTTATACATAAATGATTTGGACATCTATGAGTCTTTCAAAATCTTTTGTTTATAATGATGAACAAATGCTCAGTTTCTTCCCTAGTTATATGATAATAATCTTGTATTTTATATTTCGTCATATAACTTAGAAAGACTCGAATAATTAAATTAAACATATTGTATTAACCTAAATGAGTCTTTGTGTTTTACGGTGCAAGATAACTTTTTAAAGGCATAATACATAAATATTCCTTTTAACATGACTTCAAATTAAATTTATACCCTTCAACTTTGGGTGTGAACAAGTATGCACTTAAATTTTAATAAAGTTGAAGTAATAGACACACATGTCCTACATATCATCCTACATATCATTTTTTTCCTACATGATATCCTACGTCTATTGTGCCATGTAGAACTCGTGAGTTTATTCATTTAAAAGTTTGATAGTTAAGGTGCCTATTTGTGCATTCTGAAAGTTGGAGGTCAAAGTTAAAATTCGAAGTCATGTTTAGGGTCCAATATATGTATTATGACCTTTTAAATGGATAAATATGAAATTGATATGGTTAAAGTGGCATGTGAGTCTTGGTATGATGATATAAATTAGAATATGCCTTGTTCGGGTAACTCTTGATAAATGGAAACTTGTAAATGTTATATCGGGGTCTTAAAGAGAGTTCTGTAGTATCACAGAGAGAATGTAAAGTCCTTGCGACTCATTAGCTGAAAACACATTTGTTTATCTAGGAGGTCTGTGACCTAAAATATAGATGACCAATATAGGTTGTTAATTGGAACAGCCAGTACAATCTTTTATTTGGGAGAGTTTTCTTTGCCACATTCTTATTTATCTTAAGTTCATGTGGCAAATAAGGATTTGGGGCCCTCGGTTTGGCGGAAGAACGACTCTTATAGCCGATGGGTCGCATTATGTCGGTGAACACTACCTTACTTAGGATTAATGATTTTTTACAGGTTTATATCGAAATGTTCTAGTATGCACTTCGGTTTTTTCTCTATTGAAGAAAATCCCTATTAGAAGAGCAAGAAAACTTTCCATTAGTAGTAGGAGTCCAAATACAATGATCTGTCTCCTCCATATTTCAAATGTCCACTTGAATAAGTGGTCGAACTAGTTTACAATAAAGATTCTGTATGAGACAATCACGACCCTAGAAGAAATAAGGGAAATAACCTACAATTTTTTAAAGGATTGTATTTGGGGGGGGGGTCAATTTGAATTTTGAATTGTAGCTAGGTTATTTGATTTGTTGAGATAGTTTTGGTTGTTTTAAATTTAAAATTATGCAGATTATATGTTTGATTGTTATATAAAACCCCTCAATGCAAAAGAAAATTATTGAAATAAATTGAATGTTATTGAATGTCATTTCAATATATTGATAGGCATGTATCTTTTTGTACAGACCCATTTTTTAAAAATCACCAACAGTGGTATAAAGAGTTTATTTATATTACGGGATTCGTGAAATCTTTCAAAGAATTACCATACTACTTTTAATCAGCAAGGCTATTTTCCAATCTTTTTAATGCGTAAAGGCTATCAATTTTAACCCGCCAGGGTTACTATGTTCAACCCGTGTTTTTTTCAATGAACGGGCATTTCTAATCCAATTTTTAACAAAAAATAATAGCAAATAAAAATCTCTCTTTGAGTTCCCCAAAAACATATATAGGCGAAAACTATCAAATTTTTTCTGTGAGGATAAAAACTTATTTTGAAACCTGTGTGATACGTGATGTTGTGAAAGAAGAAAAATCTTTACAATAATATTTTGCAAAAAGCTAATAAATTTCAGTTTGAAGACTTTAAAATAATTTCCTGCTCAAGACAATGTCATAGAAGGCGTTTTTGAAGAACAAATTCAAAAGAAGAATATGAAAAAGGAAGAAATTTTGCAAGTTCAAAAATAATTACAAAATCAACTACCAAAGAAAAAATTGAGGAGTACTTTTACAATTGCAATAACTAAAGTTGTTTTAGTTTCCTTCTAGTTACTGCAATAACTTTTTGTAAAATAAGTTTTTTAGTTTCAGATTTATTTGATTTTTTCAAATATTTTAGATTGTTTTGAATTTCCAATTATGTTGATTATGTTGTTTGTTGGTTATTTAAAGCTTCTTAATGCTTAAGTTTCTTTTTGCATAGTGTACTTTTTAGTTATGAAAATATTTGATCTCTTCATGTACAAAAGTATTCTTTGTGTACTTTACTGCCATTTAGTGTCTCATTGACACTAACATTTTGTGTTATTAATACATTGGTGACTGAGATCATTCTATTCTTAGACGACATATTCCAAATTAACCTCGAATATTAAAGGGGAATAATTTCCTCAAGTGATACTGTGCATTAATTTGACTTGATCTTCTTTCCATTCTATTCGTCTACATTCTGGTACATTTTACATATTTTAGTTTTGTGAATGAATTTATGTTCTTCTATTCTTCAATGGTTCATTAATTTTTAGTAATTTCGTGTTTTTGCAAAGTTTGTTTCCATTAGTAATAGTGTTTATACAAAGATGGTGTAAAAGTAATGATAATATCGAGAGAAAGTTTTCTTTTGCTCAATATCCGTATGAATAAAAAGATCTTAAAAGAAATTGATTTTCCTCAAATCTGATTCACAATTGAATTTATCTATTGTCTATGCGGAAGAAATCCCACGTAGAATAGCAAGAAAAATTTCCATCGGTAGTAGGAGTCCAAACGCAATGATCTTTCTCCTCCATATTTCCAATGTACACTTGAATCGTGTGTACAACTAGTTGATCAGAACAGATGTCCCTCAAAGGGAGTCTTGATCCAATTGACTATCAATAATTAAGTACTTCATAGTGCTGCAAAAGATTTTCTTTGAATATTACTTAATTAACTAATGGACCTTGTAGAGACCAATTATCCCATCAAAAAAACATCTTGCCTTCATTGATCTCTCAATTAATCTAATTTCCACAATAACCCTGATATGAAGAAGATTTCTCCAAGCATTGGAGTTTTTTTAAAAAATATGTTTGGCCACCATGTTGGTTTTAGGGAATTATTTGTCTTTCCTTAAGTTAGATCATAAATTGTTCATGGTATTAAGCCTCCACCACATCTTTGATATTAAAACTTTTCAAATATCAACTAACGTTTTGAAACCCAAACTACCCTCTTCAATAAAATAAAAAAGATTCTTCCAAGAGCACCAATGAAGTTGACCCAAAAATAACTTAGAGAAAAATCTTGGCGGTTTCAAGAGCAGCATAAAATGAAGAGTTTGTGATTGGAGAATGTGTCTGTTGTTTTCCCATCCACTAATCTTATTTATAAATATGACACCACAAGTATTGAAAAGGAAGACTCAAGTCTGATTATAGTCTGTAATATTGAAGTTTGCCTTTTTTTACTACAATAACATTTAGTAAAATATGTTATTTAGCTTAAGATGAGTAGGAATTTTGAATTTTTGTTAGGTGGTTTGAATTGTTAACTTATTTTACGTTGGTTAAAATTTAAAATTATGAAGATTATGTTATTGTTGGCTATATATAGCCCCTCAATGCTTAAGAAATTATTGATATAAATTGAAAGTCATTTCAATCTATTGAGAGACGTTTCAATTCTTTTGTGCAACCCCATTTTTTTAAAAACACTAATATTGGTATCAAGAGAATTTTTTTAAAAACACCAATATTGGTATTTATATCCTGTTTTTATAATTTCTTCTTCTAATACTAACTCTCTTGTTATATAATTTTCTTCTTGTCCTGTATTTATTAATATTTTATATTTTCTTTGGTCTATTATTCCTGTTATGAAATAATGATATGGTGTTATTTCTTCTTTATCTAATAAGCTTTGGGGAATTTCATATTTTCTTTTAGATGTACTCATCCTTGATGAGGTAGCTCTTGTCAATGTATTTGGTACGCTTGAAGTGCTTAATCTTTTTTTTTGGTTTTCACATAGTTGTATGAACCATTGATTTAAAAAATTTATTCTAGATCCTAAAGTATCTACCATTCCTTCATTATTCCAATCTTTTATTACGTTTGTACTAAATGGTTCTGGTAATTTTGTATAATATTGTTTTCTTATTTCTTTTGCTTCGTCAAAATTGAATTTAGCTTTGTAATAATATTCTTTAAATGCGCAAGTATATTCTTCTAAGTAACACATTTTACATATAGCTAATTTTGTCATAAGTTGTCTATATATTAATGGGTTTAATAATCATCTCATCTGGTCACTACTACAGCTTTCTTCTTTTTGTCTTTTAAACCAATTTCTTAAAATAGGTATTTCTAGTACTTTTTCAACACTTAAATCTAATTATTTTCCTTTTATTTGTTCAAATATCGTATTATCAAATATAATTTTCTGTTCTGATGATTCTTCATCTTGATATTCTTCCTTAGATATTATTTTTATTTCATTTTCAGACATTATATTTCTTCATCTGTTTCGTTATTATCTATGTTAATATTTTCTTTTTCATTCTCAGTTTCTACATCTGATACTTCATATATACTATCATTTTCACTTAATTCATAATCTATGTATTCTATTTGTTTGTAATTCATATTCAAGACAATCTAATTCTAATTCTAACATTAATATATCTTTTCATTATCTATAATTAATTCTGCAATTTGTTTTCTTTTTGGGTTTTTGGGTAATTTACAATCTTTAGCTATGTGTCCTATCTTTCCACAATTATAACAAGTACATTGGGGTATTTTTCTTTTTGGTCTGTATGGTCTTTTTATTTTATGGTTTTTTACATAATACCTTCGTCTTGGTTGTTTATATTTATATATAGTTTTGTTTTTTCTATAATTTTTATATCTTTTAGATTTTTGTTTTTTAGTTGTGCATCCAAATTGTGGTGCCATTTTATTTTTGCAACATGATAAATTTTTATTTAATACTTTAAACTTGTGTTTTTTTTCAATGCATATGCTTTTCTAATCTAATTTTTAACCAAAAATAACGGTACAAAATAATCTCTCTTTGATGTCCCCAATAGTTTTTATAGATGAAATTTATCAAATTTTTTATGTCAGAATAAAATCATATTTTGAATATTTTTCTTATATGTGATGTTGTCAAAGAAGAAACCTGAAAAAACATACCATACATTCATAGTTAGTAATGTCATGATCGACAGTGTTCCCAGCAAACTGAAAAAAAAATACCTTATATCCGTCAGACCTGTAGAACTATTAGGATCCATTAAGAAAAGAACATTCTTAATCTCCTTCTCGGTAGGAATGTCTTCTAGAAAGTCATTGTAATATTATTAACCAAAGTATCTAAATATATTAAGATGGAATCTCTAGAAGCTCCGATATTATTTGAGTGAGTGAAAATATTGTTGAAGTAATCAATGTTTCTGCAAATTATGAATTTGGTCATTGTATTATGCTTTGTTCATGTTTAGTATGTTTAGTATATTCAATATGTAGATTTTTAAAGCATTGTTGAACATGCTTTATTTAAGTTATGTTATGTTGTTCAGTGTTGTATTGTCTTTCATAAACAATACCTTCAACAATCGACACATACTATGTGCTACATCTTCCTGTGATGTAGGTTCAGGTCAGCAACATTCTAATAACTCACGAATTGATTGTCAATCTCCATGTCAGCAGTATCGATGGTGAGTCCTCATTCTTTTAGGTTAATGGACATCTTTTCTTTAATTTTTTAGCCTTTTTAGTTGAAGTTTGTGTAGAGTTCGCTGGGTCTTGTCTCGTGATCTCTAGTCAGTTAGAGACTTTTATTCAGACATAGTTAGATTCAGTTTCAGATTTAAGTTTCGTATTTCAGTAGTTATTGAACTCTTAGACGTTTATATATTAAGACTAAGGATTGGTATAACCCATCATTTCATTAAATCATGTTTATACTTCTGCACAATATTTCTACTTTCAGTAAATCTTTAAATATTCTTATGATACGCTAGATCAAGGTTAGCTTCGGGTCACTCGTGATCCTAGATCTCGTTCACATCAAGGGGTAGTCTCAATATTAATAGAAACTGTTAGGTTATTAGTATTTTAATATTAATTTTTAACATATTAAATTTCTTTATTTTGGAGTTATAAGAATGACCATTTGTCATGTTATTTATATTTGACTTGATAACCATGTAATGCCATTACTTTTGACTTTATTGGCTGAATTCATTGTGAGATAAAAACATTCCAATAAACATTGGAATAGATAGTTTCTACATCATCCATTTGCATTGGTTACCCATCATTTTATTTCATTCTTAATTCCTCCATTATTCTCTTTAACCTATGTAACATATGTAACTCATAAGGCCATTTAGCTTCACTAATTACCACCCCATTATCTTCCTATTCATTGTAAGGAAGACCTTATCAGCTATAAATAGTGGTGTTATTCATTTGGTTTTGAACAAACAACACACAAGAGAAATTGTTGAGTGAAAGAGTTAGTCAAAAAGAGAGTTCTTATTAGTTGAATAGATGAGTTTTTTTGTGGAGCTTTAGGCTCAACTCTTTTCAAGAGTTGTTGAGTTAAATTTTGAGAATAGACTGTTGTATCCTAGTTGGGACAAGTAACTGAGAACTACTGCTGGACCTGTGAAACATTTGTTTTATGGGCTTGAACCTCCTTAAAGAGAACGAGATATCCACACCTCAACCTGAAAAGATTTATTACTTCATTTGATTTTTAGTTGTAATCTTGTAACTTTTTGTTATATTGTAATTTTTCACTAACAATTTTATGGAGATTCAAAATTACTACAATTGAAAAAACCGCAGATGTCAAGAGGGAGATCATAACAAGTCCTTTCGATTCAATGGTAACTATTTTAAGAGATGGAAGGGTAAAGAACTTTTCTACTTAATTCTTCTCAATGATTCTAATGTGTTAACTGAGAAGAATCCTAGTAAAGAAGACATAACCTCTATGAATGATGATGAAACTATTTCTCATCTAGAGAAAGTAGAAAAGTATAATGGTTATTCCTATAAGTGTCGATATTATCTTCTTAATAGTCTGTCTGAAAATTTTCATGATTATTTTGTTAGAACTTACTACTGTGCAAAGAAAATTTGGAAGGCATTGCAGAGTAACTATGATACTGATGAGGCTGGGGTGAAAAAATATGCAGCTAGTAGATTATTTCGTTTACAAATTGTGGACAACAAATCAGTGGTAGATCAAGCTCAAGACTTCATCATGATAGTTGGAGAACTTAGGTCCGAAGAGGTTAAAATTGGAAATAATCTTAGTGTTTGTGGCATAGTAGATAAGCTTCCACCTTCTTGAAAGGAATTCAAAAAACTATCCGCCACAAACAAAAGGAAACCTCTTTTGAAAACATGGTAATGAAAATCCACATGCAAAGATGCACTTTTACAAATAGAAGAGAACAATATCACGTAGAAGGTAAATTTAATCACATGAAATAATGCTACTCTTGAAACTCACAAAAATATTTCATAGGGTCAAGAAAAATAATGGTTGACATCCCATGAAAAAAGTGATGAAAATCACCAAGCACAAAATCAACAAGTTTAAGCAGAGGGACCATGCTTTGTTTTTGGCAAGAGTGGATATATTACTCGATTTTGCAGATTCCCAAGATGTGGTCCTAACCCTCAGGAAAACATTACTTAAGAACCTTTTGTTTCAGCAATTACCGACATAAACATGGTTGAGAATGTTGATGGTTGGTTGGTTGATTCTTGTGCAAACCGTCATGTCTGTTATGACAAAAACATGTTTAAATATATACTCATTATGCGAAGCCAAAACAATCATGCTTGATGATGCTCACACTACTCAAGTACTTTTAAAGGGAGATGTTAAATTGTTTTTTACTTCCACAATGGTATTAAATTTGAAAGATGTTCTTTATAATCCTTCGATGCTAACAAAATTGATATGTAGTGTTCTTCTTAATAAAGTAGGCTTTAAACAAATTACAGAATATGATCAATATGTAATAGATAAGAAGGGTATTTTCATAGGTAAGGGGTATGCATGTGATGGAATGCTTAAGTTGAATGTAAAAATGAATAAAACTTCTACTTTTTTTATATGCTTTCTTCTACCAATTATTGGCATGCGCGTTTGTGTAATATTAATGATCGTTATGTTGGAATAATGAGTACTTTAAGATTAATCCCAAAGGTTAAAATGAAATTTTTAAAGTGTGAGTCTTGTAGGAAGGCTAAAATCACAAAAAGACCTCTTTTTCAAGTTGACAGAAAAACTAATTTGTAAGAATTAGTTAGTATTGATATTTGTGAACTTGGTGGAATTCTAACTCGTGGAGGTAACAGATATTTTATCACTTTCATTCATGATTTTTCTATGTTTATATATCTTTACTTGATGAATGTGATGCTTTTTAAAATGTCAAATCTTATCTCCGTAAGGCTGAAAATCAGTTTGGAAGAAAAATAAAAAGAATAATAAGTGATAGATGACGTGAATATGAATCAAATAAGTTTAATTCTTTTGTTCGATCATTGGAATAAATCATGGAACTAATACTCCATACTCCCCTTTATCTAATGGAGTAGCAGAAAGGAAAAATAGAATTTTTGTTGAATTGAGTAATTTCATTCTTATTGAGTCATATGCACCATATATTTTTGGAATGAAACTATTTTAATAGCATGTTATTTGTTGAATCGTGTGCCTCACAAAAAGTCAAACCTTAGACCTTTTGAATTGTGGAAAGGTTACTAGCCAATATTGGGATATCTATGAGTTTGGGGTTGTCTAGCCTTTGTTAGGCTAATGGATCCAAAGATAATATAGTTGGACAAGAAAGTTACTACTTGTGTTTGTCTTTGTTATGCTTCAAACAGTTCAACCTATAGATTTTTTAATCTTGAATATAATATTTTAATGTAATATAGTGATGCTATTTTTCATGAAAATCAATTTCCATTTGATTCTAAATATAATGGGGATCAAATTATTGAACAATATATTTTGTCACTACCTAGTTCTTCTACTTCTACTTTGAAAAATAAAGAAGTTGATGAGTTTGAGATGAAAAGAAGTAAAAGAACAAGAGTTGAAAAATAATTCTAACTGATGTAATGAAATCTCTAATTTCTTATAAAACATGGAAGTTAGTCGATTTACCACCGGATTGTAAAACAATTGGTTGAAAATGGGTATTAAGGAAAAAGTTGAAACCGGATGGTTCTATTAATAGATACAAGGTTATACTAGTTGAAAAAAGTTTTAAACAACCAGAAGGCCTAGAATTTTTTTATATTTTTTCTCCGGTAACAAGAATTACATCTATTAGCTATAGTCATTATTGTCTATTACAGTAATTATTTTTTCAAAAGGATTTTCTATCTTTATTTTATCAATTTTATTTCTTGCTTTTACTTTATGTTTTTTTGTTAATATATATAGGTTTTTACATCTTGCTATAAATATTTTACTGCCTGGTGCTAGTTCTATTCCAGACATTTTCCAATATAAAACTAATTATTTACTTATGTTTCTATCTGTTAATGCTACTGAGTAGTTGACACTTATTATAAATTTAAATTTTCGATATATTATATTTCCTTTTACTGCACTAATTTCACTTTTTTCTATAGGGTGTAAAATTCTATCATATTCTAAATATATTTCAATAGGTGTGTCTATTCGTTCTCTTAAACAAGCTTTTATCAATATTTCTGTTCCTCCTAAGTGTACATATTTTATAGGTGTTTTAGCTTTTATATCTTGTATTTCTTTATTAATTATCCTCTTATTTAGTGTAGGTATTTGTGCCTCTCCTTTTGTATATTTACAATCTATGATGTGTTCTTTCTGGCTAACTACATATTATTCAAGTTTTTGTCTCTTAAACCAATTTCTTATTATAGGTATCTCAAGTATTTTTTCAACACTTAAGTGTAATTCTATTCCTTTTATTTTTTCAAAAATTGTAATATCAAATATATTTTTTTGTTCTGATAATTCTTCATTTTGATAGTGTTCTTTTTATATTATTTTTATGTCATCTTCAGACATTATATTTCCTCTTCATTATCTAGATCAATATTCTCTTCTTAATTTTAAGTTTCTATATCTGATACTTCATATATACTATCAAAATCAACATAGCAAATCTACTGAAGTGGAGCTAGAATGAAGACATTTGTAAAGTAGTAAATAGTATGTCGACCATATATAAAAAAGCAAAGGCCACCATGTAAAGTAGTAAGGTAGTAAATTGTATGTCGGACATATATAAAAAAGTAAAGGCCATTATATGTAAAGTTTTTTATTTTCTTGTGTCAGCCAAGGTAAAATTGGCTATGTGTAAAGTATTATTAAAGTAATGTAGGCCACTTTAACTTGGCCAGAGTAGTATGTTTTTGTATAAATAGAGGGTTTTTCCCTCATAATAAGACAAGCTACTTTCAAGTAACTCTCTTCTTCACTCTCTCTCATGAATTCTTCTTCCACTTGCTATGGCTGCATTTTTTGATTTGTCAATTCGTAAAATGGATGTAAAATTTCTTGTCTAAATGAAAATCTAAATGACAAAATATATATGGATCAACTCGAATGTTTTGTTGAAGCTAGGCGCAGAAACCAAAGTATGTAAACTTACTAAATCCCTATATGGCGTGAAATATGCACCAATGCAATAGCATTAGAAATTTTATTCTAATATAATTGAAAATAGTTTTAAAACAAATTAGTGTGATAAGTGCATATATTATCAGTCTTGGAATAATTCACATGTGATTATTTGCCTATATGTTTATGATTTTTTGAGCTTTGGCTCTAACATTAATGTTATTGATGAAGATAAAAATAATCTTAGATGTCATTTTGCTATAAAAGATCTTGGTGAGACAAATTTTATTCTTGGAATAAAAATAACAAGAACATGTGAAGGAATTTTCCTTCACTAGTCACATTATGTTGAGACAATTTTGAAAAAATATAACTTTGATGATTATAAACATGTCGCTATTCCTTTTGATTCAAGTGTTCACTTATTTTCTATTAAAAGGGAAAATGGTGTAATAAATCAAGAGGAATATGCTAATATAATAAGAAGTTTTAGGTATGTCATTGATTGCACTAGGCGTGATATTGCATATTAAAAGAGGGTCGATTTATTTTTACCGAACGCCACCCTAGGCAGTATTGCAAACGCTTGCAACAACCAACTTATCTTACTCCCACAAAATTTGACCAAGTATAGAAATACTTTAACAGAAAAGTTACACAACAGACAAAACGTACAGGAACTTGTTCCAACCTTTATTAATCCTATAATTAATACAAAGGGAAGGCTTCACGAATTTGTCAAAGTCTAGAAACACACTCTATAGGCTTAAATAAAATTTCCACCCTTATAAAATTTCTGCGCATGGCAGTTACATGCGGCAGTGACAAATGACACATGTCCGACACTTGTCATGACAGATTCAAACTAAGTTTCCAACAACTATATTTGTAACAGATAGAATCTAACTCAAATTACATCCTTATCTAAACGAAATATTAATTTTTTAACACTTAGAATATTTCAGGCTAGATTCTAACACTTAGAATATTTCAGCCAGCTTCCAATACTTAGAATAGTTTAGCTGCCCTCCAACACATAGTTTTCTTTAAGCAATTCATGTGAAATGCCTTTGTTCTTGACATCGTCAAGTCTTCACAGCTTTGCCTTCTCAAGACAACACGCTGCCTTTCCAATGACTCTAGCCCGCACGTAAGCCTTGCATGTTCGAGTTGCCTTGCCAATACTCAAGCACCTTGAACCTGTGTGGCACTGTTTTGCCCCCATTCATGTCAAGACCAATACTTAAGTCCTTGACATCTCTGCACGTAGTTAGATCATGTAGTTAACGGGTCTACCAGACTACCCGCACCACTAGAACTTGATGTCCTCATCGAGACTATTTTAAGATATTCCTCGGTTTGAGCATCAAACTGCCATAAATTTTTTGCCTTCTCCCAAACTGCATCAGCTGCACTCTTGCCTTTCCAGTGAACAAATAATTCTGTCTTAGTATTCTTCTTTCTTTTGCCCAAAAGCCGGTGATCAAGGATCTTCTCAATTTCAGCATCATATTGTGTAGGTACTGATGTGGGAGCCCTTTTTGACCTGTTTCTATTCGTATCATCTGCATTTACAAAGTAAGGTTTAAGAAACTCACATGGAAAGTGGGATGAATATTAAACCTTTCTGGCAACTTTAATATATAAGCAACATCGCCCACTGGTTTCTCCATTTCGAATGGACCATCATATTTTGGAATCAAACCCCGATGTCTATTCTTACTTACAATCTGTTTCATGATTTATGAAGTAAGTTTCAGTAACACTTTGTCACCCACATTGAACTCAACTGAGCAACGATTTTGATCAGCATTCTTCTTCATGCACTCCAGAGCCTTGCGCAAGCTATCCTGTGCTTCAAATAACATTTCAAGTCTGTCCCTTGCAACCTTGTATGCTGCTGGACACTTTTCCTGATTTTTAGATTTGGAAACATCTAGTGGTGTCATATGCTGTGTGCCTAAAACGATTTTAAAGGGGCTCATTTCTGTTGCAGATTACTTGTGCAAATTATAGCAGAACTCCGCACTGTCTAACAATGTCACTCAATTCTGTTGACTCGCTGTCACATAGTGCCTCAAGTATTCTGCCAACAAGTGATTAATTCTTTCCGTCTGTCCATCTGTATGTGGATGGTTCAAAGTAGAAAATTTTAACTCAGTTCCCATCATATTGAACAAATCTGTCAAAAAACTACCGGTGAACCTTGTATCTCTATCACTTACGATGTCAGCCGGGACACCAAAATACTTAACCACATATTTGTTGAACAAATTAGTGGCCACTTCAGATAAACATATTTCAAGTGCAGAAATAAAAAAAAGAATATTTGAAAACCTGTCAACTACTACCATGATTTATGCTTTGCCATCTACCTTAAGAAATCCAGAAATGAAATCCATGCTTACTAATTGCCACACCTTTCAAGAACACGGAAAGGTTGCAACAAACTTTATTCCTCTTTACGTTCACTCTTGTCAACTTGAAAAACATGATAAATCTTGACGTATGCCTTTATATCGTCTTCCATTTTTGGCCAAAAATAAACACGAGACAGTAAGGGTAACATCCTTTCAACACCTTGATGTCCATTCCAAGAAGAATCATGCGCCTCTTCCATTAAGTGTTTGCGCAATCCACCCTGATTTTGTACAACGATTCTCCCCCTTTTAAAATAGAGCATATCGTCCTCGATCTAGTATCGTCTTATTGTTCCATCTTGCACTTAACCCATCCATTAACCATACATTGAATCATTTGTAGCACACATCCTGATTCAATCATATAAATCAGTTTTGAGTTTTGAAATTGAATATACTGCAACAAATACTTCTTTTCTACTAAGTGCATCAGCAGCCTGATCATGTTTTCCTGGCTTATGTTCCCACACGAAATCGTATTCTACCAAGAATTCTTTCCACCGTGCTTGATTAGGTCTCAACATTTTCTGTGTCTTCAAAATATATTTTCTACATTATCAGTTCTTAATACAAATCGAGTACCGAGGAGATAAACTCTCTAAACCTGCAAACAGTGTACCACCACAACCATCACTTTTTCATGTGTTGAGTATCTCTGTTCATCATCATTCAATTTCCTACTTTCAAAGGCCACAAGATGACCTTCCTGCACTAATACGCCACCAATTTCTTTGTTTGACACATCAGTGTGCACTTCAAATGGTAACTCAAAATCATGTAATTTGAGTATTGGTGCAGATGCAATAGCTTCCATCAAATTCTAAAATGCTTCATCACATCGTTCAGACCAAACCCACCTCATATCCTTCTTAAACAAGTCTATCAAAATTGCTGCCCTTTTTGAGTACCCTACAATGAATGTTTTGTAATAGTTAGTCAAGGCAAGAAACGACCTCAAATTTATCACATGACGAGGTCCATGCCAATCAACAATAGCTTGGCCTTTCTTATGATCCATTCGAACTTCGTTTTTAGTAAAAAGATGCCCCAAAAATTTAATCTCCTGTTGAGCAAACTCACACTTTTCCATCTTAACATAAAGTATGTATTTTCACAACTGAGATAGGGCCAAACTTAAGTGATTAACATGTTCCTCCAATGTTTGACTATAAATGACAATATCATCTAACATTATTCATTATGTTGCAAAATGTTGCCGGAGCATTTGTTAGCCCAAATGACATTACAAGGAATTCATATGAACCATATCTAGTTACACATGTTGTTTTTGGTTGATCTCCTTCTGCTATCCTAACCTTCCAATAGCCTTCCCTAACATAAACTTTTGTGAATCAACATGCCTTACTCAACCTTTCCATCAAATCCTGCACCAATGGAACCGGATACTTATTCTTTAATGATGCCTTGTTTAGCGCCCTGTAGTCTACACACATTCGCATCGTCCCATCCTGTTTCTTTTGAAATATAATAGGGGCACCATATGGAGCCTTAAATGGTTGAATACATCAAGCATCCAACAACTCATTCAATTGTTTATGCAATTCAGCCAATTCCTTAAGAGCCATACGATAAGGAACTACTGTAGGAGCAACCGTACAAAGAATCAACTAAATTTTATGATTGTTATCCCTCATTGGTTGTAAATTATTTGGTAATTAAGGCGGCATAACAGCAGCATACTGTTTAAGCGATTCAGCAACACAATCAGGCACTTCCATCTTAACATCAGGTTTCACTTCAACCAAGGCAGCAAGTATAATGTCATCACTGTTCTTCAGCCTTTTGTCGATTGACATAGTAGAAAAGAACATTCCCTTGTCTTTCTTCTTTGAATCATTTTTAATGTTCCCAAATGGATGAACTCCTTTAAAAAATCAATCATTGCTTCCATTCAGAACCATCACTCCATCTAGGTGAGGAAAAGGAACAAAGTGGAATTTTCTTAGAAAATCAATCCCAAGTATGATATCAAATTCACCAAGCGGCATCACAATCAAATTATGTTTTCCAACCCAATTTTAAGTTGACATAGACACACCATAATCCGTACCAACAATGGCATGTGCCTTAGGATTGACTCTGTTTACGTAGGAAGGGCTTTTAGACAACTTCAGCCCCAATTTTGTACCAATTTTCGCATCTACAAACGTATGAGTGGCTCCTGTATAAACCATTGCCATCACACGATATTCTTTCACTGTCATTTCTATATGAATTAGGAATCTTGAGAATTCGAATTACAAGACGTTTCTCCAACATTATTAACCCACACAATATGGTTGAAGGACAATTTGAATGGGTTTGCCATTGCAGCCAAGATTTCCTCATCTTCCTCCCTTTGATTCATATTTCCTACAAGCAAGGCATCTACTTTTTCCCTGTTTGGGCAAGACTTGTCAAAATGAGGATGGCCACAAGTCAAACAACCCTTAGAATTACCATGTTTGTTCTTTGGTTTGTCTTTTCCATGCTTCATTTGTGCATTTCCTTTGTCATTTGTACAGACCTTAGGACTACCCTTTGTCCATTCCCCTTTCTTATCATTCTTTTTCTTAGTTTATAAAGTAGAGGGAACATCCATTAAAGGACGAGTTTTCTGGAAATGAACCAACGAATCTGCAGCAGCAATTGCTCCAGGCAGATCTTCAATATTCTGCCTCCGAAGTTCATTTTGACCCAGCCTTGATACCCAAAATGAAGTTGTGTAACTTATTCTCATTAGACATTTTTTAAATGTCTAACATCACAGAGGTGAATTCTTTAATGCATTCCCTCACCGAACCGATCGGCCTTAGCCTTTTCAACTTATCTCTTTCAAGCCAACAGGCCTTGCTAGGAAGAAATTGATCGCGCATTTCTTTTATTAACTTATCCCACGTATCAATTCTTGGAAGACCAGCACTTACATAATCTGCATTTCGTGTTCTCCACCAAAGTTTAGCATCACCCGTCAAGTACATTGTGGTAATGTTTAAGTTGACAGCGTCAGACACCCTTGTAGCATTAAAACACTGTTTCATGTCCCATATGAAATTTTCCTGTACTTTAGACTTCTTGCACCACTAAAGGCTTTAGGTTCAGGAATTTTATCCATATATAAATCAAAACGATTTGAACCTAATGTAGCAACAGCCCGACACAATACAACGATCTTTCCACGAAGGTTTTCATTCTCCTTCTGTAGTCCCTCAAGTTTTTGTGTAGTTGTGTTACAAAAATTCAATATATCAGTGATGTGTTATCAACATTATGTCGATATACACCAATATCTTCCTGAACATTCTCAGCGTTAAGTCTTAAATGGATGACTTGTGTCAACAAATCCACAAATGAAGGATCTCCCAGTGTATCATCTGTAAACCCAACGAATGCTTCGATTTTTCGTGCCACTTCCCATAGTTTTGTGTTTTTTTCACCATCGTTCAACCGCACTTTGATACCAATTGAAAGTGGGTGGATTTATTTTTACCGAACACCACCCTAGGATGTCTCGCAAATGCCTGCAACATTCAGCCTATCTTACTCCCACAAATTTGACTAAGTATAGAAATATTTTAACAACAAAATTAAACAACAGACAAAACGTACAGGAACTTGTCCCAACCTTTGTTAATCTTATATTTAATACAAAAGGAAGGCTTCAGGAATTCGTCTAGGCTAGAAACACACTCTATTGCCTTAAAAAAAATTTCCATCCTTATAAAATTTCTACACAAGGAAGTTACATGCGGCAGTTACAAATGACACCTATCCGACACTTTTAATGACGTATTCAAATTAAGTTTCGAACAACTATATTTCTAACTGATAGAATCTAATTCAAATTACATCTTTATCCACACGAAATATTAATATTCTAACACTTAGAATATTTCAGGCTACATTCCAACACTAAGAATATTTCAACCACCTTCCAATACTTAGAATATTTTAGCTGCCCTCCAACACTTAGTTTTATTTAAGCGATTCACGTGAAATGCCTTTGTTCTTGCCATCGGCATATCTTCAGAGCTTTGACTTGCCAATCCAACACGCAGCCTTGCCAATGACTCTAGCCCGCACGTAAGCCTGGCATGTTCAAGTTGCCTTGCCAACACTGAAGCACCTTGATTCTATGTTGAACTGTTTGGCCTCAATAATGTCAAGACCAATGCTGAAGTCCTTGACATGTCTGCACGTAGTTAGATAAAGTAGTTTACGGGTCTAACACATATGCAGTAGGAGAACTTGGCGAGTTGACAAGCATGCCTGGAATTGAACATTGGTATGCTGTAAGAAGAGTTATGAGGTATATAATTGGAACGAAAAATTGTAGTTTAATCATTGAAAAATATCATGTTTTACTTGAAGGCTTTTGTGATGCAAATTGGAACACCTTATCAGGTGATTCATATTCTACCACATGTTATGTTTTTACTTTAGGTAGTGGGGTTGTTTGTTGCAAATAAAAAACAAACTATAATTGCTAACTCTACCATGGATGCTGAACTAGTTGCTTTAGCTTCAACTACTAAGCAAGCGAATTGGTTAAGATATTTTTTGTTTCAAATTCCTTATTTTGAAAAACTAATTCCACATATTTTAATTCATTTTGATTGCAACACTACAATTGGTAGAGTTCAAAATCGTTATTGCAATAGTAAATCAAGACCTATAAGGAGGAAGAAATCATATTTGACAAATGGTACCATTAATGTTAGTTATGTCAAATCTTGAGATAATCTTGCAGATCCTCTTACGAAGGCCTTAACTAGAGAAAAGGTCTGGATCACATCGAGGGGTAAGGGATTGATGCCTACAAATCCCTGGGTCATATAATGAGGAAACCTAACCTGGGGATTGGAGATCCTATAACCAATTTAAAAGAGAAAAACTAATCATAAGATGACTTACTGTGAAAAATGCACAATTCTATTAGTCTCTCTGTATGATGTAAGTGTATTGTTTTCTGTTGTTTGTTAAGGTTGAGTTGATAAAACTCTCAATGAATATCTGTAGCCCGTATGGGTGGTGTGTTAATCTTATAAGATCAATCTTGACAGATTTAACCTATAGTATGTGTGGAAGTAGTTTGCTTCCTATGAGACTGGAGCTGATCATCAAATGCATTCACGAAATCGGGATAACAAATGGCCATAACGTGGTGGTTGTTAAAGTTTGTGTCAACACCTTGATAATTATGTATGAGCAGTGATATTTTCTTTCCCTTAAGAAATAAAATTTCAGGTCTTAGACCACTACGATTCTGGGGTAAAAGTTATTGTTTAACTAAGTGGAGGTTCAATACAGAGCACACCTTCATTATACACAATAGTCTTCCTTCAGCTGTTATACTCTCATATCAAAATATTAAAATGAGTTGGGGATTGTTAGATTATTAATATTTTTATATTAATATTTAACATATTATATTGCTTTATTTTGGTGTTATAAAAATGATCGTTGGTAGGCATTTGTGTCTTAAACTACCAAATTAATCATGTTATTCATATTTGTCTTGGTAGCCATGTAATTCCATTAATTTTTGAATTATTGGTTGAATTCATTGTAAGATAAAATTTTTCCAATAAACATTAGAATTGACAACTTCTTGATCATCCATTAGCAGTGGTTATCCATCACTTTATTTCATTCTTAATTCCTCCATTATTCTTTGTAACCTATATAACACATACAACTCCTAAGGTCATTTATATTCACTATTTACCACCCAATTATCTCCCTTTTCATTGCTAGAAAGACTTTATCAACTATAAATAGTGGTGGTATTCATTTGGTTTTGAACACACAACACCAAAGAAAAAAATATCGAGTGAAAGACTTAGTCAAAAAGAGAGTTCTTATTTGTTTAATGGAGGTGTTATTTTGTGGAGCTTTACACACAACTTTTGTTCAAAGTTGTTGAGTTTTCTTTTGTGAATAAGTTGTTGTATCATGAAGGGGACACGTAAAAAAGAATTACTGTTGGAACGGTAAAATCATTTGCTGCAGTGGGCTTGAATCTTCTTAAAGAGTGAGATATCCACGCCTCATCCTTAAGAGATTTATTTCTTCATTTCATTTTCAGTTGTAATATTGTAATTTTTTTTATATTTAAATTTTAAACTAACAGAACTCATGAGGAATATTTTTTGGTAGATAAAAAAGTCAAAGGATTACTAGATACAAGGAATCTAAAGATACTATCTACAAGACTATTAAATAGAACAGTGTTTTGGTAACCAAAGAAATGATTTGGGCAATGACAATATCAAATAATATATAGTTGAAATTTAGGTAATTCAAGCACTCATTGAACCGTCTATTGTCAAATCAAATCATGAAAATCAATCAAAGCTAGGTTAGATCATCATCAATAACCACTTATACCCTTTCGGTCTCAATGTTTCTTATCACCAAATCTCCTTTCTTCCTCAATCGTATTGATCAAAGAGTAGTCACATACCTTAATCTAAACCCCTATATCTAGAAAGTTAGGATTAAACAAATTAAAGCTAAAGTATCTACGTTAAGTCTTTAATTTTAGAAACAATGTCAAACTAATTGTTAATATAATTTTCCACTTCACAAAATTTTTTTTTACCAACCCACAAAGAGCGGAAGCATTATTGAGTGTGTTCTCTCTAATCATAGAATAAAAATATACAAAAGCATTAGATTGAGAATTGTAGGCCCAAATAAATGATTCATTTCTAGCACAGAACCTCAATCTCAATTACGCAATTACAGTTACAGTTTTATAAATTTAAAGAAAGAAAATGAACATGAGAATAACATATTTCAATAATAATAACATAATATTTAAACTCAAATGTGAATTGTGAGGAAACTTACAAGCTTAAACCCAAATTGAAGTCTACATTTTTTTCTCTACTCTAATATAAGAAGATGAATGTTTCTCTCTAGGATTGTTACATACAAGATATATACAAGATAAATATTTGAAAAATGACAACTATTGAGTGTAAAAGGTATTTTATGGTGAATTTGGTGAATTCTCAATAAATCTAGGTTCAACACATCTATCCTTCAATGTCGCAACAACTAACTTACACGATTGCGATGAGTAGTTTCATTGGGTCACGCGGTCGTGACCTTTGACCATGTTATTCTGAGATATAAACTTCTCGGGCAACATAATCGCAACATCTTTCTCACACAGTTGCGATGAGAAAATTTCTTACAGTTCAACTTCCTTTCAACTGACATTTTCTTACTTCAATATCACCTGGTTTCATCAACTATTTTCTCAATCAACTTCCCTTTTTTTTGTGCAAAAATGAAGGAAACAACATTAAAAGCACAAATTAGAAACTAAAAAAAGTCAAAATTGCCTATAAAAAGAGTCTGAAATGAGTGGAACTCTACTAATTACATGAAAATCCCCAAATTAGAAAATTTTCTTTTCCTCAAGTGAAGAATATAATAAACAGAAGGGACTGTCATATCAACACACACAAGAAATAAATTTCACAATTTTCAACCAAGCAGAAAGTAAATTACATTAGTTGATACTAACAAATAGTCGACATGTAAGAGTTTTAAAAAATATCTCCCCTCATTCTCATTGCACATTTCAATGAACAAAGAATCATTAAGTGGCAACAACTAAAACTCAAGAAGTCACTCAACTCATTTGTTGATTTTTGTGGTTACCTGACTCAATAAAATTTTTTCAAAATCGCCACTTTATTTACTTGCATGCCCTCACAAACAAAGAAATGTCCCAACAAACTCAAAAAGTATTCCGAAGACAAGGAACAAAGATGCAAATTCTCATAACAAAACATCTCATGACACTAAGGTCACACCATAGGACTATCTATATATTTGATCAACATTGACTAAACTTCATTAAATAAAAGATCTCAAATTACTTTGTTACTCTTTTAATGTAGGCGTGCAAAATATTAGGATCATTTATATACAAGTGATTACACCCTCCTTAAATATAATAAAACAACAGGTCATTCACCAACTTTTCCACTCTTCTTCATTCAAAAACTTACTCGGCATTTCACACATTATTTTCTTCTTTTTATTTCTTATTTTTACTCTAGAGGCCCCACATTCCACAATTTTTAACCTGGACCTGTATCTCTTGATTAACTTTCTTTTTTTCTTTTGCAAAACTTTTCATTATTAAGAACTTTTTCCCCCATTTTAATTTTTTTTATTAAGACCTCATGTGGAAAGAATCCGATCTATGAATTTTCCATAACACCCCCAACCTGAACTTTTATATTTAGCTTTCAGAATTTTCATCGTTAAGGGGGAGGGGATTCAAAAGAAGGTTATTTTTTTTAATAAAAGGAGAAGGTTTGAAATGTGGTTGTTAGTCAAATGAATTAGGCTCAAAGGGGACAACTAAGAATATATTTAGTGCAAAGATTGAATTTATAGCCTATGTGGACATCAAAACATCTAATAAATCCTAAGGTCATTTCTCTCACCAAACATAATCAAGACCAACATTTCAACATCAATTGGGCATGTTCTATGTAAAAAAGTAAATCACATGGCATTACACCACTATTCATCACAGATGTTGTGCAAATAAATTTATATTGCTCAAATTCTTACTTCCTTTTAAATACAAGTTACATCAAATAGTTAAACCTACAGAGAATCAAATTTCATAAAATGAGATGTAAGAGTTGTCACAAAATCATTAACAACATGCTTAAATTACAAAAATATAAGGATATGTTTGACACGTTTCACATGCAAGACTATGTTCTTAGTTCAAACCAAGCCACAAACTCCCAAAGGACGACTATTTTTCCCTTAATAAAGTAGCCAACCAATCAATCATTGGCAAAATGCATTCATCTATTTGGGGTCGGCTACTTACAATACGGCACATCCACAACTAATCAGCCACTTATAAGCAATCGTTAATTTTTTGCCTCTAAAATATTTCACTTTATCCATCACAAGGCATTGTCAATCCATATCTTATAATAAAAAAACAAAGAATTTTCAAAAGAAACAAAATAAAACAAACCAACCCAACATAACCAAATGAGAGAATATCATCCATAAATAAATTAAAAAATCCCGACATGGAAACATCATCAACAAATCAATACAAGTCAAACAAGGGCATGCTCTAATGAAAAAACAACCTAAAAAAAGTAATACTAGGAAGACTCCCCCTGACTAAAACATGTAGTTATGTCCTCACAGTACTACAATGAAAAAGAGATTGTGAGTGACTCCTTGCAAAGATCATCACACATGGGAGAAGCTATCCGTATCTGAATGGACATCATCATAAGACTTATCACCTAAGCCACAAACTTCTAGAGTGTACTCATTATCCAATTCAAAAACTTCTTGTTCTTATTTTTTATTCTGTAATCTTTTTATGGATCCTCTTAATTTTTTCCATGCAGTTCTTTAGAATCTGTCAATCCTGCACTATAATGGAAACAATATATGTAGTACTACTTGAGGCCAAAGATATATCTCAAATCCTATGGGAAGATATTTTTTTAGACCTTGAATCTACAATTGAATCGGAGTATCCATAACTGCATCTGTCCTTATAAGTTGACTAGTATCTGTACAAATTCAGATGTAGGAGGGATAGAGGTTGAACTTGGTGAATCAGCTCCCTAAATAAATGTGTAAAACTATAAATCATGCACATAACGTTTTATCTTCTTTGGAACATGCCTTAAACCCTTCTTTTTAATTGGGTTGATCTAGCCCTTAGGACTCCTTATGTTATCTCTCTCATGTTTTTCCACCTCATATGTCAGGCATAGATAGGTATTCAAAGAAGGGTAAGAAAGACTCTTGTACCTTCCAATAATAAATTATTGTTTGTGTCATGCAATGATCCACCCAACATTAATTGGAATCCATCCATGATTGGAAAAATCAAAAGTGCCCTATCAAGAGACACACAGGTCTTATACATTGAAGTAATCACCATATTAAAAGTGATGGAGACCCAAGTTTTGTCATAAGGTTTGAGTTTTGAGGAATCGATCAACTAGTTGTTCTCAATCCATTTAGTCATATGGCGACCATTCAAATGTCTCACGAACAACTCTTGTCCCGCTTCCCTTGCCATTATCAAGTGAATATAATTATTAACATCAAGAAGACTATTGTAATTAGTGGTCATCGAGAATTCAAAAAGAACTTAATTTCGTTGAACCGTAACTATCAAGTTACTAGAGAAATTAGTTGTGGCAATATTGGCATATAAATCTCGAACCACCATGTGGTTAAACTTAATAGGCTTATTAAAATAACACATCTATAAACTGCCCTCTTATCGCCCATGGAAGTCTGTCATGATCATCGAATTGGTGGAATTTAGATGACACTAACCTCTCATGATAAAAAATTTCATCTCCCATTATATTTTCTTCCATTTGTTCCAACCCTTAGTTGACGTCGTCATCCATGATTTTGAAAAAAATATACCTATTTAAGATACAAACATATCAAATGAATGAAAAGGCACATAAATCAGTGTATCATCAAGATGTTAGGCCAATGAAATGAGTGGGGAAAAAAAGAATAAAGTGAATGAAGGTGAAATTACTATTTTTGGCAGTTTTCACAACCAAGCACACGACTCATCGCAATCACAGGAATAGCCATAGTTAGACTCTCCTTTTCATGTCATTGCGATTGTAGGTTTTGAAATCACAATAATAGAATTTGAAAATACAATACATCGTGATCATTAGAGAGATATCGTGATAGTGGGATGAAACTTCATGATCGTGGGATGAAACATCACGATCGCGTAGAACACTTCAGCCTAGAAAATATTTTTCACTTCGTCATTGAATCATGCCAATTTCAAGGCTCAAATTCATCGTTATTCAATTAATACTTGTTAAAAACATTAATCTACCACACTTCTCTACACATTCAAGTTATCAACACCAATCACGATAAAAAAAAATTAAAAAAAAACTACGGGTTATAATACACCCTTTTTGCAAATAACTCACCAATTTAAACAAAACATGAAGAAAGGGATAAGAAGGCATACCTTAAGTGAAAAAAAAAGTAGAAGCCAATTCATTGCACAGAATTGATTAGAGCAATTGATTTTATATGAGAGAATTTTTGGACGTTTTATTAAGAGTTTATGGGACACAAAAATGAATTTCAAAACTATTGCCTTTTTGATAACGTGAGTCTTCATTGTCTTGACACCTCTCCTCACAATCATGACAGAAAGGTTTTTTACCTTTCATGAATGCAACACTGGCTACTTGTGATCATAGTTAGATGCTCTTGAAACCGTGATGAGTAACACAGTGTTAGACATTCTAAAGTTATTTTTTTAATTTGGGTTATGGCAGAGCAAACATGTAGATCTACCCAATATTTTAGGCTCACCTAAGCATCCAAAAATTTGTCAACTCTTATTATAAAGGTGTTTCACCCCAAATTTGAATTCCAATCAATTTTATACATTCAAACGTGATGTAAACACAACCACCAACTGTTAAATAATGAGATTTAGTTTAAAAAATTAAATCTAAACTACATATCACAAATGATAAAGTCGACTAATTTGGATATTCATCCATTGCCTCCGATCAAGCGCACAATTTAAATACCGTACATTTATTACCCTTTGTGTTGCCACTTTCTGGAAATGAACGTCCTACTCTATTTTGCATCAAACCACATTTCAGATTCTTGGTTAGGGCTGAGAGAGTCACTAGAAAACCTCAACATTGTTTTTCATTATTGTTGGCCCTCAATCAACTGACACTATTGTATCCATGAACAAAAGTTGCCATAAATGATATATTTTGTTCTTTTATGCAACTTTAGTATCATCAATTTTTTTACAGCTTCTTCGATTGTTATTTATTGGATATGTTGCAAAGGTTCAAGATATCCTCAATTTCTGCAACCGTTTCTTTTGTTGTTTCAGGATTAGCTTCCAAAATAGAGATCTTAAACTCGAGTGGTACTATCTCGCAGCTGGTAGATAGGTGCAAGGAATGAGACTCATCTTCTCTCCTTTTGAATATTGGATAAGAAACAGGGTCTATCTTATATATTGTTTCCACCATGATCCTAAGAGTTGATTGTTCAAACTTGAAATTGACAACCTCATGCCCCTGAGTGAAGTTAATTTTGAGTGGCTTTTCCTTTTCTTAGGAGAATTGGAGTAGTTCTTTTTTATTCCAATTAATATTACATCTACTACCTTAAGTAAAAAATTGGGTTTTCAGACAACTAATCACAATTTAGAGAGAAATAAGTTTACTAGAAATCCCTAAATCAATTAATTATGTCAAATTGCTTCTTGGTAATTGTGACCATTTTCTATAACACTCATATTACCATTAAAACAAGTTCTAAGAGTAAACAGTTATAATCAATAAAAATACCAAACTAAGAGTTAGGGTCAAATAAGAAAATGAACAATTTGTTGACTGCAGAAAACACAAAGGATTAATAAATATTGTTTTGAAACAAAACAACCAATCTACAAGATTATCAAACAGAATTCAATTTTGCTATGAAAATAATGGATTTGGGTAAAATATGAAGCGGGGAATAATTGAGAATAGGAAATTAGAACTCAAAACTCATTCAATAATTCATTGTCATCTCAACACATGCAAATCAATCAAAGGTTGACTAGATCATTATCATTTAACAGTTATCTTCTTTATATCTTAAAGTGTTTTATCACGAAATCTCATACCGGCTCAACTATGTTTACCAACAATCAGTCCAATACTTTAATTCAAATCCCTATTTCATGTGTTCAATAAAGTAAAAATAAATTATCTCATTGTCAAAACTTAGGAATCAAAGTCAAATGTTACTATTAATCTAATTATCCACTTTAGGAATTCTAATTTAAGAAATCTACAAAACCGGCAGCTAGATTCAAGAATGCACTCTCATATAATAGATTAAAGCATGAAAATTACATTAACCCTAATCATGAAAGCATGCTATAAAAATATTAGAGTGAGCTATCAAAAACTAAATGAGTTGTCTATTTCTAGCACCGCACACAAATCTGAATTTGACAATTTCACCCATATTTATATAAATTTAATGAAATAAAATAAAGAAATAAATAATAGATATTAGTTATAAGAATACAATCCTCAAAGACAAATGCGAATTGTGAGGTAAATTGTAAGTCTCAGCCCTAATTTAAATCTACAACTACTTTTCTCATCTAAGCGAAGAAGATGGAACTCTCTCAGTAGGAGTGTTGTGTGCATGATGGATACATAATTCATAGTTGAACAATGGTTATTGGTGTCTGTGCAAATATATTTTAGGATCAATTTGGTGAAAATCCTAACTTCATAGGTTCTAGGCATTTGTTGTTCGCGGTTGCAGAAACTAACTCACGCGGTTGTGAGGAGTAGTGTCGCTAGGACATGGTGTCGTGACCTCTAACTACAAAATCGTGAGATTTGAATTTTGGGCCTTGCAACCATGACCTTTATTTCACATGGTTGTCATTACCAAACATCTGGAAGTTCCAATTTCTTCTAATTGGCCTTTTCTTGCTCCAATTCTACTTAATTTCATCAACCATATTCTTAACCAATTTCTATATTTAATTTCCCTACAAGTATTTAAAAAACCACATTAAAATCACCAATTCTAAACTATAAGAAGTCATAGTAACTTTTAAAAGAGACCTATATGAGTGAAAACTCACCATGCATCACTCACTCCCTTTTTTAACCGTTATGTTGTTATGGGTCCTGTTCATCCTGATCCTCCTATAACATTTGTGTCCGAGGTTTGGTTTTAAAAGTTTTTGAGGTACCTCACAGTAATTGGTGAAGGCTTCACTTACTCTTGACTATGTCTTTCTACTATTCTAGAATTGTCGACATTCAGACGTGTTCACTTACAAAAATCTATATGTTTACCCCGGGCAAATGAACAAGATTGTGGGTGTAAAGCCAAATCATAAAGAGAGGCTCTAATATATTTAGAAGAATTTTCTTTATTTCATCTCTTGAATAATTTTAGTTTTGACTTCACTTGCCAATAAGTTTAATATTTCTCTTTGTATTATGTCCAAGGTAATGGCTATGAATTTTTTCATGCTTATTCTCGAAATATGTTCTTGAATAGCTGCATAAAATCTATTAATCATTTCAATTAGGATTTAAAAATTATTGTCACTCTCTTGCTAGATCTTTCCATTTGTTCCCCTAAGAGCTAAATTATTTTTTCAAAAAGTTTTGATTATGTCAATAATTCTCGACAATACATTGTTGCATTGCACTTTATCTCTATCATGTTATTCCTACAAAACTTTATCAATATTTCTTAATGCAATCTAATTTCTAAATTTATAGATGAGATCATTTTATTGATAATTGGTTCATTCTTTACTTTATTGACTGTGAGATTAACACTAAGATTTCTCCGCACTTTACTACCTTTACTAGTTAGATTAATATTAAAAATAATGGAAGTTGTGTTGAATAATTTAGGGAATATGGTCTAAAATAAATCCAAACTTTGACTTATGTTTATGTTACGATACCGAAATTGAATACTTTTTTACAAGAACTTAAAAAATTACATAAACATAAGAATATAAACAACAACAATTTTTCATGAAAAACTACAATACTTCTTACACATTTTTATTATCAAAAACATAATAGTGTCACGCCCGAGCTACCTCCGAGATGCGGACACGGAACGTAGGACTACAAGTGATCCCAAGCTAACAATGCTTGCATGATCACAAGCATAGTAGAGAAAATAAACTGGTGCGAAAGCTTAATCATAATTAAAATGAAAGATTGGGAATACCCGATATGTGAAAACATATGAGTCTAATACACAGATGATATTAACGCAATACTAAGATGAATATATGTTTGAAAACTCTAACTTACTAGAAATACAGGGATAAGCCATAGCAAAGTCTAGCACAACTGAAACTAAAGGACTATAAGTACTAGAAAGAAACTCATTGTTGTTATCCTTTAAGAATGAGGACTCACCACTTATTCAAC
This sequence comes from Solanum chmielewskii, assembly GCA_027704785.1. Classification (NCBI taxonomy): domain Eukaryota; kingdom Viridiplantae; phylum Streptophyta; class Magnoliopsida; order Solanales; family Solanaceae; genus Solanum; species Solanum chmielewskii. Next base: position 36,898,527 of record JAKWIX010000324.1, on the reverse strand, counting down.
TAAACAAGAGATCGACGATCGAAGTGTGATCTGGATCCTAAGATCCTAAATTGATAACCTGAGAAGATGAATCACACGTATGCATCAGTACTTTAAAGGTACATGTAAGATAGAGCAAAGCTTAAATAGTACATATTTGAAAAGAGCAATAAAACAATTATATAATCTAAACAGGATATAGATTCTGAATGTAGTGACACATTATAACATGCTAAAACTGAATATTGGATATACTAATAAATGATCGCTGTAATGGAACCTAAGTAAATCGTCGGAGTTATTCATATCCTATAATAAAACAACATGAGCTAAATGTAAGGTTGTATGTATACACAAAATAAATAGAACCTAATATACCCATCCAGAAGTATAAAGGTATGCTGCCATGATCACTAAATTGATGCTCAAGGAGGGGACCTACAACCTACTTAGCTAATAGTTCAGGGATTATTTGGGTACGGTGAACACTAGTTAAACTTGGCGTTATACTAATCCCAATGAATTTAGTAGTTAAATGATTATGAATGACTGTCTATAATCACTGGATAACTCAAACTAAATATGGAAAATTAGAATGCAACAATTATTCTAATAATGATGCATTAATATCTTAGAAATTTATAATTAAATAAATGAAATATCTGATGTAGCATATCTATTTCATGAACTAACGAAAATACATAACTAGGGTTCTAAAATTCATGCAATAAACAAAGCATCAATGTAATAATTTTATTGGATCATTCTAATAGCTAAAACCCAATAATTCTAAAATTAAAGAAACGTAAAGTCTAGTAATTAAATGGTAATCATTAAACTGACTGAAAATAACAGATCTAATGGGTAAAGGAACCCACTAGTAAAATAACACATACATGGTTATTAATTCCTTGGAGAAATCTTTTGATTACGGGGCTGGAACTGATGGAACCTTGTTGCATTCTTGAACTAGGGTTTTGACCTTTTTCTTTCTTATAATTTTCTATGTTTTGATCAATCATTTTACATAGGCAACTTTTAGTATGTTTATAGGTTTAAAATGACAAAAATCTCATCATATAGGGTTTAAACAACGTATCTTACGGGTTAAGCGAACTAGGAAAATATCAAGAGACCCTCAAAATAATTATTGTCGATGTAATCGAATGATTGTATTTACGGGTTGTCGTTCAAACGAAGATCCATCTTTGGGTCCGTCATTTGAGTATGCTCGATAAGAATACAGTAAAATTGTCATAACTTTTCACTTGGATGTTGGATTTTTGAAAACTAACGGCGTTGGAAAGAGGATTTAATTATGTATTATATTATGGGTCATTGGACAACTAATTCATTTTGTGCTAAGAGTTATGAGCAATTAAAGTTGACCTAATTTGCAATTTTCCTCAAACTAACTTCTAACTTTCACCTTATATTAGACGAAAGGACTGTAGATCTAACGAAAATTTGTGTTAGTCGTCGGTAGTTCATGCAAGAGGCTAGGTAACTGGATCATCAATCCATGGATACAGAAAAACAGACCGTTGTCTGACTTACGGACCGTAGGTCTATCCGTGGGTTGAGACTTAGTCGATTTTCTTACCTTAGTTTTGTAATGGGCTATAGTAATTAACAACAGACCCACAATACGGCCCATATATAAGACTATAATCCGTAGATGGTAACTATAAATTGCACCTGAAATTCAAAATATATTATCTCTAGTCTGTTTTTGATGCGGGATGTTGCATTATCTCACCCTTGCGAACATTCATCCCTATATGATAGCTAAACAATACAATATAGGGGGAAATAATCTGCAATCCCTACCACTAAACCACGAGAACTGAGTTTTGGATTAAATTGAGTTCCAAGAACATGCAATTACGCTTAAAAGTAAAGTACAAATTGAGGGAACTTAATTTTAAGGCTAAATTCACGCATAAATGACTGAATAAATCAAGAGGAATTATTACGTTAAGCTAGAGTGGAATCGGAATAAACGAGGTGACAATACTTGGCCTTCATAAGTGCTTCTATTTCCCAAATAGATTCCTCTATAGAGTGACTACTCCCCGAAACATTGAGTAAAGCAACTTCTTTGTTCCTTAACCTTCAAAGAAGATGATCAATAATCTCAATTGATATATCCTCATAAGAAAGGCACTACGGATGCTGGATATCCCACACACTTCATCAATAGTTTAATGTGAAAAATTTGATGCACCATGCAACTCTAGTTCTCTTCAATATACATCTTCATATGATTTATTCTGAACACTTTTGGTTATCTTAAGTCTATCTATAATGAGTTGCACTTTCTCCATATCATAAAGGACAAAATCTCGTCCTATCAAACTTGCATCACCTACTTAAAGCTAACCAACAAGACAACTACATCTACGCATATGCAGTGCCTCATAAAGGGATATTTGAATGTTGGAATGGTTGCTATTGTGGTAGTCAAACTCAATAATGGGAATGTAAGCATCCCAACAACCCTTAAAACGTACGTGCCAAGACCCTTCTGAAATGACTTCCAAAAATGAAAGGTAAAATGAGGAACTCTATCCGATGATAGACAAATAAACCACATGAAACCTGACAATTTCATAAATGTAAAGCTTTGAATATTCTTCCGCCGAATCTATTGTCTTTATTTCAAAAAAGTTAGAAGTCTTAATCATCCTATCAACTATCCTCCAAATAGAGTCATGTTATGTGCGAGTATGAGGTAACCCTACGATGAAATCCATATTGATCACTCCCCACTTCCAAGTAGGAATGTCAATCTCTTGAGTCATAGCAGTGGTTTTTGATGTTCAACCCTGACTTGCTGTCTATTGGGGCACTTAATCACAAAATCTTCAATATCTCTCTTCTTGCCATCCAACAATAGACTTCTCGCAGATCGTGCTACATCTTATTTGCACATAGATGAATGTGTTATCTGGAGTTATGGGCTTCTGCAAGAATATGTTGTCTCAACTCTCCCACATAAGGAACACACAACATACCCTAGTAGCAAAGTACGCCATCTCCTACTTGGGAGAAAAGCTCCGCTCTCTGATTATGGACTGCAGCCTTATGTTCAAGTAGGATTGGATCACTGTCTTGCTTTTCCCTAACCTCATCTACCAAAGAAGATTCTGCCCCATTCAGAACTGTTACACAACTATCTCATATGCTAATAAGGTGAACTCCCAAGCACGCAAACGTGGGAACATCCTTCTCCTGTTCATTCCTTTCTTCATCAAGATGGGTTACACTAGCAATAGATAATCTATTAAGAGCAACTATTACTACAATAGCCTTACCAGGATGATAATACACACTCATATCATAATCCTTAAGGAACTCAAATAGTCTCTTCTAGCGAAGATTCAACTCTTTCTGTATAAATGCATATTGAAGGCTCCTATGGCCACTGAATACAACTACATAAACACCATAAAAGTAGTGTCTTTAGATCTTGAGTGCAAACACCACTGCTGCAAGCTTGATGTCATGAGTTTGATAGTTCTTGTCATGCACCTTATGCTGTCTAGAAGAATAATTTATAACCTTATCTCGCTGCATCAACACACAACCTAGGACAACCCTTTATGCATCACAATAGATCTCATAACCATCTTAACCCTCTAGTAAATTCAAGACATGAGCTGCAGTGAGTCTAATTTTCAATTTTTCCATCCTTTTCTCACAATAATCTAATCATTGCAAGTTGACCATATTTTGAGTTAATCTATTCAATGGTGATGCAATTGATGAAAATCCATCCACGAACCTTGTATAATGACTTTCTAGGCCTAATAAACTTCTTATATTTGTAGCAAAGGTAGGTTTCAACCAGTTTTACTGCTTCTATCTTCAACGAATCCACTCGGATCCCCTCTCTAGATATAATGTGATGATGGAGAGCAATAGATTGCGAACACAACTCATATTTCCTTGCATTAGATAATAACTTGCTATCGTTGAGATTCTCCAGAATAACACATAAATTAATTGCATGTTCTTCCTCATTCCAAGAGTAAATGAGTAGTAAATGAGGATATCATCTATAAAGACAATAACAAACAAGTCCTAGTACTGTTTGAACACACTGTTTATCAAACCCATGAAAGGTGCATCAACATTAATTAGTCCAAATGACATAATTAAGAATTTATAATGACCATACCGTGTTTTGAAGGCTGTGTTTTGAATGTCACTATCTCTGTCTCTGTGCTGATGATAGCCTAATCTGAGGTCTATCTTTGAGAAATGACTAGCACCCTGAAGTTGGTCAAACAAGTTATCAACCCTCGGTATTGGATACTTATTCTTGGTTGTAACCTTATTCAACTCTCTATAGTCAATGTACATTCTAAGAGAACCATCTTTCTTCTTTACGAACAACATTGTTGTACCCCATAACGAAATACTAATTTTAATGAAACATTTGTCTAGAAGGTCTTCCAACAGATCATTCAATTTCTTAAGCTCTATTGGAACCATCTTGTAAGGAGTAATAGAAATAGGTGGTGTATCTAGAAGGAGATCAATTAAAAAATAAATTCTTCTTTTTGCAGGAACTTCATGAAAATCATCTAGAAACACTTTAGGAAATTCACTAACTATTTGAACTGACTCAAAAGTAAGGGTTTCAAACCTTCAATCCTTTATTCAAACTAGATTATACATACGGACCTTAGAGATCATATTTCTGGCCTTAAAGTAAGAAATGGATTGTCTTATAGGTGAGAAGCTACAACCCTCATGTAACACCCGAAAAATAACTCAGGTCAAGTAGAGCCTACCATGTTGGTGTTAATGTTATAAGGCCCAAATAGTATAAAATATAGTAATGAGGCAGTAACTACAATATTAGAGGTGTCGTAAGTCAAACATAGAGGGATGACTGAGACGTTCGATGACTAAGTCACCTAAGTGTTTGTTATATTGTTCTATGTGTTTATGTGTGATTAATGATGTTTTAAGGTTATTAAATGAGTTAATATGGCATGAATAGGATGTTTATAAATTTTCGTGAAGATTCGAGGTAAAAAAAACCAAGAACGTCCAAGGCTTTCGAAAGATATGCCTTGAGTTGACCTTGTGCATCTAGGCGTGTTTTGTCGAGTTTTACGTGTTAATTTTGAATAAAATTCATGGGAGAGATTTTAATATTATATATGATCGTGTTTGGGTTGGAACCTTCCAAGATGATATCCCCAAGGACCATCCAAGGGTCCTTGAGGAAGGACCAAACTTGGGGTACAAAACTGTCCCATGTAGACCCCAAACAATGGAGCAGTCAACGGCTTTTGGGCCTATTGACGCCCCATCAATGAGTTTCATCGACGGGAATTGGCCTTTGTTAATCAGGAGATCCTTCACAGGTCTCTAAACCCACTGACGGTTGCCAGCACGGCCTGTCAGTGGGATGATGCACTGTCGATGGGGTCGTCAGTGGAAGTTTTCTTCTGCGCGCAGGCTTACTGCAATGTCAATGGGTGAATTGTAAAATCACCCCACTTCTAAATTAAGTCATGGAAGGTTTTTAAAGGGTTTTTTGGGTATTTTAATTAAGTATATAAGTGGAAAACACCATAAACACTTCATTCATCCTAATTGAAAACCCAAATTCCTTAGAAAAATCCCAAAGACTCCATTGAAGTACAAATTTAAGAAGAAGCTTGATGTGGTGTTTTTGAGTGGAAATTATTCATCAAAGTGAATAATTATCATCCTTGAGGTATGTATTTTGATGCTTTAAACTTAATCAAGGAGCCCAACTCTCAAGATGTTTTTCAATGTTTTCTAAAGTGAATTGTCCAATTTCGAGATTCTATCATGGATTCCTGCATATATGATTTATAAACATTGATTTATGATCTGATTTGTATTGTATTTATTATTTGAACATAAATTAGATATGAACCCATGTAAAATCATAAACCCTAATTTTTAAGTACTTAATGGGTTACTTGATATTATGCTAATGTTGTTGAATTGTTTTTTAGTTTCTTATAGACTTTCTAATGATATAAGAATTATATTGAATTAATATATAATTTATAGTCGATTTTTAAACCTAGATTGATTTGATTGAAATTCATTGATTTTTATGGTTATTGCTTTGAATTAATTGTCATGGTCATGGTAAGGGCCTTGTGATGTTGATTTGGTCGATTTAGAATTGAATAGAAGTGTGAATAAGGGGATAATGGTATGCTTCCCCATTTTATTTAATTCGATATTATTTGGACTTTGATTCTATTGTGATTGGTATGTTCCACATATTGTGGTGGTGTTATGTGTTTTACTTGCAATTGATGTGTCCTTGTCGATGTTACTTTATGTAATATTATGAGCATGTCTTTATTGGAAACTACTTAAAGTTATGTGTCTATTTTTGTTGTTTTATTATGTGAAGCATTAAAATATCTATATACATGTAAATTCAGATCCGTATTCTTCTATTTATGTTGCGTTAAGTGATCATGTTTTGTCTTTGACATTATGTTAATAGTGTTTTAAGTTAAATATTAGTTATTCCTTCTTTGCTTTATATGTATATGTGGAGTATGTTAATAATGTTATGATGGTATATAGGATGACTTGATGGTTGTTTTAGAGGTGTTTCTAGAATTACTTGTCTTATGATGACTTAAATTTCTTTCTTGATGTATTAGGGTTATGAATATGTGCTATCTTGATTTAAGTTTTTAGAACACTTAGTATTAAATATATTAATGACATATGACTTTAAATGCTGTTATGAGAGTCTTTTATGTGAAAACCTAGACTTACGGGCAAGGTTAAGATTGTTGAAGCAGTAAGTCGTAATAGTATCCTTCAAAGTAAAGGAATGATAGACTTTAGCTTAGTTGGCTTGAATGGCATCATATTAATCCTTAGGAAAGTCATCATGAGCTTCTTATCTCCATTGTGAGGTAGCCGTAGTGGACCTTCCATGGTAGTGTAAATGTGATTGGGTTATGAACAAGTTATGGAACCCTCTTATGTAAACCTCAGGTGTGATTTAATATATGAGAAAGAAGGCTAGCACTGATTGATTAAAGTAAGGAAAGTAGTTCTAGTTAAGTATGAGACTGGAATACAAAGAAGCCCTTCAAATTCCTTAACCATGTGCCTACATGGGACGTATCTAAGTTCTACCATTGGAATGTAGAACAACCTGATTGGAGTAGAATAAAAGTCCGGATTCAATGTCTTGCTATCATGTTCTATGTCGGTAATTGACTATTCTGATGATGTGGGATACCTATTAGTATTAGAGAAGTTTATGAGGTTTAGGTGGTTGTATTAAACTCTATCTAGACATTGTACAATAGACTTTGACGGTGTTATGTGGAGTTCCTATGTCTTGTCCAAGACCATTACTTGAGTGACTTATGTGATATATGAGTATTAATGAACTAATGACTTATGTTAATAATTATGTAAATGAATGAGTACCTAGTCTAAAGAGGTTTAAGCATTCCTTAGCTAAAGTTTGAGGAGGGCATGGAAGGATGATCTCTTCATGTCTTAGCTTTGGAACTCTTGAGGAAAAATCTAATTAGGAAAGTTGGTTGATCTTGTTGACATTATCTAAGCCTTAAGTTGTCTTAAGGACTACTAGGTAATCTTGGAGAGGTCACTATGAACGTTATCTTCTTTATTTACTTCTGTAGGTATTTTTATAGCCTTTAGGGCGAGAATGTCATATCATTTATGTGTTGGTGTTTTTGTGTGAATAATTTTATCCTAGGGAGTCCTTAGGATATCTTGAGTGTGTGTGTAAGGTATTCTATGGGCGGTCGCTTCACAAGTCATTTAAGGGAGACTTAGGATCACCTTAGGTAGAGGAATTTTACCTTGATACTTATGATGTCTTAAAGTATGTATGTAACTAATTATGAGAAGTCAGGAGGGTAATTTAGGTATGCTTAGAAATGTAATACGGCAGGTCTAGCTTGTGTTGCTTAAGTGAGTGTTACGATAGCTTTAACTAGGTTCTAAAGTTATGATTTTTGCTTCAATTTTTCTTTATGTGCTTCTAAGTTGTTGAATAATGTTCTTATGATTAAAATATGATTTATAAATGAAAAGATACATATTTCAAATAAATGTTGATTTTCATGATTTTATGCATAATGCAATACTTAGTACATGTGCTTAAAAAAATTACATGCATTTATCTATCCTTAGTTCTTGGCAGGTGAGGAGTTTTGAGAAATGAAGACTTGGACTTAGAAGATCGTTAAAAAGAAGTTGAAGCATGTCCTCATTTGACTTGAGGGCATATATGTCTTTTATGTTTTCTTTGAAGTGTTGAAATAAACAAAGTATTCCAACATTTTTAAGTATAGTCCGTGTCCCAAGTATTCTTGTGTCTAAGATGATGAGATTGAGACATAGTATTGCGTATTACTTTTATCTGAAAGATATTTTAAAGAGTATATTATGTTTTTTTAGATGTTTTAATTCCACAATACATTTTTGTATGGATATGTGATGAATGATATGAAAGGGCTTGTATAAGACCTCCAAGAGGTCGAATATGCCTGTTACAATTGAAGATTGTACCCTAACTTATAGGGTATGGTTTCGGGATGTGACAATCTTGTTGTCAGATCATAGTTTGGGGAAAGTAGTTTTAGGAATCAAGAGTCTCATCATGTAACCTCTAGTAGAGTCTTGACCACGTGTGTGAATCGCGATACATCTATGAGCGAGAGGTTGCAGGACAATAGATTTTTTCTTTTTTTCTACTCCTATGTCGTGCGGTAGAGTAAATACAATGATCATGTTTTGTAAGAGTTTCCTTGTGTTTTCTAGGAGATGAATACTAGAAGAATGGCCATTAGAAGGTTGGAAGATGAGAGGGTGACTGAGGAAATTCATCAAGTTGAGAAAGTTCTTGAAGGTGGAAAAGGTATTCAAGGTGCTCAAGGCGCTAAAGTGCCTCTCTAAGGTGATCAAGTTCCTAATGTAGGGGGAGATAATGAGATTCTGGTGGTTCCCCCTCAATTGACTATTTAAGATATTGAAGAGGCTTTGATGGATTTAGCTGAAGTCGTAACTACTCAAATAAATTTGAGAATTATTCTTAGGGTTGTTGAGAGAACAATGATATCTAGGTTGAGAGATACTGTGAGGATGAATCCTCTTATATTTCTATGCTCTAAGGTAAATTAGGATCCCGAAGATTTCCTTGATTGAGTGTACAAGGTATTGAGTGCTATGGGGGTTAATTCAAGAGAGAAGGTGGATCTAGCATCATACCAATTGAGGGATGTTTCACAAATTTGGTATACTCAATAGAAGGAAAATAGGTTTGAAGGGTTGGGTCCTATTGAGTATGAAGAATTTAAGGAATCTTTTCTTTGTAAGTACATTCCCTGACGAAGGAGAGAAGTTAAGGTAGAGGAGTTTTTCAATATCAAGCAACGAAATATTAGTGTTGAGGAATACTCTTTCAAATTCTCAACATTGTCTAGGTATGTCCCTTCTCTTGTGTCCAATCCAATAGATGGAATGAGTCGCTTTGTTAGCGGGGTAGACAACTTAGTGATGGAAAAATGTTGTACGGATATGCTACATGATTATATGACCTTAGCTAGACTTACGGTGTACGAACAATCTATGATTCTAATCTGATTAGGATGGCTAGAAGTTTCAATAGGAGTGGTGTTAGTGATCAAGAGAAATTTATTTGGTTTTGGTAAGGAAGGACATAAAGTGAGAGATTGCCCTATGATTGCTACAACAGGTAGAGAGGGTAAGAAAGTTACTCCTAGTGTTCTTAAGGAGGATGCTCCAAGAACGAGGCATTTTGATGCACTCCGTACGAGAGGTTAGAAGCCGGATGAGAGTGATGATGATGTTGGTAAGTTCTCTTTATTTTGTTAAGGTATGAGGTCCTCTTAAATGGAGGAGTCTTGTTGTAGATGAGATAGAAGTCCTTTAATTTGTTACTTGTGCATGATATGAAGGAGCTTTGTTGAAATTGAATTTCATTTGCTTCTTACATTGTGTGTTTCATGAAATCTTGATTAAATTTTAAGAGGTATTTATATGATGTTACTTTGCATATTAGCATTTTTATCTCATGAATTGTCAAAAATATGGATTTTTGAAAAAAAAATTTCTTAAAATCCAGTGTTAGATTAAGACTTCTTGCTGTAATATTTTTTAAAGTGGCTAATTAATTCTTTCGCCCTAAAATGTTGTAATGTCATCAGAACAGATGTATATAAGTATAATATTGAATATAAAATGAGGTTTTACTATTTGGAATGAAGCATGTGAGTTTTGTAGTGTAATGAGTTATAGAGTTGTTTCTAGTTTCTTGTTGTGTTGTAAATATTTTGACTATGTGAAGTTGATGTTTTATTATTTACATATGTGTTTATGGTTTGGTTATGTTCTTCTAGTTGACTCTCTAATCTTGGAAGTGTTTGGAGAGTGGCAAGTGTTATTCGACAACGAATGTTGTCCAAGTGGGGGAGATAGTAAGACCTCAAAATGACTTAGGTTAACTATAACCTAACATGTTATTGATGTTATAAGTTTCTAAAGTAGTCGAAAATATAGTATTGAGGCAGTAGATAAAATATAAGAGGTCTTGGAAGTCAAACGTCATGGGAAGACTAAGTCACTAAATGTCTCTTATGTGGTTCTATGTGTATATGTGAGTTTTATGATTTTTTTTTTATCTTAAATGAGTTTATATAGAACAAATAGGCAGTTTTAAAATTTCCATGAAGTTTTGAGGTCAAACGACCAAGAACATCCAAGGCGTTCGAAAGATATGCCTCGAATTGGCCTTGTGCATCTAGGTGTGTTTCGTCGAGTTTTACGTGTTCGTTTTGGATGAAATTCATGTGAGATGTGATAAACTTATATATTATCATTTTTGGTTTTGAAACGTCCAGAAAATTTTCCCCAAGGACCATCCAAGGCTCCTTGAGAAAGGACCCAACTTGGTTGACAAAACTGTCCCAGGTAGACCCCTAACGACGGAGCAGTCGATGGTTCGTGGCCTATCGACGACGTCCATAGTACTTGGGTGATGAGGGAAGCCTTCAAATATTTCTTAACTCACCGACTGTTTCCAGCACCGACGTTAGTGGGATGATGCCCAGTCGATGGGGTCGTCAGTGGAAGATGTCTTTTGGGCGCAGGTCTGCTACCAAGTAAAGGGGTGACTTGTAAATTCAACCCACTTGTAAATTAAGTCATGTACGGTTTTTTTAAAAGGGGTTATTAGTTTTTTTTTAATATTTAAGTGGTAAAAACCTTAAAGACTTTATTCTTAAATATTTAAAACCCAAATCCCTTAGAAAATTCCCAAAGACTCCATTGAAGTCCAAATTGAGAAGCAACTTGGTCCGGTGTTTTGAGTGGAAATTAATCATTAAAGTGAGGAATTATCATCCTTGAGGTATGACTTCTGATCCTTGAAACTTATTTCATAAAGGAGCTCAACTCTCAAGATGTTTTTCAAAGTTTTCTAATGTGAATTGTCCAATTTCGGGATTCTACCATGGGTTCTTGCTTAAATTATTTCTAAACATTTAATTATGATCTAATTAATGTTGTATTTATGATTTAAACATAAATTGCCTTTGAACCCATTTAGATAGATGAACCCTAGTTTTTGACTACTTTATGGATTACTTGATATTATGATAATATTGCTGAATTGTTATTTAGTTGCTTATGTGATTTGTAATGATATAACAATTATATTTAATTAATATATAATTTATTTTAGATTTGTAAACCAAGATTGAATTGATTGAGATTCATTGAGTTTTATGGTTATTGCTTTGAATTAATGGTCACGGCCATGCGTAAGGGCCTTGTTTTGTTTAATTGGTCGTAGCATTGAATTCAAGAGTGGATTAGGAGATGAAGGTATGTTACCCTTTTTTCTTTAATTTGTTATTATTTAGACTTCTATTCTTTTGTGAATTGTATAGTCCACTTATGGTGGAGGTGTTATATGTTTTACTTCCAATTGATGTGGTCTTGTTAGCGTTACTTTATGCAATATTATGAGCATGGAATTATTGGTAACTACTTGAAGTTATGTGGCTATTTGTGTAGGTTTATTATGTGAAGCATGACAATAACTATCTACATGTAAAGTCATACATGTAATCTTCTATTTATGTTGCCTTAAGTAATCATGTTAGACTTTGTCTTTGCATTATGTGTATAGTGTTAGGGTTAAGTCTTTGATATTCCCTCTTGGATTTATGAGTCTATGTAGAGTACATTAATTATATTAGGATGTTATATAGGATGACTTGAAGATGTTAGGTTGTTTTATAGGTGTTTCTAGAATGACCTGTCGTATGAGTTAAAGGTGAAGAATGTGATGTCTTGTCTTGGATGAGTTGTATTTCTTGCTTGATGTATATAGAGCTATGAATATGTGATGTCTTTATTTAATGTGTTAGAACTCTAAGTATTTAATATATTAATGACATGTGCCATTAAACGTTTTTATGAGAGTATTTTTTATGACCAACATGACTTACGGTTAGGTTAAAATTGTTCAAGTAGTTAGCCGTAATGGTATCCTTCAAAGTAAAGGAATGATGGACTTAAGGTTAGTTGTATGAAATGACATCATATTAATAAATACAAAATCCATCATGAGCTTCTTATCTCCATTGTGAGGTCACCCTAGTGGACCTTACTTGGTATGCTAAATGCTATTGGTTTATGAACTAACTAGCCATGGAACCCTCTTATGTAAACCTAAGATGTGAATTAATCTATGAGAAATAAGGCTATTACCGAGTGAGAAGGGTAAGGGGAGTAGTTCTAGTTAAGAATGAGAATAGAATACAAAGAAGCCCTTAATATTCGTTAACCATGTGACTATATGGGATGTGTCTGGGTTCTACCATTTGCAAGTAGAACAACCTCATTTAGGTGGGATAGAATTCCCGATTCAATGTCTTTCTTTCATGATCTATGTCGGTTATTGTCTATTCTCATAATGTGGGATACATATTAGCATTAGAGAAGTTTATGAGGTTTAAGTTGTGGTATGTGACTATATCTAGACATTGCGCAATAGACTTTGAAGGTGTTATGTGGAGTTCCTAGGTCTTGTCCAAGGCTATCACTTGAGTGTCTTATGAGATGTATGAGTCTTAATGAACTAATGACTTATTTTAATAATTATGTAAATGAATGAGTACCTAGTCTAAGGTGGCTTAAGCTTTCCTTATCAAAAGTATTAGGAGGGCATGGAAAGATGATCTCTTCATGTCTTAGCTCTGGAAGTCTTGAGGATCACTCTACATATGGAAGTTGGTTCATCTTGTTGACATGATTAAGCCTAAGGTTGTCCTAAGGACTCTTTAGGTAGTCTTAGGGAGGACACTATGGACGTTATCTTCTTGATATACTTAAGTAGGTCTTTTGATAGCCTTTTGGGAGAGAATGTCATATCATCTATGTGTTAGTGTTTTAGTGAGAATTATTCTATCCTAGGGAGTTCATAATTTCACTTGAGTGTGTGTGAAAGGGAATGTATGGGCGGTCACTTCACAACTTACTTAAGGTACAGTTAGAATCACCTTGGGTAGAGGATTCTTACCTGGATGTTTATGATGTCTTAAAGTATATATGTAACTCATTATGAGAAGTCTTGAGGGTCATTTAGGTATGCTTAGGGAAGTTGTATGGAGGTCTCTCTTTGTGTTGCTTAAGTGAGTCTTGGGATAGATTTAATTGGGTACTAAAGTTATGATTTTTTGTTAAATGTTTCCTTATGTGTTTCTAAGTTTTTAAATTCTTGTGATTAAAATATGATATCTAGATGAAAAGATTCATATTCCAAATAAATGTTCATTTTCATGATTTTATGTATAATGTCATTATTAGAATATTTTGGTGTAGTAATTCCATGCTATTATATATCTTTTGTTCTTGGTAGGTGACAACCTTTGAGAAGTAAAGACTTGGTCTTAGAAGATCGTCCAAGATAAGTTGAAGTATGTCCTCATTTGACTTGGGGGCATATATGTCTTTTATGTTTTCTTTGAAGTGTTTTATTAGACTATGTATTTGTATATTTTGAAATATGGGCCGTGTCCCAAGTATTCTTGTGTCTAAGATGGTGAGTTTGAGACTTACTATTTCCTATTACTTTTATACGAAAGAGATTTTGAAGACTATATTATGTTTAACGTACTACTTTTAACTATGTATATGCGATGAATGATATGGAAGGGCTTATATAAGACCTCCAAGAGGTCGAATACACAGGTTACAATCCATGATTGTGCCCTAACTTCTATGGTATGGTTTTGGGATGTCACAACTCCACTCTAAGATTAGTTTGTCTACAAATTGAAAATGAACAATTTGAGTACAAGAATCGACTAAAGCATATAAGGAATTTAACAAATCCATGATTAGAATGTAATCGATGCCTACCATTTCTAACTCTACAATATCTGCCTAGGTGACTTTATGAGAAATTATTAAAGGGTAATTATTGTATATTTGTCTAGCTATAACTGGGTCATCAACTGGACTAGAGACTAACAAAAGCTCTAACAGGGTTTCTAGACTAACACTTACTTGAACTGCTTTGTTAGGAGTTACAAAGGATATCCCCTATATCTAACAATGCATAAATATATAGTTCAAAGACTTGTAACGTACAAGTCATACATCAGGAGAACCTTCGTGATAGTGGTGAGTCTTAAGAGCATACAACCTGTTCTGAGGTTGACCTTCACCTGTAAATGTTGTAGACTCAGCTCTACCATTACTGCCTCCTTGACCCTGTCAAGAAGGACAATTCCTCAATCTATGACCAGAACAAACTAATCCAAAACATTCATCCTTTCCTTAGAGACACTCGCTTGGATGCTTCTTACAACACTAACGCAAAGTGGGCTAAGTCTTTATGCTTGAAATACTTCCCTGAGACATAGTGCCTAGTTCCGTAACATTCTGATCATACTTGTTCTTTGTGGATTGAAAACTAGCTGACGAAGGGGCTAGGGTCGACGACTTTTGCTTAAAATGTGAGTGATTTCCACAACTCGAATTCTGCTGAAACTAGTAATAGTTCCCAGTCAGAGCTTTATTATTCTCCTTGGCATGTTCCCCAAACTTGTTACCCTCAACCTGCTGAGCATGAGCCATAAGCCTAGAGATGTTCATCTCTCTACTAAAATAGAATTTCTGCACTATATTTTGAAAAAAATTGAGACTTCACACATGAATTTATTCTTTTGAGTTCTAGAGTAAGAAATCATGTGAGGAGCATACTTGGAGAGTTGGTTAAACTTTATCCCATACTCTTGGACTATTAAGTTACCTTGTCTTATGTTCGTGGGACTTTTCTTCTCTCAACTCTATCAAGAAAAGCTTGCAAAAAAATTTCTCACTAAAACAATGCCAAAAAATAAGAGTTGCATATATACACTTATTTTCCTTTTAAACTAAGTGTACCAAATATGAGCATCATCTTTCAATTGGTGTAATACCAACTCAACCCGATCATTCCTAGAGACCTACATCACCTCAAAGATTTTTTTTGATCTTATCTAAGAAATTATGGGGATCCTCACTAGTCTGCGATCCTAAGAACTGATGTCAATCATACTAATAAAGTGACACACCCTAGATACTATTGATCCCCTATTTGCATTCGCGTGAACTTTAGCCCTATGATTTCTCAGGTTGGCGACACTCAAAGCCAAAATCTGAATCGCATTCTAGTATTAAGCATTGCAGACTTTCTGATTTGGGATTGAAGGAGTTGTGTTTTTATTCCTAATGCTAGCAATATGAAGAGTCATAATATGAAACGTAGAAAGTCGTGTTAGACAAGAATAAGATCATACCTCACGCACGATAATAGTAAAAACAAAGTGAACTTTTTCCTAAAACATTTCATAGCATCCCTATAATTAGAGTGGTGTACTTCACAGCAATGAAACAAACACTCATTAGTGCGGCTTTTCATACATCCTAGGACACTTAAAACTAGTGCTCTGATATCATGTTTTTCCCACCCTTACCTACCCACGAGACGAGATCACGGGACCTAGAACTATATGTTTTTCAAAGCTAAACTTGGTCGAATGATCATGACATAATAGAGAAAGCAAGCAGGGACAAAACTAAATCATAATTAAAATGAAAATACGGGAGGGGGGGGGGAATACACACATACTATAACTAAGATTGATGAGATTAATATAGAAAAGATATAAACTAAATACAAAGCTGAAAAGAAATATGTTTGAGAATAGCCTCATATTGAAGGACTAAAAATATTCGAAAGAAACTTATTATTGTTGTCCTCAAAGAATAAAGAGTCACCTCTAATTTTGCTGAACTGGAGACGTAAATTGAGCTAAGTTTTATATGTATGGTTAGATCCTGAATATATATCAACGAGAAGATGTTGTGCAAGTATGTGTCAGTACATGAAATTAACTAATCAAGTAGGATAGAATGAGGCTAAAATAATATATAACTGAACAAAGAAATAGCGAAATTTTATAATTTTAACATGCTATAGATTTTCAATTTTTGGATAACTAAATACAATGACCAATCTATAAAATTTCAAAACTCAATATCGGATACAATGACAAAATGGTCAACGCAATTGAATCTGACTGAACCGTGAGAGATACTTAAACATGATAATATAATCACATGCGCTAAATGTAGAGTTTGATGTATATGAGCCATCAAGAAGACCCAATATAACCTGGATGAAGTATAAACGCAAGCTGTCATGATCTCTACACTTTTTCCCATGTATAGGAAACGAATTAACCGCTATATAGATGACTGGCGATTACTAGTGATTTCGGCTTCATGCAGGCGAGTTGCAGCCTACATTCCCAACAGAGGATGGATTTTTTGCGTAGCTCACCGTGTGGGGTCGCGACCCTTTTTCCCCGCCATTGTAGCACGTGTATTGCCTACGGCATAAGGGGCATGATGACTTGATGTCATCCTCACCTTCCTCCGGCTTATCGTCGACAGTATGTTCAGGGTTCCAAACTCAACAATGGCAACTAAATATCAGGGTTGTGCTCATTGCGGGATTTAACCCAACACCTTACGGCACTAGCTGAGAACATCCATGCACCACCTATGTCTGCGTTCTCGAAGGCACCCCTCTCTTTTAAGAGGATTCGTGACATGTCAAGCCCTGGTAAGATTTTGCGCATTGCATCAAATTAAACCCTCATCCAACTCGGCATTATACTACTCTCAATGAATTAAGTGTTTAGTTTAATACAATTGAGTTTATGTAAATATTGGATAGCTCACACTGAACATCCAAATAGAGAATGCAACGATTAATGTGATAATGATGCATTCACAAGTGTGTAATATATATTTGAATAACTGAAATGTATGACCTAGCGTATATGATTCAAGAAGTAATGAAATATATACCTAGGGTTCTAAAATTCATGTGGTAAATTGAATATTAATGTAATAATTTCATTTGGAACATTCTAATAGCTAAGAACCCAATAATTCTAACATTCAACAATCACAAGTCTAATCAAGATATGGAATAAAGAAATTGACTGAAAAATAGGGATCTAATAGATGAAAGGAACCCACTAGTGAAATTCTACATACATGGTAATGAATTCCACAGTGAAATCATTAGATTACAGGAATAGAACTGATGGAAACTTGCTACGTTATTGAACTAGGTGTCACATACCGACAACACACCCTCGAAAAAATGGCACTCTGAGAGTGCAACACGGCGTTCTGAACCTCTTATAGGTCTTGTACAATCCCTTTAATAATGTTCATCGCATATAAATATATGAAAAGTAGTACAGAATTAAAACATTTTACAATATTCGAATAGACTTTTTAAAAGTCTTTTATTAAAAAACCATAAGAAATTCTAAGTCTCCTTTCATCAAATCCTTGACGAAAGATTACATAGGACATGTCCATACAATAAATATATATGACTACTAAATCTATTACAATAGTTTAATATAAGAAACCAAAGACATTTATCCCTTCAAGTGAAATGAGGACAAATTTAAACTTGCTTGAAAGATCGTATGATCCATGTAACACCTCATATCCAAAACATACAAAAAATAATCTTTTCGGAAAAATATGCACGTGCAACAATTTGTGGCTATCAACGAACCGTCCTGCACCTCCGTCAATAGGGTAAGAAACCCCCAAAATCACAGCATAGAAAATTTGGTTAAGTCATGATAGACGGATGAGCCTACAGTCCTTAGGTCAGCCTATGATCCATAGTATGTGACCGTCAATTGACACCCCATTAAACCACTCTCTGACAAGAACCATGAATGACCCGCATGGTCCATAGGTGGACCCACAGTTTGTAGGTCTTACCAAAGGTGGAAACTAGGAGACAATTAATGGGGAAATGTAGTTGGATCATTTACAAATGGTCATAACTCAGGAGTATTTTATCTATGTCAAATCATTAAATCAAAACATAGAAAATTAGAATAAAAAAGGATAAAAATGTCGAGAACCCTAGTTCTAGAATGCAACATGTTGCAAGCAGTTCCAGCCCTAAAATCTAAATATTTCTCTATGGATTTCATCACCAGATATGTGGCATTGCACTATTTTGTTCCTTTAACTCAATGGGTCCCTAGTTTCAAGTCAGTTCTTGATTCTCTTATAATGATTAAAAATAGGGTTCCTAGAATTTCAGTAGAACTTTATGATGTAGTTAAAAATATATGTGTCAACTCTAATTATAATGTTATTTCTTTGATTATTGCATAAATTTCAGAACCTAAGCTTTGTATTTCTTTAGATCTTGAATTACACATTCTATGTAAGATATTTCAGTTATACGCTTCAGTTTTATTGCATCATTATCAGATTAAATGTTGCATTCTCAGTTTGCATGTTCAGTTTTGATCTATCTTGTATTTAAAGAAAATTAAGACATAATCAGTTAACTACATAAATCAATGGGAGTAGAATATTACCGAGATGGACTAGGGTTCAGCGTACCAATTGTCCAAGACCAACAAGCCAAGTAGGTTGTAAGTCCCCTCCTTGGGCAATAAGTTTAGTGATTATCCCATCATCTATTTCTACCTTTGATAGGGTATATTGGGCCCTCTTAATGGGGACAACAGTAATGAGTTTCTTTTCAGTATTTAGTCTTTTAGTTCAAGCTTAGCTGGGGTTTGTCCTAGTATTTCTAATACTGTTTATAAGCTATTTTATGACATAGATTCAATTTATTATTGAGTTTATAACTTCTTCTATTAAACTTTAAGTTTTTCATATATCTCAAATTTAACATATGGGTATTTATCCATCAAATCATTTTATGTATGATTTAGCTTCCGCAATAGTTTGTATTTTTTGTATGATCAAGATCATGATCATGCCAGCATGGTTAGCTTGGCAACACTTGTGTTCCTAGGTTCCGTGTCCACGTCTCAGGGATAGCTCGAGGCGTGAAAAAACATGGTATCAGCGCTCTAGGTTCAAAAGTCCTAGGATGTTTGAAAATCTGTGATAAGTAGAGTTCTTTTCATAGGTGTGAAATGCACCACAACTAATGAGCAGGATGCTATGAAGTGTTTTAGGAAAAAAAGAACTTCACTTTATTGTTACTCTTATTGTGCTTATGGTATGGTCTTATTCCAATATAACTTGACCTTCTACATTTCAGTTCATGCCTCCTCGTACAGCTATCGCTAGGAACGCGAATTCCAAAAATTCAAATACAACTCCTCTAGTCCTAAATCAAGAGGTCTCAAATGCGGAGGTCAAGAATGCCATACAGATCTTTGCCCTGACTATGACTAACCAGAACTATCGGGTTCATGATCAAGTGGATGAAAATTGGGGATCAGTAGCTCCAAGGATCCGTGACTTTGTTAGGATGAATCTTCCTGAGTTCTTAGAATAATAGACTAATAAGGATCCTCATAATTTCTTTGATGATATCAAGAAGATCTTTGAGGAAATGCAAGTCACTGGTAATGATCAGCTTCAGTTTGCATCATACCACTTGAAAGATGTTGTTCATCTCTGGTACACTCAGTGAAAGGATAATAGGGGTTCAAATGCAGCTCCTATCACTTGGGATTGCTTTAATGAGACTTTTCTTGATATATTTTTCCCAATAGAGTTGACTGAGGCAAAGGCTCAGGAATTCGTGAACTTGAGGCAGGGTAATATGACAGTCCAATAGTATGGGCTGATTTTTAACCACTCTGTAGATATTCTACTCACATAGTTGCTTACTCTAGTGCGTAGAAGAAAATGTTCCTGCATGGAGTGTAGGATTTGGTTAAAACTGAGTGCAGAAATTCTATGTTACTTGGAGATATGAAAATCTTTAGGCTTATGGCTCATGCTAAACAAGTTGAGGGTGATAAGATTAGGGAACAGGCTAAGGAGAATAAAAAGGCTAGGATAGGGATCTATGACTATTCTCAGCAGAAATCGGGTGGTGAAAATCTCTCGCAGAGACAAAAAGTTTCAATTCCTTCCCCTTCATCGGCTCGTGTTCCATAATCTTGTAAGGGCGTACATATCTTGGATTGAGCTTCCTTTTCTTGCCAAATCTCATCACCCCTTTCATAGGTGAGACTTTTAGAAAAACAAAATCATCAGCTTGAAACTCTAGTTCCCTTCTCCTTACATCTGCATAAGATTTCTGACGACTTAGGGCTGCCTTAAGTCTATCTCTAATGAGTTTCACTTTCTCCATAGCATAAAGGACTTATTCTTGCCCTATTAGATCTGTTTCACCTACTTCAAACAAACTAAAAGGAGAACTACATCGACGCCCATATAAAACCTCAAAAAAGCAATATGAATGCTTGAAATGGTAGCTATTGTCGTAGGCAAACTCAATACGAAAAATAATATTATGCCAACTGCCCTTGAAATTGATCACAGAAGATCTCATAATATCCTCTAGGGTATGAATGGTACGCTCTGCCTATGAGATAATGTACAAAGGAACCTCACGTAGCCTCACAATTCCATTGATGTAAAGCTTGGCATAGTCCTTTGTCAAATATGTAGTCTTGACCGCCAAAATGTGAGAAGACTTAGTCATTCTATCAACGACCACCCAAATGGAGTCATGATGTATATGAGTACGAGGTAAACCTGTGATGAAATCCGTATTGATCACTTCCCACTTCCAAGTAGAAATGTCGATCTATTGAGTCATACATACTTCCAGGTTTCTGATGTTCCACCTTGACTTTCTGGATATTGGGGCACTTACTCACAAAGTCTGCTATGTCCCTTTTCATGTCATTCCACTAGTTGACTTCCCGCAAATTGCGGTACATCTTAGTTGCACCTGGATGAATATAATACCTAGAGTTTTGGGCTTCTGCAGGAATATGCTATGTTAACTCCCCCACATTAGGAACACAGAATTTACCCTGGTAGCGATGTACACAATCTCCTCTTTGGAAGAAAACCTTCACTCTATGAATGTGGATTGCACCTTTTAGTTCAAGCAATATTGGGTCACTTTCTTGCTTTTTCTTAACCTCAACCACCAATGAAGAATCGGCCCTATTAAGAACTGTTACACCATTGTCTCATCTAATCATATAGAGAACTCCCTAGGGAGCAAGCTTGTGAACGCCTTCACTAGATCCTCCTTTATTCCTCAACATGGTCTACGCTACCCATAGATAATCTACTAACTGCGTCTTCTACTACATTCCCCTTACCACGATAGTAATGCACACTCAAATCATAATCCTTAAAGAACCCAAGCCGTCTTCTCTGGCAAAAATTCAACTCTTTCTGGGTGAACACATACTGAAGGATATTATGATAGGTGAACACATCTACATGAACACCATATAAGTAGTGTCTCCATATATTGAGTGCAAACACCAATACTTAAAGTTCAATGTCATGAGTTGGATATTTCTTCACATGCACCTTTAGTTGTCTAGAGGCATACACTATAACCTAATATCGTTGCATCAACACATAACCAAGGACAACTTTGTATGGATCACAGTAGATCACACAACTTTCTGAACCCTCTGGTAAAGCCACGATAGGAGCTATAGTCAATCTAGATTTAAAATTCTACAGAGCTTTTCTCACAATCATCTGACTATTAAAACTTGACAATCTTAGATGTAAACCTAGACAATAGTGAGACTATGGATGAAAATCCTTCCACAAACCTTCTGTAATAACCCTCTAGACCTAAGAAAATTCTGATATTTGTAGCAGAGGTATGTCTGGGACATTATTTCACTACTTTTATCTTCTGTAAATCTACTCGGATAACTTCTCTAGATACAATGTGACCAAGAAAATCAACAGATTGCAATAAAATTTAAAATTTGCTAAACATAGCGAATTAAAATTCTCAAATGACTCACGTTTTCTTCCTCATTCCTTGAGTAAATGAGGATATCATAAATGAAGACTATAATGAACATGTCCAAGTAATAGTTTAACAGTCTGTTCATCAAATCCATGAAAGTTGCATGTGCATTAGTTAGTCCAAATGACATAACACAAATTCATAATGACCATACCGAGTTCTGAAGGCTCTTTTGCGAATGTCACTATCTCTGACTCTAACCTGATGATAACCCGATAAGAGGTCTATCTTTGAGAAATGTCTAGCACCCTAAATTTGGTCAATCAATTCATCAATCATGGGGATAAGATACGTCTTACTGATTGTGACCTTGTTCAAATGTCTATAGTTAATGCACATTCTAAGAGAACCGTCTTTCTTCTTTATGAACAACACTGGTGCACCCCATGGTGAAATACTAGTTATGATGAAACCCTTTTATAGAAGGTCTTTCAAATGATCTTTCAATTCCTCAAGCTCTGTTGGGGTCATTCTGTAAGGAGGAATATAAATAGGATGGGTATTTGGAAGGAGATCAATTCCTAAGTCGATTTTCCTTTCGGGAGGGACACCGAGAAGATCTTCTGGAAATAGTTCTTTAAACTCATTAACTACTAGAACTGACTCAAGAGTTTAATGTTTGAAGAATAGAATCCTTAACCCAAACTGGATGATATAAATAATTCTTAGATACCATATTTATGGCTTTAAGGTACGAAATAAATCGACCAATATATGCTAAGCTACTACCTTTCAATTCTACGATTGGTTCTTTTTTAAAGTTAAAATGAACAATCCTAGATCAGCAATCGAGTGAGGCATAACATGAATGTAACCAATCCATGCTTAGAATTACATTAATGTCTACAATTTCTAACTCTAGTAGAATTGCTGAGGTGACTTTCTAAGAGACTGTGATAGGGAAATTTCTGTATGCCCGTCTACATGTAACTGGGTCACCGATTAAAGTAGATACTAAGAAACGTTCTGAGAGAGTTTCTGACAAACACATAATTGGACCTCTATGAAAGGAGTTACAAAGGAAAGAGTAGCTACTAGATCTAACAATGCATAAACATCAAGGTCAAAGACACGTAACATACCAGTAACTACATCAGGAGAACCTTCCTGATCCTGGCGAGGCTGGAGAGCATACAACTAGTTTTAAGTGTTGACCACCACATGTAACTGATGATCTATACTGCTGAGTCATGAGACTATTGGTGTTTCCGATGTCGTAGACTGAGCTCTACCATTACCACCTTCTTGACCCTATTTAGAAGGACAATCTCTCAACCTGTGACAAGACTGTTTAAACCCAAAACATCCTTCTTTTCCTTCGATACACTCGCCCAGGTGATTCTTACCACACTTAGGTCAAGCAGGGTAAGTCTTGGTGCCTGAAACAAATCCGTGAGACTTAGAGCCTCGTGCTCTACTCTTCTGGTCATACATGTTCTTGAAGGATATAGCACTATCTAATAAAATAACTAGGGATGAAAACTATTGCTGACTCTGCGAGCGATTTCAACCACAGGATTTCTGTTGGAAATAGTCATAGTTTCCAGTCCTAGGCTTCTTATTCTTCTTAGCTTGTTCCTTAAGCTTATCACCGTCAACCTACTGATCATGAGTCATAAGTCTAGAGATGTTCATATCTTGAAGTAACATAGAATTCCTGCACTCAGTTTTCACTAAATCCGACACTCTATACAAGAACATATTCATCTGGTCCATGCAGTCAGCAATAATGTGAGGAGTTTACCTGGAGAGTTATGTAAACTTAAACACATACTCTTAGACTATCATGCTACCCTGCCATAAATTCATGAATTTATGAACCTTTGCCTCTCTCAACTCTATTAGGAAAAATCTATTGAGAAAAGTCTCACTAACGAATCCCAAGTGATAGTATATGCCTTTGCACCCCCTATTCTCCTTCAGCTGAGTGTACTATATATAAGGCACATCTTTAAAATAGTATGATGCTAACTAAATCCTATTATTCCTAGTGACTATTGTTACCTTAAAGATCCTCTTGTTCTCATCAAAAAAAAAATTTGAGGATCCTCATTAGTCTATGATCCTAAAAACTTAGATGGATTTACCCTAACAAATTCACGGACCCTTGCTGCTCCTGATCCCCCATTTTCATTAACAGGAGAATGACCTAATTATTCTGGTTGTTCATACTCTATGACAACATTTGTATGGAATTCCTAAACTCAATGTTGGAGACTTCTTGATCTGGTACTGGAAGAGTTGCATTGCATTCCTGGGATTCGCATTCAATATACCATACTAGAGGTATAAAGTCATGCTGGCATGATCACTTAACTTATTTCCCACAGAGGGGACTTACAACCTACTTGGATAGTAGTTCTGCGACTATTAAAGTATGCTGAACTATAGTCCAACTCGATATTATGCAACTCCTGATGAATTATGTAAAAAGTGATTATATCTGAGTTTTTGTAAATATTTAGCGCTTGAAACTGAACATGTAAACTGATAATGCAACATTTAATCTGATAATGATGCATTAAAAGCTGAAGCATGAATAAATGCATAATTGATGTATCGGACCTACCATGTGTAATTCAATAACTAAAGAAATACAAAGCTAGGGTTCTGAAATTCTTTTGATAATCTGAGTGATAACATGATAATCAGATTTGGAACATATATTTAATAAATTCACGAAGTTCCATAAAAGATGTAGAAACCCTGGGTATAATAATGATAAGAGAATCAAGAACTGACTGAAAACTAGGGACCCAATGGGTGAAAGGAACACACTAGTGAAATCCCACAGACCTGGTGATGAAACAAAAAAAATATACTTATTTTTCGAGGCAGGAACTGCTGGAACTTTTGGCGTTCTTGAACTATGGTTCTTGCGCTTTTTCTCCTCTCTGGATTCTAATTCTCTATGTTTTGATTTAATGAATTGACTTAGATATATTTTAGTTATGTTTGTAGACATAAACTAATTAAAATATGATGATTTAGGTTCGAAAAGAATTAACTTAGGGTATAAACAAAGCGGTAAATAACCAAATGACCCATGGGTAAGGTGATGTCGGATCAAACGATGACAAGAACAGATGGTCTCTCATTTGTTCCATGCCACGTCGTTTTGTCCGTAGGTTAGGCCTATTCGACAAGCCTTTACTAAAATGGGCATGTCTTTTTACTCGGAAGTCTGATATTATCAAGGTTGGTGTCTATGAAAAGAATATTCAATTATCTATGTGTGGGTATGTAATGGGAAACCTAATTTGTTTTGTGCTATGATTTATGAACATTTAAAATTTACCCAAGTATGTTTCCCCCTTAACTGTCTCCTTGTTCCCATCTTTCTGTCAGACCTATGTACCATGGGTCCACCTGCGCAGCTTGCTGGTCATCCATGGTTCTTGTTAGAGAGTGGTTGAATGGGGTGTCGATAGAGGGTCACGGACCACAGAGCGTAGGCTTACATAAGGACTATAGGTTCGTTCATCTATTGATGGATGTGCGCGACGGTCCGCTGGTCAGTCTATGGCTTGTTGATGTCCACCATTTGTTACACATGCAAATTTTTTTTGAAAAGCTTGTTTTTGGTCTTTTTTTTATATGAGGTGCTACAATTTTGAAGCCTACTCGAAAAAAAACATTTGTATATGATAAAGAATATTTTTATTCCGTTTGGATATTAAAACAAAAAAAAGTTTTGTAGTTTTGTTCTCCTTGGGAATTTTATTAAGTCGGATTGTTATGGATTAAAAACATTTCTAGTTTTATAATTTATGTTATATAGAACATTTCTAAATAATATGTTATATGTCTATTTATAATAAAGGAAAAACACATGTGACTTAGAGTTGATGAGTTTGTAGAATGAACTTTTACACTATGCAAAGATTGTCAAAAAGAATTGAAACTCTATAATTATTTCGTAGAACAATATTTTCAAAAGAGGTTTCATACTGCCAATGAAATTATGATAGACTGGGAAAAATATGTGAAAAAACTATTTTCAATTACTTTAAAAATAATTTTGAGATCACATTTAAAATTTTGGGTTCTTTTCTTATGATAAAAACTAAATTAGACTTGGTGTCCAATTTAATTTTAGAGAAACAGATATTAAATTCAATGATAATTTTGAATAACGTTAGAAACATAAAATTCTTGTAGTATGTTTGGCGTTTTGGTTGTTGAGTTTCTCTAATACTAGTATATGGTGTTCCTAGTATGAAACTACCAAATAATACGTATACTTGTTTAAAATGATTGAGTTCTCTTATGAAAAAGTGTTACTTGAAGTGATGTGATTTTTCATAAAATTATGACTATTTAATATAACTATTCGTATACACTTGAATATTGGTGAATGGTTATTTGTCATGTTTTGTAATAGAAGCATTTGGATTGTAATGTCTTTATTAGACCCGAAAAAAATTGGTTAAATGGGTAGTTCTATAATAATTAAATTGAAAGTTATTAAAAGGCTCTTTCACAAATGACTTGAAATAATGTTTGTATCCCACAAAATTGTAAGTACTAGAAACATAATATTAGTGAGAAAAAAACTACCTCGCGAAGAGCTCTTCAAACTCAACATTTTTATTTGTTCTTACTTGCTTGAGTTAATGTTTGTGATATGAAAATTTCGGGCATGTGATTTAAAAAGCCTTGTAAGAAAAACTGATCAGTTTACATATTTTGTCACGACCCAAATCGGATCGCGACTGGCACCCACACTAACCCTCCTATGTGAGCAAACCAACCAATCTAAACCTTAACATTTCAATATAATATCAACAGAAAGTAATGCGGAAGGCTTAACTCATTAATAAAAACCAATTCAATAACTTCTAAAATCAAACATCTACTGTTCCCCAAAATCTGGAAGTCATCACCACAAGAACATCTATGATCAAATTACTAAACTAAGAGTATTCTAAGAAGCTAAAATAAGTAAAAGCTAGTCCATGCCGGAAGTTCAAGGCATCAAGACAGGAGGAAGAAAGTCCAGTCCAAGCTAGAAGCGTTAGCTCACCCTGAAGATCCGATGTGACGAAGACTGGCTAGAATTGCGGTTGAGTTGAAGACGACGGCACGTTTGCTGCACTCCACAAATAACAAGAAGAAAACATAAAAGTAGGGGTCAGTACAAAACACGGGTACTGAGTTGATATCATCGGCCAACTCAAAATAGAAAATAGTATATACCAAGTAATATCATAAAATAAACTATAATACTCAACATGTAGCAATAACAAGTACTATATCATTAACAATTACCGTCAAGTTCACACAAGAGGACTCAAGCCTCAATACCATACTCATTTGGGAATTAGATTCATTAGATTGAGTATATTAACATCTTTCAAGATTCATTATCTTTATTCCTCTTGTGTCGGTACGTGACATTCCGATCCCCTTCTACTATGTGTCGGAATGTGACACTCCGATCCCCTAATTCTATGTGTCGGTTAGTGACACCCGATCCCCTAAATCTACGTGTCGGTTCGTGACACCCGATCCCCTAAATCTACGTGTCAGTTCGTGACACCCGATCCCCTAAATCTACGTGTCAATTCGTGACACACGATCCCCTAATTCTACGTGTCGGTTCGTGACACCCGATCCCCTAATCTCATTCTATCAATTCATCAAGCCTTCTCTTATACCAAGGCATCATCAATCTCATTACTTTAGTTCATCAAGCCTTCTTTTATACCAAGGCATCATCAATCTCATTACTTTAGTCCATCAAGCCTTCTTTTACACCAAGGCATCATCATTAACAAGAGATTGGGTTTTTAGCAAGACTTGGGATTCAATAGCTTCATCATACTTATTTCATCACAATCATATAATCACATTCATGCATGCATACAATTAAGCACATAGTAGGGTTTACAATACTTCCCAATACATATCATTCGCTATTAAGAGTTTACTATGAAAGCATAAAACCATAACCTACCTCCACTGAAGATTAGTGATCAAGCAAGCAAATTCTCAAAGCTTTGTTCTTCTTCTCGTTCCTCCTCTTTCTCGTTCGTTCCTCTCTCTCTCTCTTTGTTCTTTCTACTTTTCTTATTCAAACCCTCTTTCTTTTACCCTAATTAGTATATACTTAAGAATAAAAGATGGCAATAATAACCCACTAATTAACTTAAGGTTACCTTTTTTAACCCCCAAGTAATTAGACTTATTAAAATTAACCCACTAACTTTATAATTAAAGTAGGAATAGTCCAAAACGCCCCCTTAAAATAATTACAGAAATCCGACCCAGCCTGGGATTACGCAGCCTGTGACGGCCCATCGCGCCTTATTTCTGACACATTAGTGGGTCTCACCCAATTCTTCACTGTCTCAATCTTAGAAGGATCCACTATTACTCCATCCTTAGAAACTACATGCCCCAAGAAGGACACTGCATCTAGCCAAAACTCATACTTAGAGAACTTGGCATAAAGCTTTTTCTCCCTCAACATTTCCAATACAATCTTCAAATGCTCCTCATGTTCCTTCTTACTTTTAGAGTATATCAGTATATGATCAACAAATACGATCACGAAGAGGTCCAAATATGGCTTAAAAATCCCGTTCATCAAGCTCATGAACGCAGCAGGGGCATTCGTAAGACCAAAAGACATCACTACAAATTCGTAATGCCCATACCTCGTTCGAAAAGCAGTCTTTGGCACATCCGTTGCCCGTATTTTCAATTGATGATAACCGGATCTCAAGTCAATCTTAGAGAAGACACAAGCACCTTGTAACTGAACGAACAAGTCATCAATGCGAGGAAGAGGATACTTGTTCTTAATAGTTACCTTGTTCAACTGTCGGTAGTCTATGCACATCCGAAAACTCCCATCCATCTTCTTCACAAACAAAACTGGAGCACCCCAAGGAGATGAACTTGGTCTAATGAAGCCTTTGCTCAACAACTCTTGAAGTTGGGACTTTAACTCTCTTAACTTCGCGAGAGCCATTCTATAAGGGGGTATAGAAATGGGGCGAGTACCCGTTTCAAGATCAATACAGAAGTCAATATCCCTATCCGGTGGCATACCAGGAAGATCTGCAGGAAACACATCCAAAAACTCACGGACTACCGAAACCGACTCAATAGAAGGTACTTGGGTAATATCATCCTGGAGGTGTGCCAAGAAAGCTAAACAACCCTTACTAACCATTCTCTTAGCACGAAGAAAGGAGACGATACGGACCGGATTGGAAGTGTAGTCACCCTCCCACACTAACGGATCTGTCCCAGGTTTGGCTAACGTCACAGTCTTAGCATTACAATCCAAGATCGCAAAATTCGGAGAAAGCCAAGTCATACCCAGAATTACATCAAAGTCAACTATTTCTAAGATAACCAAATCTACATAAGTGTTACTCCCCACAAAAGTCACCAAACAAGACCTATACACTTTTTTAACTATCACAGACTCACCCACCGGAGTAGAAACACGAATAGGCATGTCAAGTAATTCACAATGTAAATTAAGACCGTTAGCAAATGAGGAAGATACATAAGAAAATGTGGATCAAGGATCAAACAATACAGAAGCCATGCAATCACAAACCGAAAGATTACCTGTGATGACAGCATCAGATGTCTCCGCTTCAGATCTCCCAGGGAAAGCATAACAATGGGCCCTCTCACCTATTTGTCCGTTGCCCCTACCATGTTGTGTTGTAGTGGCTCCAGTTTTCCCATCGCCCCGGCCGTTTTGGTGACCACCATTACCTCGGCCACCACGTCCTCCAGAATAACGGCCTCTATCATGACCACCTCTACCTCTAGCTATTGGGGTCTATAACTCTGTTTTGGACAATTCCTCCTAATATGTACAGTCTCCCCACATCCATAACACTCTCTGGAGTCAAGCATGGGTCTCTCAGAGAAGTGTTGACCGGTCTGAGGTGGACCCCCAACTACAGTCTGTTGCGAAGACTGAATTGGTCGAACTGAGTAACCTCCTGAACCCTGTCCTCTAGAGTAAGAACCATTAAACTCACCTCCCTTTCGAAACCTTTTTGATGTTGATGCCATGGTGAAGTCATCTGGCTTCACTCCCTCTACCTCTATCACGAAGTCCACCACTTCTTGAAAAGATTTCCTGTAGCCGCTACCTGTATGGCTGAAATCCGCAATTCTGACCTCAACCCCTTCACAAAACGGCGAATCCTCTCTTGTGGACTGAAACAAAGCTGAGTGGCATATCTGGAAAGTGCACAAAACTTAGCCTCATATGCAGTAACCGACATCCTACCTTGCTCTAGGCTCAAGAATTCATCTCTTTCCCTATCCCTCAAAGTCCGGGAAATATACTTCTCCATAAACAAGCTAGAGAATGATGCCCAAGTCATAGGTGGTGCCTCTGTTGGTTGACACTCAACATATGACCGCCACCACATTTTGGCGTTCCCTTGAAACTGATAGGTCACAAACTCAACACCAAACCGTTCTACTATACCCATCTTGTGTAGTAGATCATGACAGTCAACCAGAAAATCATAGGCATCCTCAGATTCGGCACACTTGAAGACTGGAGGTTTCAATTTCAAGAGCTTACTGAAAAGTTCATATTGATCATTTGTCATTATAGGCCCTGTAGTAGCCGAGGAAACATGCCTATTTCCAATGGAACATCCATGCGGGGAGCCGCAGTACCTGCATGTTGTACCTCCGAACCCTGAGGTGCTGGTGCAGAAAACACTGGAGGTGTTTGACCTTGATAAGATAGCCCACTAAGATATGCAAGAACCTGATTGATCATCTCTGGGTAGGTTGGGGAGGCAATCCCTCATTTTGTACTTGTTCAGTTTCCCCTTCCTCACCCTCTCTTACTACTTCTTCAGTCGGTGGAGGAGTCACTGCCCTAGTATCAGATGGGCTTGGTGCTCGTCCTCTTCCTCTAGAGGACGTCCTCCCACGACCTCTACCATGGCCTCTTACCGTTACTCTTCCTCAAGCTACAGCCCCAGTGGCTGGCTCAGACGCTTCTTGTCTTGCCGATGTTGATGTTGGCGCAGTCGTTGCTCTAGTTCTAACCATCTGCGAAATAGAGTGAAGATGGTCAGATACCAATTTATATCACCTAGATACCAATTGGATCCAAGTAATAGCACGAATGAAAGAATGAAAGAATGGAATTTTCCTAAAGTCTTATAGCTTCTCAAAGAAAAGTAAAGGCGTCCCTCTACCGTTCCTTAAGACTCTACTAGACTCGTTCTTGTGTGATGAGACCAACTAACCTAATGCTCTGATATAAAGTTTGTCACGACCCAAATCGGATCGCGACTGGCACCCACACTTACCCTCCTATGTGAGCGAACCAACCAATCTAAACCTTAACATTTCAATATAATATCAACAGAAAGTAATGCGGAAGACTTAACTCATTAATAAAAACCAATTCAATAACTTCTAAAATCCAACATCTACTATTCCCCAAAATCTGGAAGTCATCACCACAAGAACATCTATGATCAAATTACTAAACTAAGAGTATTCTAAGAAGCTAAAATAAGTAAAAGCTAGTCCATGCTGGAAGTTCAAGGCATCAAGATAGGAGGAAGAAAGTCCAGTCCAAGCTAGAAGAGTTAGCTCACCCTAAAGATCCGATGTGACGAATACTGGCTAGAATTGCGGTTGAGTTGAAGACGACGGCACGTTTGCTGCACTCCACAAATAACAAGCAGAAAACATAAAAGTGGGTTCAGTACAAAACACGGGTACTGAGTAGATATCATCGGCCAACTCAAAATAGAAAACAGTATATACCAAGTAATATCATAGAATCAACTATAATACTCAACATGTAGCAACAACAAGTACTATATCATTAACAAATACCGTCAAGTTCACACATGAGGACTCAAGCCTCAATACCATACTCATTTGGGAATTAGATTCATTAGATTGAGTATATTAACATCTTTCAAGATTCATTATCTTTATTTCTCTTGTGTCGGTACGTGACACTCCGATCCCCTACTACTATGTGTCGGAACGTGACACTCCAATCCCCTAATTCTACGTGTCGATTTGTGACACCCGATCCCCTAAATCTATGTGTCGGTTCGTGACACCCGATCCCCTAAATCTACGTGTCTGTTCGTGACACCCGATCCCCTAAATCTACGTGTCGGTTCGTGACACCCGATCCCCTAATTCTACTTGTCGGTTCGTGACACCCGATCCCCTAATCTCATTCTATCAATTCATCAAGCCTTCTCTTATACCAAGGCATCATCATTCTCATTACTTTAGTTCATCAAGCCTTCTATTATACCAAGGCATCATCAATCTCATTACTTTAGTCCATCAAGCCTTCTTTTATACCAAGGCATCATCATTAACAAGAAATTGGGTTTTTATCAAGATTTGGGATTCAATAGCTTCATCATGCTTATATCATCACAATCATATAATCACATTCATGCATGCATACAATTAAGCACATAGTAGGGTTTACAATACTTCCCAATACATATCATTCACTATTAAGAGTTTACTATGAAAGCATAAAACCATAACCTACCTCCACCGAAGATTAGTGATCAAGCAAGCAAATTCTCAAAGCTTTGTTCTTCTTCTCGTTCCTCCTCTTTCTCGTTCGTTCCTCTCTCTCTCTCTCTTTGTTCTTTCTACTTTTCATATTCAAACCCTCTTTCTTTTACCCTAATTAGTATATACTTAAGAATAAAAGATGGCAATAATAACCCACTAATTAACTTAAGGTTACCTCTTTTAACCCCCAAGTAATTAGACTTATTAAAATTAACCCACTAACTTTATAATTAAAATAGGAATAGTCCAAAACGCCCCCTTAAAATAATTACAGAAATCCGACCCAGCCTGGGATTACGCAGCCTGTGACGGCCCGTCGCGCCTGTGACGGCCCGTCGCGCCTGCGACGGTCCGTCCGGCTGCTCCGTCACAGACTTCAGAGACTCAATTTCTCTGAAGGGTCTGTGACGGTCCGTCCTGCCATTCCGTTACGAAGTTCAGAGAGTTGATTTCAGTACCCAATTTTTAGAATTCTAAGTATTTTGGAACGAGATACCCTCGACGGTCCGTCGTGCCTACGACGGTCCGTCGTGGGACCCGTTGTTTTTGCCAGTTTTTCCAGAATCGAAGTTTGCTGCTCAAAACGACTAAACAGGTCGTTACATATTTTATCAAACTTCGGGTGCAATAAATAAAAATGTCAAGTTTGTGCGTAATCTATGTATGTAGAGTATTCTTATAAATCTGTTAAAATGAATTTCACTCACCTAGAATTGATTTACACTAACATTTGTGATATGAGGTGAACACCGTCTATTGGTGGAAAAAAGTATCTCGTTACTTTTATTGACAATTGTATTAAAAAGGACTATATCTATTTGCTTAATGGTAAGGATGAAGGAATAAAAACCTCTATACAATATAATATAGAAGTTAAAAATTAGTTGGGAAACGATAGAAGTGATAGGAATGGAGAGCATAAATCTCATTTTTCATAAATATGTTTTGAATAGTGGAATTATCCATCAAATTATTGTCCTATTAACCACAATTTAATGAAAACCAAATATTGAAAGAAAAGATGGATGCATTATTTATAAGTTCGTATTTACCACATAGCTTTTGTAGAAGAACTATCCCTACTTCAAAAGGGATCAACAAAAAGTTTTGTATTTTTAGAAATAAAGCAATTTTGCTTGTCCAGGACATAATTTATGACATATGAAAAAATAGAAAGGAAGGAAATCTATCTTTGATATTTCAAAGTGTGGGTGTGTCTAACCAAAGTTTAAGTTCCTATTCCTAAAAGGATTGAGATAGGACTTAAGACCGTGGCCTGCAAAATTAGACTTGATTAGTCTAGTGAATGGTCTTAACGACGTTGTAAAGAAAAAAATAATGTACTAAATAAAGTTATTCAGAGGTGTAGTAAATGTCAAGGGACATATACTTACTTAAAATATGATTTTGTAACATCTATTGTGTATTATGTAGACTCATCCTTTTGGACAGGTAGTGTCAATAGTGAGATTTGTTCAATCTTGAGTAATCTTATTGGAAGTTTTTTGATCTTCCTCAAGAAAATAAACCTTTGGGTTTAAAGTGAATCAACAAAAGGCATATAAAATTCAGTGAAACTTTTTACAAATATAAAGAAAGACTTTTTGTCATGTTTTTAGACAAAAATAATATCTTGATCTTTTCGACACATACTCTCCAGCAACAAGAATTACATTCATTTGGATATTAATTGTGCTATATGTTGTATATCCTCCGAATTCATCATATGGATGTAAAAAAAATCTCTAAAATGAAGAACTGGAGGAAGACATTTAAATGAAATAATTCGAGGGTTTTATGGTTTCTTGTAAATAAAAGAAAGTGTGTGAACTTGTTAAGTCACATTATAGACTAAAACAAACACCCAAACAATGATATAATAAATATGACCAAAACATTTTTTCTAATGAATTTAAGAATGATTGAACTGATAAATGTGTTAACATTAAAATAAAAAATTCACTGTTTGTTTTTACATTGATGATATGTTGATCATCAATAGAGACATTAATGACATAAATGTCACTAAATATATGATAGAATGAAAGTTTTGAATAAAATATTGGAGTTGTTGATGCTATATTAGCTATAAAAGTCTTTATACCTCCATAATTTTTGGCATTTTCACGGTCCAATTGCATTGAAAAGGTACTTGACTAGTGAAAATATTTGGATTTCAATATTGTCAAGTCTACAATAAATGTGAGTTTGAATTTCAAAAGATTGAAAGTGAAAGTGACTCACAATTGGGTTGTGCTGGAGTATTTGGAAGTATGATGTATGTCATAAAGTGTTTGCAATCATATATAACATTTGTTATTAATTGACTGTGCCAGTTCACAAGTGAACCCAATAGAACTCATTAGATGACGATAAAATGTGTTTTGGTGTATTTGAGAAATATATAAAACTATGTCTTGTATTATAACATTATTAGCAATAATGAAATGATATAGTAATGCAAATTGGATCACCAGACGAATGAAGTAAAATGAAGGAGTGGATATCTATTTAGTCTTAAAATAGGAGCAGTTAGTTGGAAATATTTCAAAGCAGACATGTATATAGATCTACAATGATCTCTGATCTAGGTGCTCTAGATAAGGTGGGTGAATAAGTTTAAAGGATCTGAAATTTCTTGATATGTATTATTGTTTTTCCCAAACCATTGGGATTACTTACATACAATTTGATAGTCAAGATACAATAGGTACAGCATGGAGCATGATGTATGACGACAAGTCTCATTATATAGGACATAGACATTATATGGTTAGAAAACTTATCATAATTGAATATGTAAAGTGAAAGGATAATTTGTTAGATCCAGAAATAAAAACACGTAACTATAGATAAAGTTGATAGATCATCTAAGGGAATCTTATGGCTTAGGACAAGTCATAATGATGGTAACTCTATCTAGCAGACTGGAGATCTCAAGAGCTACATTCAAGGAGAAAAATAAATTTGTGAATGACAGTTGGACATTGTCAACCAACACAATCAATTCTCACAATGAAGAACATGCTCAAGAATAAAGATACAACATTAAAACTTGTTAATGAGTTATTAAAGCTTAATGGTTCTAAATATTTTCAATGTTTGTCAGAGTTGACCAAATAGTGTATCTACATGATGACACTATTAGAAATCACCTATGTGAGTATGAAGTGTAAGCCGCTACAAAGAAGATGATTGTCAAAAGCCTATTTCTCTATAAACTCATGAAACCAATAGGTATTCAAGGCTGAAACAAACTTAACCGTAAGAACCATAAATGATAAATGGTTAATTGTCTGACATATGGTTGACTAGGTATACACCAATGATCGAAGCTTCAAAGATATCGCATCTATCGATTGACCAATTATATCCGACATATGTTCAATATGAAAAGTTTAAGGACAAACCTACATATCCTGATACAATTAATTTTTGCTAATAATAGTACACATACTTGTCCGTTTCTTTTTCTTTGAGTCATTCCCCACTAAATCAGGGGATTGTGGGGTTTTAAAAGTCTTCAATGGAAAATGAACATTTGCAAATTTTATGAAGACTTGCGACTTTTATGAGAGGTTGCGACATTCATGAAAAGTTATGACTTTAATAAAAAGTTGCGGCTGTTATGAAAAGTTGTGACTTTTAAGAATACTTGTTACTTTCATGAACAAATATGACTTTTACGAAAAATGACGACCTTATCAAAAGATTGTGACTTTTCGAAAGGTTTGTGACCATTAAGGTAAGTCACATTAATAATCTTTTCGCAATATTAGAGTTTTCCTCTCATTTTATAGTTAGAATTTTTTCTGGACTTCTTCTAATAATAATAAATATAGTATTATAAATGTACTTTACTGCGGTTGAGTGGCTTGTTCACAACAGAATCTTAGGTATCAAATCACTAGTGATTGATATAATTCTATCCTGGGAGGACTTATTCCAAATCAAACCTTTATACTAGAGGGGAATAATTTTTTTGAGGAAATAAATTCATTAATGGCATACTGTGCATTCAGTAGGATTGATCGATCATTTTTTTCCATATCTTGGTATGTGCTACAGATTTTCTATTTATGAATTAAGTTATGTTCTTTTGTTCTTCACTCATTAATTAAACTTTGTAACTTCGTGTTTCTGCAAAGTTTGTTGGAATTAGTAAGATTCTTTCAACATAGATTGAAAATAATTAATCTTCATGAAAAAATTTCGTATATATTTTCTAATCTATTTTTTTATTCTAGTTTCGTGACTAGTTATAATTTTATAGTTCATGAAATGTTCTTAAACTTTGTTGTGTATTACCATGTTCTTCAAAGTTTTGTTCTATGTATCTTAGGAATACAAAATAAACAACACTTATATGGAAATACTATTAAATATCTACATATTTATGGATATTAGAAAATAGATTGACTTAGTCTATGTAGTTTACCAATCACAATCAATAGACATGCAAAAAAATTAAAATGAACACTTGAAAATCATTTTTTATCTTGTTTATCAATGAAAGTATATCAAATAAACAACAAAAGAGCAACACCAACAAATATTAGTAATCTCATTGTAGAAATGTGCCAGCTCACAATTCCTATAACATGGATTGTATTTATAAATGATGCATTTTAAACTTGCGTAATTTAAGTAAATAGATGTATTGAACTTATTCTTTTTCATAAAATCTACCAAATTTGTTAGTTTGAATATTTTCACTTGTACATTAACAAATGGACTTTGTCTATAATATCTTTAGAAGCACTTGTACTATTCATTTTGGATGTTGTCACTTGTAATTGCAAACAATTGTATAAAAATAATTTATTTAGTTATGAATTTTTTTCGTAACAAATAGGTGAATTATTCACTACTAATTTTAAGTTGTCCTTATTTAACATGTTAAATTTTTTGTGTCAATTTTTTTGTTGTCACTAGATCAGAGATAGATTAAAGACAATAAACTATTTCTCAGTAATTATTTATATTATTAGTGACAAAATAAATGTCATAATTAAATCTAAATTTTCATAGCTAAAATTTATGATATGTAACTGAAAACTATAATTTGTCGATATTGTAAAAAAAAAATTTTTTCGATAAAAAATTTTTGTGTCAAAAATTTAAAAAATTATAAGACAAACAATATTTTTGATGATTTTTATACATTAATTGTGACGAAATAATGTGTCACCGATAATTTTAATTTCTTCACTAACATTACTAACAAATGACGCCAATTTATTTTTTGATGGAAACTATAGTGGACAAAACATTGCTACTTATTTTTATATTTTGTTACTAAAGGTATGTGTCTCATATATTTAAAAACGAAAAGTAAATTTTATCTTTAAAAGTAAATATTTAATCATGAAGTTGATGTCATAGTTTTTCATGAATTACATACACTATTAGTGATGAAATAATGTTTCACCGGTAAGTTTAAATATGTTAATAACACTACTTAATAAAATGACACCAATTAATTTTTTGGGGCAAAACATTAGTGAACAAAACATTGCGAAGAATTTTTATGTTTCGTCACTAAAAGAATGTTTCTCATATATTTATGCACGAAAAGTAAACTTTTTCACTAAAGATAATACTTAGTGATGAATTTTATGTCATAGCTAATAGTTTTATAGTTATACACAAACATAAGTCCTTATAAACAAGCTCACTATGATAAACATACGATCAAGTGAGAATAATATAATTTGTGCTATATTTTTTTTAATGGAAAAACATAATATATATGAGTATTTAAAACAAATAATCTACATATATGACACTAAAGGGTTTTAGTGAGATTGGATGCAACGATATTAACTCAATTACAACTAATTATCTCCTTCTGTAGTTCTTATGATTGAAGTCTCACTGTCACAGACTGTATATAACTTATTAGAAAGGGCGGATCTACAACCAACGAAAGGTGGTATGCTGACCGTCTTTCACCAAAAAACTACACGATATACAGAGGTCAAATTCTGAATTTAACGGATAAATAATTAATCTATAAAAGACTTGACATAAACTCCTCCATGGCATAGCTGTAAATCTTGTTCATTTTCATCATTGGTGTGCAGGTTCGAATCCCATGGAGATCATTTTTTTCTTTATTAATATTAAAATTTATTAATATAGTGTAACATATATGATTAAATTATTTAATTTTGAATTTTTAGAAATCAAGTGTTCCCAATTTTTATGAAGGATATAATACACTTCAAATGGTGAAAAAAAAAGCCAACTTTTTACATTAAAAATTGTGTATATATATGTTAACAACTATAAACCCAAAGCTAAAAACAATACATGTGTTTTATCTTCTTCTTTTTATATTTTCTGCTGGTGTGATTTATGTTTCGTAATGCTAGACACATTTGTTCTATCAATATTTTATTTTAAAAAAATTAATCAAATATTTTAATCATATAAAATCAATGAATAAAAAAGGAAGAAAAACAACTTTATTGTTTATATTTGATACTGACAGATGTTGGGATCGTTCATGATAGAATCACTTGGTTAAATGAATAACAACTCACTTATTTTTCTAAAAATTCCTATCATTGATGAAATTTCTTGCTCCTACATTGCTTATGAGGACGTGAAGAGATTGTGGAGAAATAATAAATAATGGATGATAAGATTACAAAAATAAATATTGAAGGTCCAAATAAAGCAATATGATATGTTGCATGCTACAAGATAACAATACAAATAAGTTTGAACATGCCTACCTCAAACCCAATTAAATCCTTTTAACTTCCTATCTCATATAGCCTAACGAGATTGTCGGGATTTTTTATCCATTGAACTATAAATGGAGTTTATCAAGAAGGAAGGGGCGGGGGAGGAGTTTACTAGGTAGAATTCAACCGACTAACCTATTTTACTTGTTCTTTCAGTTTACTATGAGTATAATCAAAACCAATAATTCTCTTTAAATTTACATAGCTCCTTATGATAATTATTTTTTTCTGACCGACCATTTTGTCAAGCAAACTAAGAATAACCTATTACTTCTCTCTTCAATAATTGAGTGTTTTTAATGTTTATTGATGTTATTGATTGGTTTGCGAAATTCATAATTCCAAACTAGCATCTTTTAATTAATAGTACTACTTCTCTCTTGATTAATTGAGTGTCTTCTAATGTTTATTGATGTTATTGATTGATTTTCACAATTCATTATTCAAAACTAACATCTTTGACTTAGTCTTACAAACCAAAATAAATAGTTGTATATTTCATGCATTCTAAAATAATAGAATTAAGAAATGACTTAGTAGAGACTGACTACAAAGACTGATATTGTTTTCCTATATGACGTTTCTTCCAGAGAAAGCATTGGAATTACCAATATCACAAATTTAGATATATAATATCCTAAATAAAAATGAATGCTCATGTACGAGGTTGTAAATATAGTGCTATCACGCTTATTCTCTTTAACAAGTGGGATGATTTTGGTGGTACCACCATTGCCTGAGTCGAAACGTAATGGTCATGAAGACAGCGCAAGGGGAGATGAAAAAGTAGTAAAAAATAATTATGAAGACAACTCAAATGCATTTAGTTTTAGAAACTCTATTAATGACAATGACCTTCACAGCTGGTTTTACACTAGCAAGAGGTTAATGGGACGTCGATTCTATTATGGAATTTGTTGTTTCGGATACCATTGCCTTTACATGCTCCTCTGGTGCTGTATTTGCCTATTTTTCCATGGCAGCAAATGCAATAGCAGCTCTCACAGAGTTAATGGTTATTATCTAGCTTTATAATATGGCAATTGCATTGCAAATTTACGCAATGGAAGCCGTTGTAGTTGCATATTCAACTGGTATGCATGTTACATTATAAAATTTTGTTGGTCTCACTGTTACTATATGTTTCATTGGATGCAACTCTTTCATTGTTATCTACTTGTCTATGCTTCTTCTTCACGTAAAAAGTCCTACATGAAACCTGAACTGAGCTAGCAATGTGTTTAATATTCTTCCGATAAATTTGTATTTAAATATGCAACAATGTTTTATAACAAACTTTCTCTATTTTAGGGTGTTCTTTAATTATTTCCCTCTCCGAAGCAAAGACGGAGCCACCATATGCAAAAGGGTTATAATTGAAACCCCTACATTAATAGTGAAGACTCGTCTTAGCGTTTATTTTTAATTTATAATAGAATATAAAACAATAAAGTAAATCTCAAGTTTCAACCTTTTCACATGGTGTGCCCAGCTAGCTTACATTATTAGAAGTTGTTTACTTGCATATGGAGGCCAAATTAAATACTACTATTATAATTATATTGAAATTGAGAGTCCCTTCATCAACCCATATGAGAATTTTTTTCGTACAATGTATTTGTTTGATAAAAGGATCAATAAGAATTTTAATTATGTAAAACTTATGAGGTAGAGATGTACGAGCAGAGTGATGGTAAATCAAGAAAGCTAACATCCAGATGTTGAAGATAATTGAGATCAGGATGCTCAAAAATATGTGAGAGCACTCTAAGAGAGATGTGAATATGAATAAAGATATTTGGTACAAGCTGAGAGTTGATTCATGGTTGATAAGATGAGAAAAGTGAGACTGAGGTGGTTCAATCATGTTAAGAGAAGGTGCAACCATAAACAAATTAGGAGATGTGAGAGGTTGGTTGTAGCAAGAGTTAAGAGAGGTAGAGGTTTACTTGAAAAACATTGTGTCGAGGTGATTACATATGACTTAGCATAGATCCAACATACTAAGGAAATAATATTAGATAGGAAGGTATGAGAGTGAAGTATTAACGGTAGGGGTGACTAAACGTAATTCGAGGCCTAAAATGAAATTTTAATTAAAGGTCTAAAATTCATATAAATTTTATTTGTATTAATTTATTTTCATAAAATTTTAGATGTATATATTAGTTAATATATTTTTTTTAAAAAAAATTCCAATTTTTTTTTTATTATTTTGAAGCAAAATTTTATCAATTGAACATTAAAAACATCATTTTATTGAGTAAATAATTGAATGAATCGATAATAAACTTCTATAAGTAATAAATTGATAAATTTTAGATAAAGTTATCTTGGAGTTAGAATCATAGCATATGATTCAAAAAGTTGATAAGTTAGTCTATCCTACTTTAATATGAAAAGTTACAAAGAAATGAAAGAATAATTGCAATTTACTTTAATCAATACTTTCAGCTATTTATTAATGTTTTTAACAAAATTTTACTATAGTTATCAAAGATTTAAAGAAGTGGAGTGAATAAAGAGATAAGAAAAAGATAAATAACATGTGTATTAACAAAAAATATATAATATATATAAATATATATATATATACACACACACACAAACATATATATACACATACATATACACAAACACATTTTTTATCAGAAATAATTTTTTATGAAATAAATAAATATTATTTTTTAGTTATTGAAATTTGAGCCACCAAAAAGTTAGGGGCCTAAGGCATTGGTCTAAAAATTGTAAGGCAAGAGCCGACCATGATCACATGGTAGAAAATTTTTAAGTTGTCGGGTGTTGTCGCCCTTTATGTGGGAGAGTGGAGTGTGTGAGTGTGTGGGAGGGGGGGGGGGGGGGGGGGGCGTTTCCTCCTTTTCCTCTTCTTATCATTGCAGTAGTATTCAGTAATTTTTTAATGTCCTATTCTTCTATGTGTC
Source organism: Solanum chmielewskii (assembly GCA_027704785.1). Lineage (NCBI taxonomy): Eukaryota > Viridiplantae > Streptophyta > Magnoliopsida > Solanales > Solanaceae > Solanum > Solanum chmielewskii. Next base: position 36,855,847 of record JAKWIX010000324.1, on the reverse strand, counting down.
AACTATTTGTTGTTTTATTTTCTTTGTGTCGTGCTATTTGGTTTTTATATATTACTTGTACTCTTACTTTGATAACATTCCTTTTGAATAGAGGTTTTATTGGAAATAATATCTTTACCCAGTAAAGGCAGGGATAAAATCTGCATACATCCTACCTCCAAACCTCAGTTGTAAGATTGTATTGTGTGTTATTATTATAGAAAAACAACAAAAAAAAATAAGAAATTTGATGAAGGTGAGGAATAACATAGTAATTAACAATCTTTTGTGGTCTCAATTAAAGATGAATTGCACAATATACAAAATTTGTATTCACCAAATAAAATTGTTTCAATGTGAAAAAAGTAAATGAAACCTTATGGATGGAGTATATCTATGTTGATGAACTCCATTTACCTAAGTCTCCCCATTAGAATATCTTAAAATGGAAGGCTGGTCCATGAACATGCAGAAGTGTGTGTATCTTAATCAAAACCCTGTGATGACTAGTTGTATTCAAATATCTTAGAATGCATGTCTTTCTAAAGGGTTCGAGAATGCGCCAAACCACAAGAATCTATTGTGTGCAGCCCTTACACTATTTACATGGCTTGTTTCCATGTATTTGAACCCGTAACCTCCCGATCACATTACAACAATTTTAGGAGTTACTCCTCATTCCCATACATTTGTTGAGCTTGTAGAATTAATATATTCCTTAATGAAGTATTTAAATTAGAATATCTTAATATACCAGGCTGGTTAATTTTATATTGTGTTCCCAGTTGACATCAATAATATTAAAAAATATCCAAGGAAAAAATAGTACAACTTGACTTACTGATGTCAATTTAGACCAAATGTACCATATTAATTTGACGAGTCTGAGATCTGTGCATATTATCTGTAACGACCTGTTTAGTCATTTTGAGCAGTAGAGTTTATTTCTGGTAATAGCTGTCTAGGTCGACGGATCCCACGACGGACCGTCATGGGCACGACGGATCGTCGAGGGGGTCTCGTTCCAAAACACTTAGACTCGGGAAATTTGCGTACTGAGAACAACTCTATGAACTTCGCAACGGAAGAGCAGCACGGACCGTCGTAGGTACGACGGACCGTCACAGAGTCTTTAATGTAATTGAGTCTCTGAACTTTGTGACTGAAGCAGCAGGACAGACCGTCGCAGGCACGACGGGCCGTCACATGCTGCGTAACCCTGAATGGGTCGGATTTCTGTTAAAAGTTTTTATGGGGTATTTTGTACTATTCCTGATAATGATTATAAAGTTAGTGGTTTAATGTTAATAATTCAATTACTTGGGGGTTAAAGGAGATAACCTTGAAATAAATAGTGGGTTAATTTTACCATATTTTATACTTAATTATATGGTAATTAGGGTAAAAGAAAAAGAGTTTGAATAAGGAAAAATAGAAAGAACAGAGAGAAGAGGAAAGCAAAGCATTGGAGAAGTAGATTGCTTGATCACAATTCTTCGGTGGAGATAGGTTGTGGTTTATGATATTCCATAGTAAACTCGACAGAATGTAGTAATTTTTATTTGAATCTCATATAAAAATGTATTTAAATAGTTCTTTGTAGTTGCATTAACATTGACAAAGTCATCATCAAACCCAGCAAAACCATATGTGAAACAGGAGGTATAAAGAAAGCAAGAAAATGAAAGGGAAGATGAAGATTGTGTTAGCCACAAAATACACTACAACAAAAATAACATACCTAGTATATTCCAACAAAGTGAGTCGAGGAAGGGTAGAGTGTATTCATTCCATGGCACTACCCCAAAAGTGAAGTAGATCCCCACCAAAGAGAAAAACAGTTTGAAAAAAAACATTGTATAAGAACAAGAAACAATCGGTAATACCCGAAACAATAGATAGTAATAGAAACAAGACTATGATAAAATATCATCAGTGATAAACATTATAGGAGTAACCATCAAATTTTGTCGAGTCGAAAAACAAATAGTGGCAAAAAAAATTTGAAATCTTAGCTTGTTTTATTAAATAAAAAAAATCTTTTGTACCAATAGAGTACATGAATATGTATTTTAAGGAGGTCTTTGCTGACTATTTCTTTTAACCCCTCATAAATAGCCACACCCTTAAAACTCTCAGCATATTCCATTTAGAAACTCTAACTAAGTCATTTTTCAATTGAACACCTCAAAGCCTAATAAAGTATTCCAATATATCATACACTTTCTATTCAATTTTTGTAAAAAGTTTTATGTTTTTTTCATTTGTCTATTATGTAATTAAGTTAACCATATATAATACGTTCTCCTTTAATTATATGCATCAACCTCAAGTTTAAAAAATATTAAGTTATTATGGCTTATTAAGGCAAATGCATAGAATTAAAGGATATGCCATATATTTTATGTAGCTAACTTAAGTACCTAAAGATATATGGGAACTCACACATAAAATATTTTCAAAATTTTTATCGAATGTGTCTATTTGAAACACTTATAGAAGTCACAATGTTAAATTATAACTAAGGTTAGTTGTAGTATGTAGATAAAATAGCTCGAATGATTAAGGGGATGAATATTTATAAAGCCTTGTTTTAGAATATCTTGAAATGCATGTCATACTGGTCCATGAACTAGTAGATGTTTATATCCTATTGTATTCTTTGTTGTGTTTTTATGTTTATAATATCTTAAGAATTTATGCTGCTAATTTTTACGGAACGGTTAGAGCTACAATAGTACTCCAAAAGTTACATGAGTTTAAAAAGATCTTCTCCAATAAAATAATGGTTAAAATGATTTTTTCAGACTTATATTAACGTATTAAACTCAATTATAAAATGTTAGAGGCCAGATGACAAAAAAAGACAATGACGTCCGGAAACTAGTAAAATCGAACTAGTAGACCTCCCTATGTTGGTGAAGGTTTGGGTGTATCAAATGATGTCCAAAACTTTGAGAAATACTTTTAATAGGTAGAATAGTAAAAATGTTCTGAATGTCTTGTCACGACTCCTCAAGGACCGCCCGAAGGGTCCTTGAAGAGGACCCACACATTGGAGAGCAAGCTTCCAAAGAAGCTTGCGACAGCAAAGATGTGAAGCGCCTTGCATGTCGCCATCCAGCATTTTCTATGAACATTTGGCCTCATTACGTGGGGACTTGACACAGTCACTACCTATAACACTTCAACAGACCAAAAAGCAGCTTTTCAGAAAAAACTCCAAGTACAACCAACATGGCAATGGATGGCTCGTAGACTGACCCATATTTTGCGTTTCACATTTGTCAATGGGGTCAGAAACCCCAAAAATCTCAGCCTAGGAAAATTTTATTAATTCATGATCAACGGACGAACCTATGGTCCATAGGTCAGACTACGGTTTGTAGTCCATTACCGTCGATCGATATCACATTTATCGACTCTGTGACAAAAGCCACAAATTACCAGCACACTCTGTAGGTGGACCCACAGTCTGTAGGTCTGAACGTAGGTGGGAATTAGCGGACAGCTCAGGGGGAAATATGGATGGATGAAATTCAAATGGTCATAACTCTTAGCACAAAATTAATTCGGTGTTGCATGACCCATTCATAGATAGATAACTAAATTAGCTTTATATAGTCACCGACCTTGCTAAAATAAGACATGCGAGTAAAAAGTTATGCATGTTTTAGTAAAGGTTTGTCGAACATATCCATCCTACGGATCAAATTATTGACTGTCAATGGTACGACAGACTATCGATAGAATGATGGTCGTCAGTTGGTCCAACAGTAACTAACTGTGGGGTCTTTTGGTCTTCTCCCACTTTGTTTGAAACTTTAGATACATCATTTTGACCCTAAATCATCAGATTTTAGTCACTTTAAGCCTAGAAATATAACAAGAACTTACCTAAGTCAATATCCTATATCAAAAGTTAGAAAATTAGAAGCTAGAAAGGCGAAAAAACTCAAGAACCTTAGTTTAAGAACGAAGCAAGTTTCCAGTAGTTCCAGCCACGAAATCTAAGTGTTTCTCCAAGAATCTCATCACCAAGTATGTGGGATTTCACTAATGGGTTCCTTTCACCTATTGGGTCCATAGTTTTCAGTTTGTTCTTGATTCTCTTATCATGATTTAACCTAGGTATCATAGAATTCCAGCAAAACATAATGATATAGTTAAAATATATGTTCCAAATAATATTATCATGTTATTACTAAGATTATCACATGAATTTCAGAACCCAACTTTGTATTTCTTAAATTCTTGAATTCACATGCTTGGTTAGGTATTTCAGTTATAAAATTAATCATGCATAGTTTTTAATGAATTATTTTTAGATTAAATGTTTAAATGTTCCATACTAAGTTTGCATGTTCAGTTTTGAGCTATCCATTATTTACAAAAAACACAGTCATAATAAGTTAATTTACATAATTCATTGGGAGTATAATAATATCGAGTTGGACTAGGGTACTACATACCTTATTAGTTATAGAACTACTAGCCAAGTAGGTTGTAAGTCCCCTCTGTGGGAAATCAGTTTAGTGATAACGCCAACATGCCTTTATACCTTTGGTAGGATATATTTGGTCCTCTCGATGACGCTTATACATCAGATACAACATTTAGCTCATGTGGTTTTATTATCGGTTATTAGTGGCTTCAACATTTTAGTTAAACTTTGTACATTGACCATTTATCAGTATATTAAATATTCAGTTTCAACGTGTTATAAATTGGTCATTGCATCCAGTTAGCTCATAATTATCTATATTATATTCCAATTATTATATATTAAATGTGTTTGTGCTTGTTTTATTATGTATTATTTAAGCTTATATTATACTACATGCTCAGTACCTTCAATTTCTAATACATACGTGCACTACATCTGCTCGTGTTATAGGTTTAGGTTCTCAACATCTATATCGCTCTTATATTTTTCTTCGGTCTCCAGTTTAGTAGATTCGGTGGTGATTTCTCATACTCCAAGGACAATAGATATGAGTTACTTTTCAGTACTTATTCTTTAAGTTTCAATTTTGCTAGACTTTGTTGGTGTCTGTCCCAGCATTTCTAGTCAGTTTAGAGGCTATTTTCAGACATATTAGTATTGAGTTAATAAATTCTTTGTATTAAAATCATTAGTATTTCATTCATCGCAGTTATAGAATTTTGGTATTCCCAGCTTACGCATTCAATTAATTATGTTTAGTATGCTTATGATCATGCTAGTAGGGTTAGCTTGGGATCACATGTGGTCCTACTTTCCATGTCCGCATCTCGAGGGTAGCTCGAGGCATAACAAAACTTGGTATCAAAGTACTAGGTTCAAGAATCCTAGCATGTCAGAAAAGCTGCACTAAGTAGAGTCTTTTTTACGGGTGTGGAGTACACCAACTCTAAGAAAAAGATGGCTATAAAGTGTTTTAGGAAAACATCACTTCTTGTTACTCTTATCGTACGTAAGATATGTTCTTATTCCATTCTAACTTGACATTCTACATTTAATATCATGCCTCCTCGTAGAGATAAAGCTAGAATTGCGAATGCCTGGAATACAAACGCAACTCCTCCAGTCCCAGATAAAGAAGTCTCCAATGCTAAGTTCAAGAATTCAACACAGATGTTGTCTTACACTATTACAAACCAGAACAATCGCGTTCATTCTCCAGTGAATAAAAATGGTGGATTAGCAGTAGCAAAAGTCCGTGACTTTGCAAGGATGAATCCGCCAGAGTTTTTAGGATGAGAGACTAAATACTTATAATTTCCTGGATGAGATCAAGAATATCTTTGAGTTGTTATCATACCAGTTGAAGGACGTTGCTCAAATCGGGTACACTCAGTGGAAGAAGAATAGGGTTGCAAATGCAGCTCCTATAACTTGGGATTACTTTAGTGAGACTTTTCTCGACAGGGTTTTCCCAATATAGTTTACAGAAGAAAAGGCTCAGGAATTAATGAACTTAAGTAATGGAAACATGACGGTCAAAGTGTATGGGATAAAGTTTAACCAACTCTCCAGGTATACTTCTCACATGGTTGCTGACTCCAGGGCTCAAATGAATAAGTTCTTATGGTGTGTAAGATTTGGTTAAAACTGAGTGTAGAAATGCTATGTTATTGGGATATATGAATATCTCTAGGCTTATTACTCATGCACAAAAGGTTGAGGGCGATAATCTTAGGGAACAAACTTAGAAGAGTAAGAAGGGTAGGACTGGGAACTATGACTATTACCAACATAAATTGGGTGGTAGAAATCACTCTCAGAGTCAGCAGAAGTTTCCATCTGCAGACCCTTTATAAACTAGTGTTCCATCCTCCAAGAACAAGTCTGAGCAGAAGGGTAGAGCACAAGCCTGTAAGTCTCAAGGAAATATTTCATGAACAAAGACATACACTACCTAGGCGAGTGTATTTCAGGAAAAGAAAAATTATTTGGGTGCGGTGAGTATGGTCACATATTAAGGGGTTATCCTTATAGATAGTGTCAAGGAAGTGGAAATGGTAGATCTCATTCTTCGACATCAGGAGCACCAGCAAGTCGCCTGACTCAGCAAAGTAACTAATCTGGTATAGGTGGCGGTCAGCGTCAGAACATGTTTTATGCTCTTAAGGCTCGCCAAGATCAGGATGGTTTTCGTGATGTAGACACTAGTATGCTAAATGTCATTGACCTTTATATTTATGCATTATTCGATCCACGGGCTACTCTTTCTTTTATAACTCCTTACATAGGAGTCTAATAAAGTGTTAGTCCAGAAGCTCTCTCAAACCTTTCTCAGTCTCTACTTAAATCGGTGACCCAGTTATTGATAAACGGGTATGCATAAATTGCCTATCAAAGTCCCTCGGAAAGTCATGTCTGCACATATTGTAGAGTTAGAAATGGTAGACTTTGATGTCATTCTAGGAATGGATTGCTACATTCCTTTTATGCCTTAGTCTATTGTAGAACTAGAATTGTTCGTTCTGAGTTTCATGATGAACCAATTTTGGAATGGAAGGATAGTTGCTTAGAGCCTATGGATTGCATTATTTCTTACCTTAAAGCTAAAGAGATGATCTCGAAGGGTTATCTCCATAATCTAGTTCAAGTAATGGATTTTAGCTTTGAAACCCAAACTCTTGAGACAGTTCTAGTAGTTTGTGAGTTTCCAGATAAGTTTTCATAATATCTTCCTGGAGTCCCTCCCGTAAGGGAATTTATCTCCTTCCAGATATACATCTTATTTCTATTCCTACATACAGTATGGCTCCTGCAGAGATTAAGGAAAGGAAAGTTTCGAGTATATGATAGGATGTGTCTTGTCTCTTTTTTCATAGTCTTCCGCATGTATGTAGGAATTAGGATTCTATTATCTATATCAAACTTATTTATATTATTACCATTTGATTTAGACTTGATATTGAGATACAAGGAATAGTCCAGACATAGTCCATACAAGGTACATAAAATGCGTATTTTCCAAGTAATAGTCTCTCCCAATTTATGACAAATAACAAGTAACAAGCAGGTTCATGGAAGGGTCCACTATAAGGTAGTTAAACTCATTACAAGGGTGGAAATAACACTGGTACAAGAGACAAGGGTGTTATCGTTGAGATGTTTATCACTATGCAAAGAGTCATAGCTATCTTAATTGACATGTTTTATAAAACCAGACAACATAAAGGCCCATGACTTACCAGGGGCATCCTATATGTCTAACAGGTCTAAATAGATTGTGATGTTCCAATATTTAAGGAAGCTCACAACTCTAGATATATCATGCACCTCGAATCCGCTAAGTTGAATCGTGTAATGGGTCAATTATATTGAAAGGAATAAATTAAGAAAGACGGTGTTGGCTCTGTTTGAAGTTGTTGGACTTTATCCGTTGGCCAAGGCTGCTCCATTGGCTTGTATCTAACTAGAGCCACCAGACATCCAAATTGGAAATTGTAAAAGAGTAACTATGAAATTTTCACCTTTGTTAACCATATCTGAGAAAAGATTACTGATCAAATCATCACTTGGAAATTTTTTCTAAAAACCTTGAGCATATGATTAAATCTTATAGTACTATATTTCATTTACTATGCACATTTAGTACGAGTGTACTATACTAACTCTAGAGTATATGTTAAGATTTTTCACTCCTGATTTCTGGGTATTTATGATGCTTACGTATCTCTAACTGAGTTTTGCTAAAACATATATTCTCGATCAAGCATTCATATGGCTTCATATAAAGTCTGGTATTGTAGGCGAGGTCACTCACATAAAGGACGGGTTAAAGTTGGAGAGGCTAATGTTCTTAGAACCAACTTGTGATAAGCAAATATTAACAAGTACACTTAATGAGAGAGATTTTGAGTGAATTTACTCAAAAACTCAAAGAAGTTGAGTCTTAAGAAGATAAGAGGAGAAAAGATTAAGAGTACACAGTAAAATTCCTAAGAGTGCCTTTATTAAAAGGCGAGAAGCAACAACGGTATATTGAGATTGAGATATGTAAGGTCATATATGATCCTAGGCAAGGTGATAATAGTGTTATGTAGTTTGAAAATTTCATTGAGATATATTTTACTTGTTCAAGGCTTTATGTCTCCAAATAAAATGTATTTCATACTCCTTTCATGTACTTGATACACTAACCTTACTACTTGATGAGAACTTAACATATGAAGAGGAACCTATGGCTATAGTTTCTAAACATGTAAGAAAGTTATGGTCAAAAGAAATTATGTTCGTGAAAGTGTTACGGTGACATCATACTTTTTAAGATTCTACTTTAGAGTTGAAAACTAATATGCAAGTCAAGTATCCTCTCTTGTTTCATCCTACATGTACATAATTACTTTAAAATTCATGAACTGAATTTCTAAAGGTGTGGAGAATGTAATACCCCATAATTTTAGATAAGGGTGAATAAGTCTTTAGTTTTAAAAAAAAGGAGATTAGGCTAAAAGCCCTAGGAAGCCACACTGCAATTTTCAATTGAGAGAAACGAAAAAGAAAAAAAATTCATCCAACATTCATCATTGTCATCGGTTCTCACTTGTCAGTTCTTTGTGTGAGTGTAGATGCAAGAACAAGCACGCATGCTCAAGTTCCATATCCGTGGAGAATTTGTTTCCACCATGGCAATTTTAATGAATTTGGAAGAGAGAAAGAACGAAGAAGAGAATAAGTAAGCGCTAATTCTTAACTAACGAGAGAAGCAGAAGATGAAGGTTAGTTTCTGAACTTATTTACATATTTGATATGAATTTTCCATATCAATAGAACTGGAGTTGGGAGTTTCAGAAATCATGAGTTAAAAGAAATAGTGAGAATTGTAAGGATTTCTTCATTTGAAGGAGTGCACTAACGATTTGAACTATAAACCTTGTTATTTGGCAAATATGAAGTAAAAGTTGATGGGCAGCAAGGTTGTGTTGGTTTACTAATATGTGAAGTTAATCCATGGGAGCATGTTTTCTGTATTAAAGGCCCATTTAAGTGATTGGACAGATTTGCGTCATTCATGAAACTTCTAGGGATGGGGTTTTTAATTTATTATGAAAAGCCTGTAGAAAGAGGTAAATACAAAATTTATATGAATGTGATTTTAGATTTACCAAAGGGATTCATAAAGACACTCAAGTGGTGAGCTCGGTATTTTCAGCACAAGTACGGTGAGTAGTAATCTTACTACCATTGATGTTTTATAACTTGCATGATTTTCACATGGTTTATAAAGTACACGTGTTACTAAATGTTTTGAACTTGCACGTTGGACAAGTCTTTTACTAGATAAAATACTGAAAAGATTATTTGAGACGGTCTCATTCTTACTAAATACGATTACTGTTATTTAAAAGGTTTTCGACATATATGAGAAATAGTAGTTTCACAGGTGATTGTTGAACTTTGAAATGATATGATTTGATAAAATTTAAATTCTTTGTTTGAATTTGAAATGTTTTACTGATTACACAAAGGATATAAATGGGTGTAGACCTTGATGAATGCCGTAGCTAACGGCGGGATTGTTAGACCTGGTGCACCGTGGAATTATTAATCTCTTATATAGTCTTTGCTAGTGGGTTGTGAAACTAGTATGCCGTTACTGATATCCCTCGAGTAGAGATCTACATATATGAATATTTAACTACTTTACGAGGAGTTCACTGTTAATGGTTACTTCTCAATGAAAAGGCCAATCGGACTAGACAATTTATCCTTTGAAATCTCTCAGATATAAGATTTGATATGAAAGTGTTTTTCTGAGTTTACAACTATAAGATTTGATATGGAAAGGTTTCTCTAAGTTCCCTATTAAGTATTTATATTTATTTTAAATATATAAAGCACAAAAGATTGAACATTGCTATGATTCATGAAAGAAGATTATTACATCGTTATGATTATTGAACTAGAATGTTTTATGACTTGTCCCTCGTTAATATTGTTTTGGTTAAGTATTATTACTCACAGATATAGCGTCTCACTCCTTGCTATATTTTTTTACAGAGAATAAAAGTGACCTTTGTAAGGTCTAGAGCTTTCGAGTTGGTAATTTCTAGTGAGTCCCATACTTGTTCGCGTAGACAACCAGCTTATTAGTTGTTATAGATATTTCTTGGTATTCTTAGAGTCACTCCACAATCATTTTTTTATTAGAAGTTATGGGTAGCCTTTCGTATTGCAAACAGGTGTCTAGTATGAGAGTTATGTTTTGGAGTGGAATTAGTAATTTACTCTTTAAATAATTTATTGATGAATAAGGTGGATAAAATATGAGATTGGCTGGCTGCGTTATTGATTTATCATACAGGAAATGTCAGGATAGGCCCAAAAACATAGGAAACTCTATCTAATTTTTTGTAGATTTCTAGTTAAGGGTTGCTTTTGAACCCACCTCCTTAGTGCCGGTCATAATTCTAAATTGGGTCGTGACAGAGTTTGTATCACATTCTTGTGATTTATGGATCACACGTTAATAGTAGAATCTCAATTATGGTTATGTTACCATCCATTTCTATAATAGTCACTCTGCGAGTACATGATAGGATGTGTCTTTTCTCTTTTTTCTTACTCTTCTGCATGTCTGAAGCAATAAGAATTGTCTTAGTTGTATCTAAGTTATTTATCTTACTACCATTTGATTTAGACTTAATATTGCGATATGAGGAATATCCAAGACAGATTACATGGAAAATGCCCATTTTCCATGTAATAGTCTCTCCCAATTTATGACAAATAACAAGTAACAAGCATGGTCATGGAAGGGTCCACTATAAGGTAGTTAAAATTATTACAAGGGTGGAAATAATATTGGTACATGAGACAAGGGTGTTATCGTTGAGAAGTTTATCACTATGCAAAGAGTCATAGCTGGCTTAATTGACATGTCGGATAAAACCAGACAAAATAACGGCCCATGTCTAACCGGGGGGGTATCCTGTATGCTTAGCAGGTCTAAATCGATTGTGATTTTCCAATATTTAAGGAAGGTCACAGCTCTAGATATATCAGGCACCTCGAATCCACTAAGATGGATCGTGTAATGGGTCAATTATATTGAAAGGAATAGATTAAGAAAGACAGTGTTGGCTCTGTTTGAAGTTGTTGGACTTCATCAGTTAGCCAAGGCTGCTCCATTGGCTTGTATCTAACTGACGCCACTAGACATCCAAATTGGAAATTGTATAAGAGTTACTATGAAATTTATTACCTTTGTTAACCTTTTCTTAGTTAAGATTACTGATCAAATCATCTCTTTGAAATTTTTTCAAGAAACCTTGAGCATATGATTAAATCTTATAGTACTACATTTCATTTGCAGTAAACATTTAGTGCTCGTGTACTATATGTTAAGAGTTTGCACTCCTGATTTTGGGGTATTTAGGATGCTTACCTATCTCTAACTGATTTTTGCTAAATCATATATTCTCGATCAAGCATCCATATGGATTCATATGAATTCTGGTATTGTAGGCGAGGTCACTCACCTAAAGGATGGTTAAAAGTTGGAGAGGCTAAATTTGTTAAATCAAACTTGTGATTAGAAAATATTGACAAGTCAATTTAATGACAGAGATTTTGAGTGAATTTACTCAAAAACTCAAAGAATTCGAGTCTTATGCAGATAAGAGGAGAAAAGGTTTAGAGTACACAGTCAAATTTGTACGAGTCCCTTTATTAAAAGGCGAGAATCAACAAAGGTATATTAAGATCGAGATATGTAAGACGATCCTAGACCAGGTGATAGTAGTTTTATATGGTTGGAAACGTTCTTTGAAATATATTTTACTCGTTCAAGGTTCTATGTCTGCAAAGAAAATGTATCCCATACTCCTTTCATGTACTTGATACACTAACCTTACTAATTGATGAGAACTTAACATATGAAGAGGAACCTATGGCTATAGTTTCCAAACAAGTAAGAAAGTTAAGGTCAAGAGAAATTATGTTCGTTAAAGTTTTCTGGTGATATCATACTATTGAAGAAGGTACTAGAGAGTTGAAAACTAAAACGCAAGTTAAGTATCCTCTCCTATTTCATCCTACAAGTACATACTTACATTAAAATTCATGGACTGAATTTCTAAAGGTGTGGAGAATATAATACCCCATAATTTTAAATAAGGGTGAATAAGTCTTTAGTTTAAAAAAAAAAGGAGATTAAGCTAAAAGCCCTAGGAAACCACACTTCAATTTTAAGTAGAGAGAAATAAAAAACAAAAAAAATTTCATCCAATGTTCATCACTGTCATCGGTTCTCACTTGTCAGTTATTTGTGTGAGTGTAGATGCAAGAACAAGCCTGCATCATAAAGTTCCATATCCGTGGAGAATTTCTTTCCACCATGGAAATTTTAATAGATTTGGAAGAGAGAAGGAGCGAAGAAGAGAATAAGTAAGCGCTAATTCTTAACTAACGAGAGAAGTAGAAGATGAAGGTATGTTTCTGAACCTATTTACATATTTGATCTTAATTTTCCATAGCAATATAACTGGAGTTGGGAGTTTCAGAAATCACGAGTTAAAAAAAATAGTAAGAATTATCAGATTTTCATGATTTAAAGGAGTTCACTAATGATTTGAACTATAAACCTTGTTAATAGGCAAATATGAAGTAAACGTTTATGAGAAGAAAGGTTGTGTTGGTTTACTAATATGTGAAGTTAATCAATAGGAGGTTGTTTTACGTTATTAAAGGCCCATTTAAGTGATTGGACAGATTTTGCATCATTCATGAAACTTCTAGGGCTGGGGTTTTTAATTTATTATGAAATAGCATGTATGAAGATGTTAATACAAAATTGATATTAATGTGATTATAGATTAAAGAAAGGGATTCATAATGATACTCGAGTGGTGAGCTCTGTATTTACAGCACTAGTACGGTGGGTAGTAATTTTACCACCACTGATGTTTTATAACTTGCATGATTTTCGCATGGTTTATAAAGTAAACGGGTTACTAATTGTTTTGAACTTTCACGTGGGACATGTCTTTTACTAGAAAAAATACTGAAAAGAATATTTGAGACGGTCTCATTCTTACAAAATATTATTACTGTTATTCAAAATGTTTTTGACATATTTGAGAAATAGTAGTTTGATAGCTGATTGTTGAACTTTGAAATTATATAATTTGATAAAAATTTAATGCTTTTTTTTATTTCTAAAAGGTTTACTAATTAAAAAAACTATATAAAAGGTTGTAAACCTTGATGAATCTCGTAGCTAACATCGGGATTGTTAGACCTGGTGCACCTTGTAATTAATGATTGCTTATATAGCCTTTGCTAGAGGGATGTGAAACTAGTATACCGTTAATGATAATCCTCGAGTAGGGATCTACATATATGAATATTTAACTCCTTTACGAGGAGTTCACTGTTAATAGTTACTTCTCAAAGAAAAGGCCAATCTGACTAGACAATTCATCCTTCGAAATCTCCCAGATATAAGATTTGATATGAAAGTATTTTTCTGAGTTTACAACTATAAGATTTGATATGTAAAGGTTTCTCCAAGTTCACTATTAAGTATTTATATTTATTTTGATTATATAAAGCACAAAAGATTGAATATTGTTATGATCTATGAAAGAAGATTATTGCATCGTCATTATGATTATTGAACTAGCCTGTTTTATGACTTGTCCCTCGTTAAAATTTTTGTGGTTAAGTATTATTACTCACTGATCTAACTACTCACTCCTCGCTTTATTTTTTTTACAGAGAATAAAAGTGACTTTTGTATGGTCTAAAGCTTTCGAGTTGGTAATTTCTGGTGAGCCCCACACTTGTTCCCATGGAAAACAAGCTTATTAGTTGTTATAGATATTTTTTGGAATTCTTAGAGTCACTCCATAATCATTTTTTTAGAAGTTATGAGTATCCTTTCGTATTGAAGACACGTGTCTCGTATGTGAGTTGTGTTTTGGAGTTGGTATTAGTAATTTACTCTTTGAATAGTTTATTGATGAATAAGATAGGAAAAGATAATATTGGCTGGCTGCGTTATTGATTTCTGATACAGGGAATTTCAAGATAGGCCCAAAATCATAGGAAACTGTACCTGATTTTGTGTAGATTTCTGGTTAAGGGATGCTTCGGAACTCTGCTCCTTAGTGCCGGTCATGATTCTAAATTGGTTCGTTACAAAGTTGGTATCATATCCCTAGGATATTCTTGTGATTTACGGATCACACGTTAGTAGTATAATCTCAATTATGGTTATGTTGCCATCCATTTCTATTATCATGATTCTGCAAGTATGTGATAGGATGTGTCTTGTCTCTTTTTTCTTACTCTTCTGCATGTGTGAAGCAATTAAGATTGTATAAGTTGTATATAAGTTATTTATCTTATTACAATTGATTTACACTTGATATTGAGATATAAGGAATATTCTAGACAGGGTACATAAAAATGCGCATTTTCCATGTAATAGTCTCCCCCAATTTATGACAAATAACAAGTATTAAGAAGGTTCATGGAATGGTCCATTATAAGATAGTTAAACTAATTACAGGGGTGGAAATAATAATGGTACAAGAGACAACGGTGTTATTGTTGAGATGTTTATCACTATGCAAAGACTCATAGCTAGCTTAATTGACATGTTGGACAAACCAGACTACATAAAGGCCCATGACTCATTGGGGGGCATCCTATATGCTTAGCAGGTCTAAATAGATTGTGATTTTCCAATAATTTAGGAAGCTCACAACTGTAGATATATCTGGCACCTCGAATCCACTAAGATGAATCGTGTAATGGGTTAATTTTTTTGAAAGGAATAGATTAAGAAAGACGGCGTTTGCTATGTTTAAAGTTGTTGGACTTCATAAGTTGGCCAAGGCTGGTCCGGTGGTTTGTATCTAACTGCCGCCACCAGACATCCAAATTGGAAATAGTAAAAGTGTTACTATGAAATTTATCACTTTTGTAAACCATATCTAAGAAAAGGTTATTGTTCAAATAATCTCTTGGAGATTTTTCAAGGAACCTTGAGCATATGATTAAATCTTATAGTACCATATTTCATTTGCAGTGAACATTTAGTATGAGTGTACTATACTAACTCTAGAGTATATGTTAAGAGTTTGCACTTCTGATTCTGGGGTAGTTAGGATTCTTACCTATCTCTAACTGAGCTTTGCTAAACATATATTCTCGATCAAGCATTCATATGGCTTCATATGAAGTATTGTCCTGTAGGCGAGGTCACTCAGCTAAATGATGGTTTAAAGTTGGAGAGGCTAAAGTTCTTAGATCAAACTTGTGATAAGCAAATCTATACATGTCCAATTAATGAGAGAGATTTTGAGTGAATTTACTCAAAATCTCAAAGTAGTCGAGTCTTATGTAAATAGGAGGAGAAATGAATTTGAGTACACAGTCAAACTCCTAAGAGTCCCTTTATGAGAAGGCGAGAAGCAACAAAGGTATATTGATTTTGAGATATGTAAGGTCATATATGATCCAAGACAAGTTGATAGTAGTGATTTATAGTTTGAAACTTTCTCTGAGATATATTTTACTCGTTCAAGGTTCTATGTCTCCAAAGAAAATGTATCTCATACTCCTTTCATGTACTTGAAACACTAACCTTACTAATTGATGAGAACTTAACATATTAGGAGGAACTTATTGCTATAGTTTCCAAACAAGTATAAAAGTTAAGGTCAAAGAAATTATGTCCGTGAAAGTTTTAAGTGACATCATACTATAGAAGAGCTACTTGAGAGGTTAAAACTTATATTCAAGTCAAGTATCCTCTCTTGTTTCATCCTACAAGTACATACTTACTTTAAAATTGATGGACTTAATTTCTTAAGGTATGGAGAATGTAATATCCCATATTTTTAGATAAGTGTAAATAAGTATTTAGTTTTTTTTTAAGAAAAAGAGATTAGTATGAAAGCCCTAGGAAGCCACACTGCAATTTTTAGTAGAGATAAGTGAAGAAGAAAAAAAATTACATCCAACGTTCATCATTGTCATCAGTTCTCACTTATAAGTTATTTGCGTGAGTAGCAATGGAGAAAAAAGAAAAGTAGATGCAATAACAAGAAAGCATCCTCAAGTTCCATGTAAGTGGAGAAATTTGTTTCAACCATGGCAATTTTAATTGATTTGTAATAGAGGAGGAGCGAGGAAGATAATTAATTAGCATTGATTCTTAAATAAAGACAGAAGCTGAAGATGAAGGTTAATTTTTGAACTTAGTTATATATTTGCTCTGATTTTCCATAGTAATAGAACTGGGGTTGGGTGTTTAAGAAATAAGGAGTAAAAAGAAATTGAGAGAATTGTCGAAGTCAAACGATTTGAAGGAGTGCAAGGTTGTGTTTGTTTATTACAATGTGAAGTTAATCAATGAGAGGTTGTTTTATGTGATTAAAGCCCCAATTAGATGATTGGACAGATTTTGAGTCATTAATGAAACTTCTAGGGTTGGGTGTTTTAATTTATTATGAAATAGCATGTATGAAGAGGTTAATAAGAAATTGATATGAATGTGCATATAGATTCACCAAAGGGATTTATACAGATATTCGAGTGGCAAGCTTTAAATTTTCACCACAACTAAGGTGACTAGTAATCTTACCACAATTGATATTTTATAACTTGGATGATTTTCACGTTGTTTATAAAGTAAACGTTTTGCTTAATGTATTGAACTTTCATGTGGGACAAGTCTTTTACTGGATATAATACTGAAAAAAATATTTGAGACTGTCTCATTCTTACAAAATATGAATACTGTTATAGAATAGGTTTTACCCATATTTGAGAAATATTATTTTGACAAGTGATTGTTGAACTTTTAAATGATATGATTTGTTAAAATTTAAATGCTTTGTTTAATTTTGAAATATTTTGCTGATTACAAAAAGGATATAAATGGAATTAGACCTTGATGAATTCCATATCTAATGGTGGGATCGTTAGAACTGGTGCACCTTGTAATTACTGATTTCTGATAAAGCCTTTGCTAGTGGGATGTGAAACTAGTATACCGTTACTGATATCCCTTGAGTAGGGATCTACCGATATGAATATTTAACTGCTTTATGGGGAGTTCATTGTTAGTGATTACTTCTCAAAGAGAAGGAAACTCTGAATACATGATTCATCTTTTGAAATCACCGAGATATAAGATTTGATATGAAAGTTTTTTTTTTGAGTTTGCAAGTATTAGATTTGAAATCGGAAAGATTTTCCTCTGCTTTTGGGCCTATACTGAAATTTCGTGTAACCAAAATTACTTATTCTATCTCCAAAACGTAACTCTCATACTAGACACCAGTTTGCACTACGAAAGGATAAGGGTAAATAAGTCTTTAGTTAAAAAAAATTGGGTTAAAAGCCCTAGGAAGCCATGCTGCAATTTTCAGTAGAGAGAAACGAAGAAAAAAAATTTCCTTCCAACGTTCATCATTGTGATTGGTTCTCACTTGTCAGTCAATTGTGAGAGTAGCAATGGAGAAAATGTAAAAGTATATGAAAGAACAAGCCAACATCCTCATATTCCATATCCGTGCGGAAATTTGTTTCCACCATGGCAATTTAAATAGATTTGGAACAGCGAAGGAGTGAGTAAGATAATTAGTAAGCATGGATTCTTAACTAAAGAGAAAAGCAGAAGATGAAGGTGAATATTGAACTTAGTTGTATATTTGCTCTACATTTTTCATAGCTATATAAATGGTGTTGAGAGTTAAAGAAATCACGAGTTAAAAGAAATAGAGAGAATTGTCAAATTCTATTGATTTTAAGGAGTACACTAATTATTTGAACAATGAACCTTGTTATTCAGCAAATATGAAGCAAAAGTTGATAGGCAACATTGTTTTGTTGGTTTATTAAAATGTTAAGATGATCAAAGGGAGGTTGTTTTACGTGATTAAAGCCCCAATTAGGTGATTGGACAGATTTTGAGTCATTCTTGAAACTTCTAGGGTTGGGTGTTTTAATTTATTATGAAATAACATGTATGAAGAGCTTAATACGAAATTGATATGAATGTGATTATAGATTGACCAAAGGGATTTATATAGATACTCGAGTGGGGAGCTTGATATTAATTACCATAATTAATATTTTTTAACTTTGATGATTTTCACATGGTTTTTAATGTAAACGTGTTACTTAATGTTTTGAATTTGCATGTGGGACAATTTTTTTATGGAGATAATACTAAAAAGAATATTACAGACTTTCTCATTCTTACAAAATATGATTAGTATAATTGAAAATGTTTTACACTTACTTGAGAAATAGTATTTTGACAGGTGAATGTCGAACTTTGAAATGATATGATTTGATAAAATTTAAATACTTTGTTTGATTTTAAAAATTTTTAATGATTCTAAAAAGGATATAAATGGGAATAGACCTTGATGAATCCCATGGCTAACGGCGGGATCGTTAGACATGGTGCACCTTCTAATTACTCATTTTTTATTAAGCCTTTGATAGTGGGATGTGAACTAGTATACCGTTATTGATATTCCTCGAGTAGTGATCTACCGATGTGAATATTTAACTCCTTGATGAGGAGTTCACTGTTAGTGGTTTCTTCTTAAAGAGAAGGCCACTGTGATTACATGATTCATCTCTAGAAATCTCCTTGATATAAGATTTGATATGGAAGTGTATTTCTAAGTTTACAACTATGACATTTTATATGGAAAGGTTTCTCTAAGTTCACTATTAAGTATATATATATATTGATTTTTCTCATATAAAGCGTAGCAGATTGAATATTGGTATAATTTATGAAAGAACATTATTTAATCGTTTTGATTATTGTACTAACATGTTTTTGACTTGTCCCTCATTAAAATGGTTGTGGTTAAGTATTATTACTCACTGAGCTAGAGTATCACTCCTTGCTATATCTTTTTACAGAGAATACAGGTGACTTGGTATTGTCTGGAGTTTTTGAGTTGATAATTTCTGGTGAGCCCCGCACTTGTTCGCGTGGATAACAAGCTTAGTTATTATAAACATTTATCGATATTCTTAGAGTCACTCCATAGTCATTTTTTATTAGAAGTTATGAGTATCCTTTAGTATTACAAACTCGTTCATAGTATGAGAGTTATGTTTTGGAGTTGGAATCAGTAATTTACTCTTCGAATAGTTTATTGATGAATAAGGTTGGAAAAAGATGAGATGGGTTGGCTGCTTTATTGATTTCTTTTACAGGAAATGTAAAGATACGAACAAAAATAGAGGAAACTCAATCCGATTTTCTTTAGATTTCTAGTTAACGCTTGGTTTGGAACTCTTCTCTTTAATGTCGTTCACAATTCTAAATTGGGTCATGATAAATGATCACCTTTCTCTTATACCTACAATTCCAACATTCATATTACCGCTTATGAAGCTCTGTATAGGCGTACATGTAGATCTGTTGTTGGCTAGTTTGAAGTAGGTGAAGTGGCTTTTATATGGCAAGATTCAGTACTTTGTGCTATGGAGAAAGTACACGTCGTAAGAGATAGACTTAAGACAACCTAAAAATGTCTAAAATCTTATGCATATGTAAGGAGAAGGGAGATAGAGTTCTAAGATGATGATTTGTTTTTTCTGAAAGTCACACCTATGAAAGGGGTTATTAGAATTGGAAAGAAAAGGGAAGCTCAGTCCTAGATATGCAGGACCTTACAAGATTATGAAAAGGAACGAAAAGGTGTCATATGAGTTAGAGTTGCCAGCAGATTTAGCAGTAGTGCGTCTAGTCTTCCACATCTAATTTTTGAAGAAGTATGTGGGTTATCCAGCCTCTATAATGCCATTAGACAATATGGAGGTTAAACATAATCTTACTTTTAAGTATGTACCATTTGAGATTCTTGACTGTCATGTTAGAAGGTTGAGAAACAAAGAAGTGGCTTCAGTCAAGGTTTTGTAGAGGAGTCAGTTCGTAGAGGGAGTTACTTGTACATCAAAAGTAGAAGCAACCATGAAGTCATTCATGCGTGAATTAATGCTTAGAATCATGTTTCCTCCGTTTGCAGTTGCATTTTCAGCGTATTTGCATGTTCTCAAAACTCAATTTATTCATAAACTCAATTCTTAGTGTTTTGTAGTAGGGTTTGAAGCTCTCCCCCTATATTCCAGCTAGTTTAGTCTTTATTCGAAGAAAAATGTTCCCAAGGGGGAGATAATGTAACACTCCGTATCTAAAACAGACCAAAAATCAGCTTTTCAGAAAAATCTGCAGGTGCCCCAAATGGGGTCATCGATGGACACATACTGACCCACAGTCTGTTCTGCACATCCGTTAATGGGGTCTGAAAACCCCAAAATCTTAGCCCAGAAAAATTAGGATAAGTGAAGATCGACGGAAAGATCTACGTCTGTAGTCTGTTACTATTGATTGATACCTCATTTACCCACGCTCTGACAAGAGCCATGGATGACTATCACGTTTCGTAGGTATACCCACGGTCCATAATCTGACCATCGTGGTGAATTATCAGACACTTAAAGGGGAAATGCACATGACTGAGTTAGCTTTCCATAGTCAACGACCATGGTAAATTTAGACCTACGATTAAAGAGTTATACCCATTTTACGAAAGGACTTTAGAACAGACCCAACTTACTGACAAAATGATGGACCGTCGATGGAACGGCACACCGTCACTCCTGGTCGTCGGCTTGTTTGAGATCAACTAACCAGGGGACTTTTGGTCTTTTCCACTTCGTTTAAACCTTAAGATACACAGTTTTTACACAAAATCATCATAATTTAGTCACTTTAAGCCTAGAAACATAAGAAGAACTTACCTAAGTCAATATTATTAATCAAAAGATAGAACATTAGAAGCAATAAAGGAGAATAAGCTCAAAAACCTTTGTTCAAGAACGAAGCAAGTTTCCCATAGTTCCAGCCAAGAAATCTAAGTGTTTCTATGTGAATCTCATCACCATGTATGTGGGATTTTACTAGTGGGTTCCTTTTACCCATTTGGTCCGTAGTTTTCAGTCAGTTTTTGATTCAATTATCATGATTAAACATATGGTTCTTAGAATTTCAGCAAAACATCATGATTTAGTTAAAATATATGTTCCAAATACGATTATAATGTTATTGCTAAGTTTATCTCATAAATTTCAGAATCCTAGCTTTGTATTTCCTTAGTTCTTGATTTACACATGCTAGGTCAAGTATTTTGGTTAGTTAATTATACATGCTATGTTTTTAATGCATCATTATTAGATTGAATGGTGCATCCTCAGTTTGCATGTTCTGTTTTGAGCTATTCATTATTTATAGAAACACTGTCAAAATCAGTTATTTTACTAAATTCATTAGAAGTAGCATAATACCAAGTTGGACTAGGGTTCAGTGAACCCTATTAGTCCAAGAACTACTAGACATGTAGGTTGTAAGTCCTCTCTATGGGCAATCAGTTTAGTAATCATGATAGGATGCCTTTATATCTTTTGTAGGGTATATTGGCTCCTCTCGATGGGGCATATACATCTAACTCCACAGTTAGCTAATGTATTTTATTATTGGTTATTAGTGGCTTACAAAGTTCATTCAAACTCTTTATTGACCATTTACCAATATATTCAGTATACAGTTTTAGCATGTTATAAATTTGTTATTGCATACAGCTAGCTCAGAATTCAGTATGTAATGGTCAAATTATTATACACGCTTTTGTGCTTGCTCAATCATCTTTTATTTTAGATTTATTTTATAATTAATGCTCAGTACCTTCAACTACTGACAGATATGTATGCTACATCTTCTCGTGATGTAGGTTCATGTTCAAAGGTTCAAGATCACGTTTTGATCGATGTTCGATCTCTAGGTAAGCAGATTTTGTGGTGAGTCCTCATTCCTTGCTGATAATAGTCATGAGTTCCTTTTGAGTATTTAGTCTTTTAGTTTGAGTTTTGCTAGATTAGTTAGGGTCTGTCGCAACATTTCTAGTAAGTTTAGAGGCTATTTTCTAACATAGTTAGTTTCATCTTAGTATT
This sequence comes from Solanum chmielewskii, assembly GCA_027704785.1. Taxonomy (NCBI): domain Eukaryota; kingdom Viridiplantae; phylum Streptophyta; class Magnoliopsida; order Solanales; family Solanaceae; genus Solanum; species Solanum chmielewskii. The sequence goes on along the minus strand of JAKWIX010000324.1, from coordinate 36,833,370 downwards.
GAGTTAATAAATTCTTTGTATTAACCTAATCAATATTTCATTTATCTCAGTTATAGAATATGGGTATTCCCCTACTTTTCAAGTATAAATTATGATTTATCTTCTGCATTAGTATGCTCATAATTATGCCACCAAGGTTAGCTCGGGACTACTGGTAGTCCTAGGTTCCGTGTCTTTGTCTTGGGGCTAGCCGGAGTGTAAGACTTCGTTGCCGAAATTTTTTTAAAAAGAAGAGGAATTGCCCCCGTGATGTGCAACCACTACCCAAATTTGTCCGCGCCATGTTGAAGTCAATTAAAATTCTGGAAAAGAATAATTTAACTGAGGCTAATTTTCGGTATATTAAGGGACGAGTTAATAATTTATTTAGGTTAGTTTTAAACTATTTTCATGCACTCTAAATAAAAATTAACAAATCCCTCTAATCTCTATCAAAACTCTCATTGTATTCAACAACCATTGAAAAACAGGAAAAACTCTAGGAAGAACACAAAGTATCTAAGGTTTTTATTCAAAATTCATTGAATAACCATCAATAAGGTATTTGTTCTTCACTATTGAGATTTATTTAACAAAAAGGTTCTTCAAAAAAAGTTTTATAACAATTAAATTCCTAGGATTTTTTTACTTTATAAGTGGGTTTTCTTCCAAACTTTAGATTTACGCCTAAGGATTAAATAGTATGATTTTCTATGGATAATTAAGTATGTATGGATGAATAATTTATATGGTATTGTTGGTTTTTGTGTTAATCACTTTCTCTCCCTAAATAATTGATTTGATTATGTTAGATCTATCAATTAATTTTAGGTAAATGTGGGGATTGGAGCAATAGTTTTAATGATCTCTTTTTGTTCACCGTAACTATGAATTGGTCTTGTGCATGACTAGAGTGGTTGCCATTGGTTATGTTATTGAGCATTTATCTATTTAATTGGATGATTTTTATGAATTAACTGTAAGTTCTCGATGAAGATTCTTGGAAGCAATAAGTAAGTCTTCAAAAGTCATGATTACTCTATTATGTTGATGTTGACTTATAATTTATGTTGTAATGCTATTGAAGTATGTATGATGTTGCCATGCATGTATAATGGTCAATGAATATGTTAAATTTTGAATCATGTTAAGGATACGATAATACAAAGTTTATGATGTCTCTTGTATTCCTTACACTATATGACTATTAAATTTTAATTTCACTAATGAAGTATTTTAGATGTAAGGAAATTCTCATTCTTAACCTAATGAGCTAATGATCATGTTTAGTCAAGGAGTTATTATCCTATAGCCTATGATAAGTTTGATTATTAGTGATAACGTAAAGGAAATTCAAAAAGGGAGTTTGGCTTAGCACCAATGAACAATATATGAGAGGTGTCCCTTATCATGTTGGAAGGTATGTTCACAATGACTCTCATGAGATAGAGGTTTCCATGTAATGTGGAACTATTGGTCTCTAATATATATCCTAATTCTTAATGTATGTTTCTTTCACCTAGAAAGTTATGTTCATGTTTTTGTTCTACCTTGGCAAGTAGATCACCTTATTTAGATGTGGGGTTTCATGACACCAGATTCCATGTTTAGCTCACATGGTTAAATGTAAATTATGGCTATTGTTCCCTTAAGTAAAAATGAAAGACTTAAGAAGGTCTTTGTTGATAGGTTTTTTCCAAGGGAGCAAAGGGAATCCAAGGTAGAGGAGTTCATCAACCTTAGTAAAGCAGGTATGAGTGTTAAGAAATACTCATTAATGTTCAATAAATTGTCCAAATATGCTTCCTCGTTGGTTTCAAATAATAGGGATGAAATGAGTTGTTATGTAAAAGGCGTGTCAGAAGAGCTTGAAGAAGAATGTCGTGAAACTGTGATTCATGACAACATGTATCTTTCTAGGAAGATGGTTCATGCACAAAAAGTAGAGGAGAGTCATCTAGTAAATAAGAATAGAGAAGCTAAGAAGGAAAGGTCTTTAGAAATTGGTTCTTCTATGCGTAGGTTTGACATTCAAAGCAACCCTATGTTTAAGAAGCATTTTTCAAACGAAGTTCTTTCAAATTTCTCCAAGACTCAAAATCATAGGGGATTGAACCCTAAATCTCATAATGGGAGAAATGTTGATTCTCCAGAAAAAGACCAACTTGGGGAACGTGTGGTAAGAATTATGTGGGTGACTGACAAATAGTTACTATGGTTGTGGAAAAAGTGTTCATATGATGATAGATTTTCCCAGTGTTAAGAGTCAAGGAACGGGGGTTTAGCCAGGTCCAATAAAGATGTCCTAGAACCGAAGCTCCAAAACGAAACAATTTTTATGCACTCAAGGCTAGGGGTGAAGAAGAGAGATCTCCTAATGTAGTGAATGGTATGTTACAAGTCTTCTCCATTAATGTTATGCTTTGCTTGATCCAGATTCTTCACTTTATTTTGTTACACCTTTTGTAGCTTTGAAATTTGATATACTTCCCCATGTTTTGATTGAACCCTTTGTGGTTTGTACCCTAATGGGTGATTCCATAGTTGCAAAGAGAGTCTATAAGAAATGTCTTGTAATGTTGCCCAATAGTGTTAATCTTGTTGACTTGATAGAACTTGAAATGTTTGATTTTGGTATCATTTTTTGCATGGATTGTCTCCATGCTTTTTTTCCATCCATAGATTGTAGAACGAGGGTAGTGAAGTTTCGATTCCCAAATGAACCCATTTTAGAGTGAAAGGGGGGAAATTTTATGCCAAGGGGTCAAATCATTTCATTCTTCAAGGCCTATAAGATGATAGAAAAGGGTTGTCTATACCATGTGGTGAGGGTTAAAAATATAAAATGTGAAACCCATACTATTGATTTAGTCCTCAGAGAAAGAGAATTTTCGGAGGTTATTTCATGATGACCTTTCCGAAATTCCTCCCAAAAGGGAAATTATTTTTGACATTGACTTGTTACCAGATACAAATCCCATTTAAATTCCTCGATGTCAGATGGCTCCAGCTGAATTGAAAGAGTTGAAGATCAAACTCAAAGATTTACTAAACAAGGGTTTAAGTAAACCTTCTATTTCTCTATGGGGTTGTCCGGTCTTGTTTGGAAAGAAGAAGGTTTGGTCCCTTAGGATGTGCATTGATTATCATCAAATCAATATAGTCACCATGAAGAACATTTATCCTCTCCTTCTGATTGATAATATATTTGATCAACTGCATAGTGCTAGCTACTTTTCAAAGATTGACTTTAGGTCGAGATATCACAAACTTAGGGTGAGAGGAGAAGACGTTCCCAAAACATTTTTCTTAACTACATATTGTTACTATGAATTTCTAGTGACGTCTTTAGGGTTAACAAAATCCCCAACAACATTTATGGACATAATGAATAGAGTTTTCCGAGATTACCTCAAATTATTTGTGATTGTGTTCATTTATGATATTTCGATATACTTCAAGAATGAAATGGAGCATGAGAGTCATTTGAATTTGACCTTTCAGGTTCTCAAAGAACACCAACTTTATGCCAATTTTCGTAGGTGTGAAATTTTGTTGAGGTTAGTTGCTTTTCTTGCCCATGTTATCTCTCGTAAGGGTGTAGACAACGATCCAAAGAAGAAAGACGTAGTTAGAAATTGGCCTAAACCATTGACTCCCACCGACTTAAAAAGTTTCTTGGGTCTAGCTAGGTACCATAGAAGGTTTGTTGATGGATTTTTCTTGCCCATGTTATCTCTCGTAAGGGTGTAGACAACGATCCAAAGAAGAAAGACGTAGTTAGAAATTGGCCTAAACCATTGACTCCCACCGACTTAAAAAGTTTCTTGGGTCTATCTAGGTACCATAGAAGGTTTGTTGATGGATTTGAATCTATTGGCTCTCCTTTGACAGCTTTGACTCAAAAGAAGGTGAAGTTTCATTTGTCGAAAGCTTGTGAAAAAGGTTTTCAAAAGTTTAATGATAACGATACATCCACTCCGGTTTGACCTTACCGGAATGTAATGAAGTCTTTGTGATGTATTTTGATGCTTCCCGAGTGGGCTTGGTATGTGTCCTCATGCAGAACGGAAAATTAATAGCCTACGCCTTTAGGCCACTCAATGTTCATCATAAGATATCAAACTCATGACCTTGAGTTAGCGGCCGTAGTTTTTGCCTTGTAGATCTGGAGACATTACTTGTATGGTGTGCATGTTGATGTGTTTACTGACCATAAGAGTGTTCAATATGTGTTTACACCAAAGGATTTGAATTTTCGACTGAGAAGATTGTTAGAACTTTTGAAGGATTACGATGTGAGTGCCCTCTAATACTCCAACAAGGAAAATGTAGGTGCGGATTCTTTAAGTCCTATGACTATGGGTAGTGTGTTTCATTTTGAATAAGAGAAGAAAGAACTAGTGAAAGATTTTCATAGGTTTGCTCGTTTGGGTGTACGGTTAGAAGTGTTTCAAAGTGGTGGTCTCATGTCCATCATAACTTTGAGTCATCATTAGTGGTAGAGGTTAAATCTAAGCAACATATTTATCCTCGATTGAAGGAGTTTAAGGAATCGGTACTTGGTAATCTTAATAAGGTATTCTCACAAGGGGAGATGGTGTTCTTAGGTACCAAGCGATATTATGCGTACCGGATTTTGAGGATTTGAGAAATTTAATTCTGGTATAATCCTATGGTTTCCCTTATTCTATACATCCGTGTGCCAACAAAATATATCATGACCTTTGGGATGTCTATTGAAAGGAAATTTTTAAAAGGTATATTGCGGAGTTTGTTGCTAAGTGTTAATATTTCCAACCAGTTAAATGTGAGCATCTCTAATGAGGTAGTTTAACCCAAATCATGAATTTCCTACTTGGAAGTGGAATGGTTCAATATGGTTTATGGTTGATAGGCTGACCAAGTCTTCCCACTTTATCCCCTTTTATGTAAAACTGAAGAGTGTGCAAGGACTACATTAATGAGATTGTGAGTCTTCATGGGATTCCCTTGTCCTTCATTTCGGATAGAGATGCCCAATGTACTTCTAATTTTTGGAAAGAATTTCAAAAGAGATTAGGTACTCAAGTTAAACTTCGCACAACTTTTTATCCTCATATAGATGGGCAAGCAAAACGTTCAATACATACCCTAGAAGATATGGTAAGAGCCTAAGTTATTGATTTTAATGGAACTTGGGATAATCACTTACTACTAATTTAGATCTCCTACAACTATAGTTACAATTCGAGAATCTACATGGACCCTTTTGAAGATCTTTATTATAGAAGATGCAGGTATCCAATTTGATGGCTTGAGGTTGGTGAGTCCTTACTCCTTGGTCCTGAGATTATCTATGAGGCTATAGAGATAGTTCATGCCATAAGAGATAGTTCGAAGACAAACCTCTAAAATTAATTAGGAGAAAATAGAGCCTAAAATGTTTTTTACTATGTCTAATGTATTAAAATGGTTTATCACTTGGTAATGAGGAAGTTTGCAAATATTTATGTGAATTGGAATTTAAACGTCAATGGACGACCAAGACGTTCGACGACTCAATCACCTATATGCCTTATGTGTTTTTATGTGATTATGTGTGTATCAAGATTTTATGTGGTCCTTATATGAGTAGTAATAGTATAAATAGGAAGTGTTTCATGTTTCATGAAGTTTGGAGGTCAAACGTCAAAGAACGTTTATGACCTTCGAAATGTTTACCTTGAAACAACCTTGTGTGTCTTAGTATATTTAATTGTGTTTTTTGTGGTCATTTTAAATGAAATTTATGTTATAGGTCCTAAACTTATATAAGACCATATTCAGGATGTAAAAATGCGAGAAAACATCCCCGAGGAACAACAAAGTTATCTTGAGGGAGGAACCTTCACAAGAGCATAAGGCTGTCTGGACCAACCCCAAAAGATGGAGGTAATCGACACCCAGTAAGATGGTAGAATCCCCGTTAATGGTGGTCATGGTTAAAGACTTTTCCTAGGGATCATATTCTCCACAAATCCAGCCTCTGTCCCAATCGACATGGAGCCTGGGCAATCCGTTTGTGAACTTACGCCCCGTTGATGGGCAGTCATATATTGTGTCTCTAACCTGCGCATCTTACTGTTAAATGTAGGCAAACGTATTCATTACCTCCTGAACATGAAGATTTTTATTCAATGTACACCTAAACATTATTTTGTATCAATTACTCTCCTGAACTTGCTTATTCATCCTACACGTACACCTTTTCCGTCCACATGGCATAGATACTTAAATCAAACTCTACAAGGCGCGTGAGACAACAATTTTTTGCCACATCATAAAGTTACAACGGTAATATACGTAAGAATCTATTATTTCTTTAATATTTGAGTTATTTTAAGAATTTTTCTGTCTCTATTCTCTACCTATTTATTCTTCTTTATCCCTTCTCCCTTTTAAAATGTCAGATTTTTCTCATTTTTTTGTTTTAATTGTTATTGCTAAATTCATGAACAATGACAGGAGACTTGTTTGTTTATGTGGGACTCCTCCAATTTTTAAAATTTCATGGACAAATGACAATCCCGGACGTACACTTTTGGGTTGTAGACACTATAGGGTATGTATTGTTACACCTTTTTTGCTTTTTATTTTACAAGTTCGTATTATGCAATTTCATTTTTTTAACTTTGATTTTATGAAATGTAGTCCTCATTTCGAAATTCTTGTAAGTTTTTCGATTGGTATGATCTTGAAATTCCGACCCAAGCAAATATTGTAGTTTTGGGTTTGTTGAAGAAAACCAACAAAAAAGAAAAACAACTCAAGTGCAAATGGATATTGAAACCGATTTTGGGTATTACTTTGATATGCAATGTGATATTGCTCTTTTATTTAGTGTGTTGTTGAATTTTTTTTAATGCAATGTTTATTAAGGCATAATCATTTGGTTCTAGGGTACTCATTTTGTGTATTGGTTTGGTTTGGTGTTCTATTAATGTATGTTTTTGATGTTTTAGCTGATGAATACAATTACGTGTAATGGGTACTATGATACGATGAAATAATAACATGAAGGCAAAAAACATAACAATACTAGTGCTTTCTTGATCGTAAAAAAGAAGCATCATAGTGTTTCATTGTTTCATCCAACAACCACAATAACTTAAGTTAACTAGCAAAGCATAAAACAATCACTATTTTAAGGTTAGTTGAACAACCACAGAAGCAAAAAAACACTAAACAGTAACTACTTTACGTTTGTTTGAACAACCACAGATTCATCAACACATAAAACACTATTTCAGGTTTGGTTGGACAACCACACAACTAAGAAGTTTTCTTTGAGAGTGATTTTCCTTTGGCTTGTGACCTTGTTTGAATGCCATCAACTTTTGATCTGGTTTGAATACGACTCTTAACACTTTCGACTTGAAGTTCTCTTTGAGTCATGTCATGTTTGCCTTTCCACTTCAGTCCCTTGGTAGGATTAAAACCAATATCACCTGTCACATGTGGAGAAATCACCACACCAGTATTAACCCTCCTTCTGCTAGACAATCCTTGCTGCAATATCAGCTACATAGTTATTTTGCGACTCAAATTTAGAAGACAAATATAATTTTGACAGTTTATAAGACATTTACATTAATACACGTTTATCCAGTATCAGCAACAAATACTCCTTCTCCAACAACTTTAGGCCTCTTCTTGTAACCACTTCCTGCACCTCTTCTTTTACCATTCTTACTGATGCTTGTTCTTTCATAATGACCTCTACCCCTCTTTTTTCCAGTGATGGACTAATACGATTGGAAATAGAACACAATAAGACATTAAATTTAATAAGTAATCTAACATAATTTATAAAAGAAAATTAATATGAATGTACCTCTTGAGTTGGTGTTGGTGTAGACTCACGTTTAGGATTTTTGGGACAATTTCTCTTGTTATGATTTAATCCTTTGAAAAGTGAACATGTACTGTCCCCATTCTTGGCAACTTTCAAGCTTTTTTCACTTCACCAATTTCTCTTCTTCTGTTCTTTGGTGGCCTACCAGGCATTTGTCTTGCCTCAGGTGGTTCAACCATTGAGTTTCTACTTTTAGGCCACATTTCAATGTTTGGGATTGGTTGAATGAAATGAGAATATGTCTTCATATATGTGTCTTTTCTATACTAACTAGATATTGCTTGTGATGCATCCTTGTTCAAGTGGTTCATTGCTGCTATACCATGTGCACATGGGATACCTTTTAGTTCCCATGATATGCAACTACATTTTTGTTGACCCAAGTTCACAGTATGCTTGTATACCCCTTCTAACACTTCAAATCCAACATCACCATTCTATTCAATGTTGCACTGCATTGATCTTGTTACATTTGTATTGAATACAATAATTGCCATTGGAGATATTCCATTTGTCCATGTTTCAGCAAATTCTCTTGACTTACTCACTCTACTCATCACCTTAACTCTAATTTCTTTTAACATAGTTACAATGATCTTGTTCCTAGGTCCCAAGATCCAAGAATTGAAACTCTCTGCCATGTTGTTATCTATACTATCACACTTTGAAAAAGTTTGAATAAAAGCTTTGCACCATGTCTCCTTGTGTTATTTTATAAGGGATTCAACAATACCTATTCCTAGCTTGGACAGGGCATTTATATTGTACTCAAATTGTTCCTCAAATGTTTATCTAGCACAAGCCCAAAATTTCTATCTTCTCTCTAAGCCTCTGAAGTTTTGTGACCAATTTGCTAATATGTGTCGACCACACATTCTGTGCTCACATTCTAGAAACAGTTCATCTACAGCAGCTATTAGTCCCTGTAGTTGCAAAGCAAAAAAAGCAAGTTAAATTTTAGTCAAATTAAATTAGCAATATCATTAAACATAAACAAAAGAAAGGTATCCAATTACCTTTTGCATATCACTAATGATAGTTAGTTGGAAACCATTTCCTGGATTAAGATCATCTTTCAAAATGGTCATCAACCGTTTTTATGTCAACTTGCTTTCTGTATCAATTACTGCCCATGCTATTGGATACATTTGGTTGTTTGCATCTTTAACAACAACTACCAAAAGTTGACCCCTACAAATTCCCTTAAGAAAACACCCATCCTTCCCTATACATCTTCAGCATCCTTGTTGAAAACCCTTTTTCATAGCATCAAAATAAATATAAAAAGAGTGAATTTTTTTCATCCCATTTCCTGATTCTGAATTTTTAAGCTTCACAACACAAGTTCTACCAGGATTGGTTTGGAATAACATATCCTTGAAGTTAAGGATTCTGTTAAATTCTGCCACATGATCTCCCATAATTTCCTTTAAAGTAATTTTTCTTTTTTTAAACAAACTGCCTTGCCTACATGAACATTCAACTCTTTCCTCACCAATTCTTGTATCTCCCACCCTTTTAAACTAGGTTGAGAAATAATTATATCTTTCAGATACTTGCATAAGAACTTTGAATTAAACATAATATTATTGGTGGTCCTGGTAAATTTTTTCCTTGGATTGTATGTCTTTAAAGTAAAGTTCTCACTCCTTCCTTCCTTGCTTGCATACAACAGCCATGGACAACAACTTTTACATTTCACTCTCACTCTAGTACTCTCATTCACATACTTATCCAACTCAACTCCTTTTTTATAGCATATTTTGTAACTGCCTCTCTAAATTGCTTTACACTTTCAAATATCAAGCCACACTGCCATATTACAATATCACAAGAAGAATCATATACCACCCTATTACTCTTCTTTCTCCCCCTTAAACTCCCTCCTTCAAGTTCATCATCAGAAACATATTCTTCTTCATCACTTTGAAAACTATCACAGTCATAAATGTCATAGTATGGCTCATCCTCTGTTAGCTTACCGTTGAAGTTCTTTTTCCCTTTTTCAATATCCTCATACCCTTCATCAAATCCAACTTCACCTAAAAAACCATTTGGTGTTTCCTTCTTCTTTCCCCTCATACTTTCTGTAAGTTTTCTCACATCTTTTGAACAATTCTCAACTCCTCATGCACATACTTCCATAGTCAATAGACTGGTCAGAACAGACAGAATCACTGTCTATGTCTTCTTCTGCATTTTCTTCGGTAATTGGCTCAACTTCTTGTTTAATAGAAGGTTCAATTCTTTGTTGGATAGTCGGTTCAACTTCTTCTTCAGTATCAATCCAATCTATTGAAGAATAATAATCGTCACTTTCTTGTTGGCATTCTTGTTCGACCCTTGCAATCCCATCATTTTCAAGTCTTTCATAAGCTGGAAAGGAAGAAGAGGAACCTAAACCTACATATGATTTTTTTGGTTGTGCAGTTAGAGATTCCCCATGTGAATTAAAAGACTCAACCACTTGACTTAAAGATTGACTAATTTGACCTTCACCGGGAACCACATCATCCAAAATAGTGTTATCACACACATAAATACCTATTGTGTCCCCATCATGCATAAATAATGCCATGATACAAATGTCCATGTCATTTTTTTCAATTCCACCAAATCACCCCCTAGAGATGGAGTTGCATATGTTTTTCCTAACTTACTAATCCCAAAAAACTTACCATAATATGCAAGTTCAGGAATTGATAAATGATCTTCATACACATTGTCTACATATTCAGTCCTACCCCCAACATATACTGGACCTACCTCACTCACTATGATAACCCCAAATTTGAACATTAAATTGAGGTATTTATTAGTCATAGAGTCAACCTATAACCACAATAATAATCAGTATATTGTACAATGCAAGCAACTAAATCGAAACATATATAATAACACCAAAACATAAGTAGCAATTGGTACTAAGCATAGTAGATGTATTACTCATCAACATACAATAGGCATCCCACACGATATACTTAAACAAATTATAAAATACACAATTTAACAATACCAGAAACCCTAATACTTAGAACCTTAACTTCACCAAAAAGCCTAAATTTTTAAACTGATTATCAGAAACCTTAATGCTCATGCATGAATAAGGTAAAAAGCTTCATAATAATACATTCATTAAGTGAAAATTCTAATTGAAAAGTATTAGACCGTTAATCGGAAACACAATCGGAAACTATGGAGAAACGTTAAACGAAGTAGGGCAAAATAGGAAATATATGAATGAAAAAGTAAAGAAAACAGACAACAATACATCAAGACTACGCAAAATCTAGTTGATAATCATTTACTTGTAGAAACAATTTCAGACAAGATCCAAAGAAAATCCACTAAACACTTCACAAACTGCAACTGGCTACCGTTACATTGTCGATTACACTTGCCAAATCTACTCGTTACTTTGTCAATTAAACATTCTCGAGACGTTTAGAGAAAATCAAAGAGAGTTTTAGGGAAAATCAAAGGGAGGTTTAGAGAAAATCGAGAAGCTTCACGAACTGCAACTAGCACAAATCTACCGTTACTTTGTCGATTACACTCGCCAAATGTATTAGTTACTTTGTCGATTACACATTCGTGAGAGGTTTAGAGAAAATCAAAGAGAGGTTTAGGGAAGATCAAAGAGAGGTTTAGAGAAAATCGAGAAGCTTCTTTCAGAAGATTAAAGATTTGTGAATTTTGAAGGTCGGTATTATCTAGGTAACAAAATATTTATCTAGGTGGAAAAATATTTTTCTAGGTGGCAAAATATTTATCTACATATCGTGCGCGTGTAGACACGATCATATTGAGTGGACGGAAAAGGTGTACGTGTAGGATGAATAAGCATGTTCAGAGGGGTAATTGAAACAAAATAAAGTTTAGGTGTACATTGAATAAAAAGCTTTAAATTCAGGGGGGTAATGAATACTTTTGCCTTAAATGTATGAGGTGAAGTTGAAATTTCATGCCACGTACAAATAAATGTTTGAGAGGTTTCCTAAGGGAATTCTAGGTAATTTATTTTAGTTTATAAGTCTTAACTACCTAGATGAATTTATTATTCTAAAATCAAAACCATAGCCTCTAAACATCTCTCTAGAACTCCATTGATGAAGATTGATTTCTCCACCAATATCTCTCATTTTTCGTTGATTAGAATTTGTAAGGGTATATTTTTTCGTCCTTGAAAATTCTATCATATAGCATCCAATAATTAAAGTGATTTTTTTTAAAGATTTTATCAAAAGATAGATTTGTAACTTGTGATCTAGCCATCTATTCCTACATAAAATGCTTTGAATAGTTTAATATTTATTGAATTGATGTTAAGTTGATTATTTTCACCTAAAATATTCATCAACCCATGCTTATAGGTGTTATGATCAAGTCTTAATGCTTATGAATTCTATTGTAGTTTTCCTTAGGCTATTGAATGATGAAAGAAATGTATTAGATTGAATTGATTTAGATTCATTCAGTATTATGATTTTTTTATTGAATTGATGGTCATGACCATTGGTAAGGGCCTTTTGGTTTTATCTTGGATGATTCAGTGATTGATTGAAGTTGCGAGAATTGATTGGACGTATTCTGCCATAATTCTCTTTGTATCATGTAAATTAGGTCTATAATTTTGTTATTATTGGTATACTCTACTAGTCTTGGCGTTTCTATATCTTTTACTTGTGAATTTTGTGACCTCGTCGCTGTTATTTTATGTATTATAATGATTATGGACTTTATGGAATTAGTTCATATATTATGATATGTGTAGTGATTTATGAGGAGTAAGATGATCTATATCTACTTGTGATTAATGATAAAGTATGTGTTTTTCTATTGACATTAGTTGATAATACTAAACTATGTCTATGTCCTTCTGTGTGTAGTCTTAAAGTGGATGTGTGATTCTTCCTAATTGACTTTATGATTCTTGTGATGGTTATGTTCATGATTCTATAGTATTGTATAGGGTGATCTAAAGTTGACTTGGTTTTTCAATGTTCTACTTAAAAGTTGTGTTATCTGTAATATGTGAAGTATATTGTGTCTTGTTTTGGTAGACTTGTGTCACTTACTTGATACATGTATAATGAGAATATAACTTCTTTACTTACGATGCAAGATATTCTTAGTCTTGTATGTATGAATTACTTGTGAACTTGAATGTTGCTAATAAGATCCTTTATGTGGAGCCTTCAACCTAGGTTTAAGGTCATGATATCCTTGAAATCCAAGGTCGTAATTATATCCCTCTTAAGCGAATGGTGGAATTAGAGATTTATTAGATGGAACGATATGAAATCGTCCTTAGGAAAATCATTAAGCTATAAACATAACTATTGTAAGATAACCCTATGGTACCTCTTTAATAAGATCTAATGTGTTTTCGTTGTAAACTACATATGGAACCTCTTCATGCACTCCTTTATTGAAATACTCTATGAGAACAAAGGCTAGCACTGATTGAGTATGCTTTTGGGTGGTAGCTCTAGTTAAGTGTGAGGCTACAGTACAAACGAACCTTTCATATTCCTTAGCCATGTACCTATATGGGATGTATCCATGTTCTACAACTAGCAAGTAAAACACCCTCCATCTGACAAGGTTACAACTATGGATTCCATGCCTAGCTATGTAACGACCTGTTTAGTCGTTTTGAGCAGCAGATTTTATTTCAGAAAAAACTGGCTGAGACGACGGATCCCACGACGGACCGTCATGGGCACGACGGACCGTCAAGGGGGTCTCGTTCCAAAACACTTAGAATTCTGAAATTTGGGTACTGAAATAGACTCTCTGAACTTCGTGACAAAGTGGCAGGACGGACCGTCACAGGCATGACGGGCCGTCACAGACTATTTAATAAATTGAGTCTCTGAACCTTGTAACGGAAGCAGCAGGACGGATCGTCGCAGGCACGACGGGCCGTCACAGTCTGCGTAACCCTGACTGGGTCGGATTTCTTTTTAATATTTTAAGGGGCGTTTTGGACTATTCCTGCTTATAATTATAAAGTTAGTGGTTGAATATTATTAATCCAATTTCTTGAGGGTTAAAGGAGATAACCTTAAATTAATTAGTGGTTTACTTTTGTCATCTTTTATACTTAATTATATGCTAATTAGGGTAATAGAAAAAGGGTTTGAATAAGAAAAATAGAAAGAACAGAGAGAGGGAGAAGAACGATTCAGAGAGGAACAAGAATAAAGCAGAGATTTTGAGGATTAGCTTGCTTGATCACAATCCTTCGGTGGAGGTTGGTTATGGTTTTTATGCTATTCGTAGTAAACTCTTAATAGCGAATGATATGTATTGGGTAGTGTTGTAAACCCTTCTATATGCTTAATTGTATGCTTGCATGGATGTGACGATATAATTGTGATGAAATAAGCAATTGAATCCTAAATCTTGAAAACCTCTTGTTAATGATGATGCTTTGGTATAAAAGAAAGCTTGATGAACTAAAAGAATGAGGTTAGGGGATCGGGTGTCACGAACCGACATGTAGTAATAGGGGGATCGGGTGTCACGAACCGACACGTTGTAATAGGGGGATCGAGTGTCACGAACCGACACGTAGTAATAGGGGGATCGGGTTTCACGAACCGACACATAGTAATATGGGGATCGGGTGTCACGAACCGACACGTAGTATTAAGGTGATCGGGTGTCACGAACCGACACGTAGTACTAGGGGATCGGAGTGTCACATTCTGACACAAGAGGAATAAAGAGAGTGAATCTTGAATTATGGTAATATGCTCATATTTAAGGAACCTATTTCCCAAATGAGTATGATGGGGAGGCGTGAGTCCTCATTGATGTGCTTGGTGTTGTGACCAAGGGTTATGGTAATTGTAAATGCCGCATGTTGAGTATTGTAGTTGATTTTATGATATTATCTGATATATATTGCTTTCTATTTTGAGTTGGCCGATGATATCTACTCAGTACCTGTGTTTTGTACTGACCCCTACTTGTATGTTTCTTTCTTTGTTATTTGTGGAGTACAGCAAACGTATTGTCGTCTTTATTTCAACCGCAACTCTAGCCAGTCTTCATTACACCGGATTTTAGGGTGAGCTAACGCTTCTAGCTTGGACTGGATCTTCTTCTTCATGTCTTGATGCCTTGAAGTTCCGGCATGGACTAGCTTTTTAGTTATTCTAGCTTTCTAGATACTCTTAGAATTAGTAATTTGAGGATAGATGTTCTTGTGATGATGACTTCCAGATTTTGGGGATAATGATATGTTTGAGTTTTAGAAGTTGATTATTGATTTCGTTAATGAGTTTTAAGTCTTCCGCATTATTTTCTGTTTATTATGATTGAAATGTTGGGGTTTAGATCTGTTGGTTCGCTCACATAGTAGGATAAGTGTGGGTGCCACTCGCGGCTCGTTTTGGGTCGTGACAAACTTGGTATCAGAGCATTAGGTTCATTGGTCTCATCACACAAGAACGAGTCTAGTAGAGTCTTGAGGAACGGTAGGGGGACGCCTTTACTTTTCTTTGAGAGCCTATAAGGCTTTAGGAAAATTCCATTCTTTCTTTCTTTCGAGCTATTACTTGGATCCAATTGGTATCTAGGTGATACAAATTGGTATCTGACCATCTTCACTCTATTTCGCAGATGGTTAGAACTAGAGCAACAACCGCGCCAACACCAACACCGGCAAGAGAAGATGCGTCTCAGCCAGCCACTGGGGCTGTAGCTCGAAGAGGGGCAGTGGCAAGAGGCCGTGGTAGAGGTCGCGGGAGGATGTCCTCTAGAGGAAGAGGACAAACACCTGGCCCATCTGGTACTAGGGCGGTGACTCCTCCACCGACTGAGGAAGTATTAAGAGAGGGTGAGGAAGGGGAGAGCGAACAGGTGCAGAATGAGGAATTACCCCCCAAACCTACCCCAGAGATGATTAATCAGGTTCTTGCTTATCTTAGCGGGTTATCTGATCACGGCCAGACACCTCCAGTGTTTTCTGCACCAGCACCTCAGGTTCCGGGAGTACAATATGCAACTGCTGGGGCTCCCCACATGGATACCTCATTGGAAATAGGCACGTTTCCTCGGTTTACTACAGGGCCTATAATGACAAGTCATCAGCATGAACTTTTCAGTAAGTTCTTGAAATTGAAACCCCCAGTCTTCAAGGGTGCTTAATCTGAGGATGCCTATGATTTTCTGGTTGACTGTCATGAGCTACTACACAAGATGGGTATAGTAGAACGATTTGGCGTTGAGTTTGTGACTTATCAGTTTCAAGGGAACGCCAAAATGTGGTGGCGGTCATATGTCGAGTGTCAACCAACAGAGGCACCACCTATGACTTCGGCATCATTCTCTAGTTTGTTTATGGAGAAGTATATACCCCGTACTTTGAGGGATAGGAGGAGAGATGAGTTCTTGAGCCTAGAGCAAGTTAGGATGTTGGTTACTGCGTATGAGGCTAAGTTTCGCGCATTATCCAGGTATGCCACCCAGCTTTGTTTCAGTCCACAAGAGCGGATTCGCCGTTTTGTGAAGGGGTTGAGGTCAGATTTGCGGATTTCAGCCTTACAAGTAGCGGCTTCAGTGAAATCCTTTCAGGAAGTGGTAGACTTCGTGATAGAGGTGGAGGGAGTGAAGCCAGATTACTTCACCTTGGCATCGACATCTAAAAGGTTTCATAAGGGAGGTGAGTTTAATGGTTCTTTCTCCAGAGGACAGGGTTCAGAAGGTTACCCAGTACGACTTATTCAGTCTTCACTACAAACTGTAGTTGGAGGTCCACCGCAGACCGGTCAACATTTCTCTGAGTTTGGAAGTTATCCCCAGACTCCGTCGTTCTCACAGGTACCTATGCTTGAATCCATAGAATGTTATGGATGTGGAGAGACTGTACATATTAGGAGGAATTGTCCAAAACCGAGTTACAGACCCCCAATAATCAGAGGTAGAGGTGGTCATCGAAGAGGCCATTATTCAGGAGGACGTGGTGGCCGAGGTAATGGTGGTCACCAAAACGTCCGGGGTAACGGGCAAACAAGAACCACTACAGCACAACATGGTAGGGGCAACGGACAAACACGTGATAGGGCCCATTGTTATGCTTTCCCTGGGAGATCTGAAGCGGAGACATCTGATGTTGTCATCACAGGTAATCTTTTGGTTTGTGATTGATGGCTTCTGTATTGTTTGATCCTGGATCCACATTTTCTTATGTATGTTCCTCATTTGCTAATGGTCATAATTTACATTGTGAATTGCTTGACATGCCTATTGGTGTTTCTACTCCGGTGGGTGAGTCTGTGATAGTTGAAAAGGTGTATAGGTCTTGTCTTGTGACTTTTGTGCGGAGCAATACTCATGTAGACTTGGTTATCTTAGAAATGGTTGACTTCGATGTAATTCTGGGTATGGCTTGGCTCTCTCCAAATTTTGCAATCTTGGATTGTAATGCTAAAATTGTGATGTTAGCCAAGCCTGGGACAGATTCGTTAGTTTGGGAGGGTGACTAAACTTCCAATCCGATTCATATCGTCTCCTTTCTTCGTGCTAAGAGAATGGTTAGTAAGGGTTGTTTAGCTTTCTTGGCACACCTCAGGGATGAAACTACCCAAGTACCTTCAATTGAGTCGGTTGTGATAGTCTGCGAGTTTTTAGATGTGTTTCCTGCAGACCTTCCTGGTATGCCACCGGATAGAGATATTGACTTCTGCATCGACCTTGAACCGGGTACTCGCCCCATTTCTATGCCCCCTTATAGAATGGCTCCCGCTTAGTTAAGGGAGTTAAAGGCCCAACTTCAAGAGTTGTTGAGCAAAGGCTTCATTAGACCAAGTGCATCCCCTTGGGGTGCTCCTGTTTTGTTTGTGAAGAAGAAGGATGGAAGCTTTCGGATGTGCATAGACTACAGACAACTGAATAAGGTAACGGTTAAGAACAAGTATCCTCTTACTCGCATTGACGATTTGTTCGATCACTTACAAGGTGCTTGTACCTTCTCAAAAATCGACTTGAGATCTGGTTATCATCAATAGAAAATACGGGCAGCAGATGTGCCCAAGACTGCTTTTCGGACCTGGTATGGGCATTATGAGTTCTTAGTAATGTCTTTTGGGCTTACGAATGCCCCTGCTGCTTTCATGAGCTTGATGAATCGGATTTTTAAGCCATATCTGGATCTCTTTGTCATTGTATTCATTGATGATATAGTGGTATACTCAAAAAGCAAGAAAGAACATGAGGAGCACTTGAGAATTGTGTTGGAAATGTTGAGGGAGAGAAAGCTTTATGCCAAATTCTCTAAGTGTGATTTTTGGCCAGATTCAGTGTCCTTCTTAGGGCACGTAGTTTCTAAGGATGGAGTGATGGTGGATCCATCTAAGATTGAAACAGTGAGGAATTGGGTAAGACCTACTAATGTGTCAGAAGTAAGAAGCTTTGTTGGTTTAGCTAGCTACTACCGTCGTTTTGTCAAGTCTTCTATTGCTTCCCAATTGACAAGCTTGACTAAACAAAATGTCCCATTTGTATGGTCCGACGAGTGTGAAGAATGCTTTCAGAAGCTCAAGACTTTGTTGACTACCGCACCAATCCTTACCCTGCCAGTGGAAGGTAAGAATTTCACTATCTATTGTGATGCGTCCTATTCGGGTTTGGGTGCAGTACTAATGCAAGAGAAGAATGTAATTTCTTATGCTTCGAGGCAATTAAAGGTGCACGAACGTAATTATCCGACCCATGATTTGGAGTTGGTTGCGGTAGTGTTTGCATTAAAGCAATGGAGACACTATCTATATGGGGTTAAGTGTGAATTTTATACGGATCATCGTAGCCTTCAGTATGTCTTTACTCAGAAAGATTTGAACTTGAGACAGAGGAGATGGATGGAGCTACTGAAAGACTATGACATCACTATTTTTTATCATCCGGGGAAGGCGAATGTCGTAGCGGATGCTTTAAGTAGAAAGGCAGGGAGCATGGGAAGTCTAGCCCACTTGCGAGTTTCAAGACGCCCATTGGCTAGAGAGGTACAGATTCTGGCTAATGACTTAATGAGGTTAGAAATAAATGAGAAGGGAGAATTTTTGGCCTGTGT
This sequence comes from Solanum chmielewskii, assembly GCA_027704785.1. Taxonomy (NCBI): domain Eukaryota; kingdom Viridiplantae; phylum Streptophyta; class Magnoliopsida; order Solanales; family Solanaceae; genus Solanum; species Solanum chmielewskii. The sequence continues at coordinate 36,814,432 of JAKWIX010000324.1, read as the reverse complement.
GGAGGCGAGATCTTCCTTTCTTGACAAGATTAAGGGAAAGCAGTTTAATGATGAGAAGCTGATTCGGATTCGAGATAAGGTGTCGCTAAGGGAGGCTAAAGAAGCAAAAATCGACGAAGAAGGTGTTTTGAGAATTAAGGGAAGGGTATGTGTACCCCGCATCGATGATTTGATTCACACTATCCTTACAGAGGCTCATAGTTCAATGTATTCTATACATCCTGGTGCAATTAAGATGTACCACGACCTAAAGCAACACTTTTGGTGGAGTAGAATGAAGCGTGACATTGTTGATTTTATTGCCAAATGTTCAAATTGTCAGCAAGTAAAATATGAACACTAGAGGCCCGGAGGAACACTTCAGAGAATGCACATTACGGAATGGAAGTGGGAGAGAATTGCAATGGACTTCGTGGTTGGTCTTCCAAAGACAATGAGTAAGTATGACTCCATTTGGGTAATTGTCGATAGGTTAACTAAGTCTGCTCACTTCATTCCGGTTAAGGTGACTTATAATGCATAAAAGTTAGCCAAACTTTACATCTCAGAAATTGTTCGATTGCATGGGGTTCCACTCTCCATCATATCGGATAGAGGTACGCATTTTACTAAAAAGATTTGGAAAACATTGCATGCAGAATTGGGTACTAGGTTGGACCTTAGTACTGCGTTCCATCCTCAGACCGATGGTCAGTCTGAGCGAACGATTAAAGTGTTGAAGGATATGCTTCGTGCATGTGTGATAGAATTTGGTGGTCATTGGGATAGCTTCTTACCCTCAGAAAAGTTCTCATACAACAATAGCTATCACTCAAGTATTGATATGGCTCAATTTGAGGCATTGTATGGGAGAAGATGTAGGTCTCCCATTGGGTGGTTTGATGCATTTGAAGTTAGACCGTGGGGTACTGATCTTCTGAGAGAATCATTAGATAAAGTGAAATGCATTCAAGAAAAGCTTTTAGCGGCTCAAAGTAGACAAAAAGAATATGCAGATCGAAAGGTTAGGGACTTGGAGTTTATGGAGGGTGAGCAAGTATTGCTGAAGGTTTCGCCCATGAAAGGGGTGATGCGGTTTGGTAAGCGAGGTAAGCTAAGCCCAAGGTATATTGGTCCATTTGAAGTTCTGAAGTGCGTGGGGGAGGTAGCTTATGAATTAGTCTTGTCCCGAGGACTGTCCGGAGTGCACCCAGTATTTCATGTGTCTATGTTGAAAAGATACCATGGGGGTGGAAACTACATCATTCGTTGGGATTCAGTTCTACTTGATGCGAATTTGTCTTATGAGGAGGAGCCAGTTGCTATTCTAGATAGAGAAGTCCGCAAGTTGAGGTCAAGGGAGATTGCATCCATCAAGGTTCAATGGAAGAATCGACCAGTTGAAGAATCCACTTGGGAGAAGGAGGCTGATATGCAAGAAAGATACCCACACCTGTTTACAGATTCACGTACTCCTTTTCGCCCTTGTTTCTTTTCTTGTGATCGTTCGAGGACGAACGATGGGTAAATTTGTATCTATTGTAACGACCTGTTTAGTCGTTTTGAGCAGCAGATTTTATTTCAGGAAAAACTGGCTGAGACGACGGATCCCACGACGGACCGTCATGGGCACGACGGACAGTCGAGGGGGTCTCATTCCAAAACACTTAGAATTCTGAAATTTGGGTACTGAAATCGACTCTCTGAACTTTGTGACGAAGTGGCAGGACGGACCGTCACAGGCATGATGGGCCGTCACAGACTCTTTAATAAATCGAGTCTCTAAACCTTGTGACGGAAGCAGCAGGACGGACCGTCGCAGGCACGACGGGCCGTCACAGTCTGCGTAACCCTGACTGGATCGGATTTTTGTTTAATATTTTAAGGGGCGTTTTGGACTATTCCTTGCTTATAATTATAAAGTTAGTGGTTGAATATTAATAATCCTATTTCTTGAGGGTTAAAGGAGATAACCTTTAATTAATTAATGGGTTACTTTTGTCATCTTTTATACTTAATTATATGCTAATTAGGGTAAAAGAAAAAGGGTTTGAATAAGAAAAATAGAAAGAACAGAGAGAGGGAGAAGAACGATTGAGAGAGGAACAAGAAAAAAGCAAAGATTTTGAGGATTAGCTTGCTTGATCACAATCCTTCGGTGAAGGTAGGTTATGGTTTTTATGGTATTCGTAGTAAACTCTTAATAGCGAATGATATGCATTGGGTAGTGTTGTAAACCCTTCTATATGCTTAATTGTATGCTTGCATGGATGTGATGATATAATTGTGATGAAATAAGCATAATGAAGCTATTGAATCCTAAATCTTGAAAACCTCTTGTTAATGATGATGCTTTGGTATAAAAGAAAGCTTGATGAACTAAAAGAATGAGGTTAGGGGATCGGGTGTCACGAACCGACACGTAGTAATAGGGGGATCGGGTGTCACGAACCGACACGTAGTAATAGGGGGATCGGGTGTCACGAACCGACACATAGTAATAGGGGGATCGGGTGTCATGAACCGACACGTAGTAATAGGGGGATCGGGTGTCACGAACTAACATGTAGTATTACAGGGATCGGGTGTCACGAGCCGACACGTAGTACTAGGGGATCGTAGTGTCACGTTCTGACACAAGAGGAATAAAGAGAGTGAATCTTGAATTATGGTAATATACTCAGATTTAAGGAACCTATTTCCCAAATGAGTATGACGGGGAGGCGTGAGTCCTCATTGATGTGCTTGGTGTTGTGACCAAGGGTTATGGTAATTGTAAATGCCGCATGTTGAGTATTGTAGTTGATTTTATGATATTATCTGATATATATTGCTTTCTTTTTTGAGTTGGCCGATGATATCTACTCAGTACATGTGTTTTGTACTGACCCCTACTTGTATGTTTCTTTCTTTGTTATTTGTGGAGTACAGCAAACGTACCGTCGTCTTCTATTAAACCGTAACTCTAGCCAGTCTTCATTACACCGGATTTTAGGGTGAGCTAACGCTTCTAGCTTGGACTGGATCTTCTTCTTCATGTCTTGATGCCTTGAAGTTCCGGCATGGACTAGCTTTTTAGTTATTCTAGCTTTCTAGATACTCTTAGAATTAGTAATTTGAGGATAGATGTTCTTGTGATGATGATTTCCAGATTTTGGGGATAATGATAACTTTGAGTTTTAGAAGTTGATTATTGATTTCGTTAATGAGTTTTAAGTCTTCCGCATTATTTTCTGTTTATTATGATTGAAATGTCGGGGTTTAGATTGGTTGGTTCACTCACACAGTAGGATAAGTGTGGGTGACACTCGCGGCTCGTTTTGGGTCGTGACAAGCGACCATCGTCAATGTTGGTTATTGCCTATTATCATTATATAGCATACCGACTAATGTTTGAGAAGTTCTATGAATTTTTGATAGTTTTATAGGACAATATCTAGACATTGCAGATTAGGCTTTGAAGATGTTAATGAGTCAGTCCGTAGGTCATGTCTAAGATAATTACTTGAATTTTTTTATGTAATGAATGACTCTTATATGAACTAAAAAATGATAATGACTTATATTGGACTACAGGTAAATTAATAATTATTTACCTAGAGTAGTTAAGGGTTGTCTAGTTAAGGTGTGAATGGGGCACATGAATGGTCACGTCATGTATTACCTAGGTAAGTCATAAGAATGAATCTCGATAGGAAAGTTGGTTGATACATTAGATATGATATAAACTTAGGTAGTCTGAAGGATTATTTAGGTAATTTTTGAGAGGTTGTATGATCATATCTTCTTGATTTACTTAATTATGTTTTTTGATAACCTTTATGAGAATAATATCATATTATATGTATGTTATGTTATGAAATGAGAATGATCTTATCCTGGGTAATTGAGATGATATCTTAGGTTTGTGTAAAGGGATTACATGGGCGGTCGCGTTACAACTCACTCAAGGGAAATTTAGAGTCACCATTTGTAGGAGGATCTCATAGTTATGCTTATGGTATATTGTAAGTGTGTCTCTGGATATCTTTTAGTGAGAGGGTTGTATGATTAATAGGTTCACAGAATTAGTCAAGTTAAATTGGCAAGGCTTACTATAATATTTTTAAAAGGTGGTAAAATGCTTATCTTTTTATATTGTGTTAAATGTTGTTCTTATTCTTATACTATGATGCTTAAACTAAAAAAACATATTTCCATTAAATGCTAAATTTTTATGATTTTGTGCATTGAGTCATACTTAGTACAAGTGTTTGTACTTATTCCATACGTTTTTATATCAAAAGGTGTAGGTGGAAGGTGAGAAGGTGTCCTGAAGGAAAGCTTGGATTCTAGTTATTGTTCAAGAAAAGTTTGAAATATGTCCTCATTTTACTCGAGACATTAGATTTCTTTTGATTTCTTGTTTCAAAAGATTGTAATAGACCGGCATGGACTAGCTTTTTAGTTATTCTAGCTTTCTAGATACTCTTAGAATTAGTAATTTGAGGATAGATGTTCTTGTGATGATGACTTCCAGATTTTGGGGATAATGATAAGTTTGAGTTTTAGAAGTTGATTATTGATTTCGTTAATGAGTTTTAAGTCTTCCGCATTATTTTCTGTTTATTATGATTGAAATGTTGGGGTTTAGATTGGTTGGTTCGCTCGCACAGTAGGATAAGTGTGGGTGCCACTCGCGGCTCGTTTTGGGTCGTGACAAGCTACCATCGTCTATGTTGGTTATTACCTATTATCATCATATAGCATACCGACTAATGTTTGAGAAGTTCTATGAATTTTTGATAGTTTTATGGGACAATATCTAGACATTGCACGATTAGGCTTTGAAGATGTTAGTGAGTCAGTCCATAGGTCATGTCTAAGATAATTACTTGAATTTTTTTATGTAATGAATGACTCTTATATGAACTAAAAAATGATAATGACTTATATTGGACTACTGGTAAATTAATAATTATTTACCTAGATAGTTAAGGGTTGTCTAGTTAAGGTGTGAAGGGGGCACATGAATGGTCACCTCATGTATTACCTAGGTAAGTCATAAGAATGAATCTCAATAGGAAAGTTGGTTGATACATTAGACATGATATAAACTTAGGTAGTCTGAAGGATTATTTAGGTAATCTTTGAGAGGATGTATGATCATATCTTCTTGATTTACTTAATTATGTTTTTTGATAACCTTTATGAGAATAATATCATATTATATGTATGTTATGTTATGAAATGAGAATGATCTTATCCTGGGTAATTGAAATGATATCTTAGGTTTGTGTAAAGGGATTACATGGGCGGTCGCGTTACAACTCACTCAAGGGAAATTTAGAGTCACCATTTGTTGGAGGATCTCATAGTTATGCTTATGGTATATTGTAAGTGTGTCTCTGGATATCTTTTAGTGAGAGGGTTGTATGATTAATAGGTTCACAGAATTAGTCAAGGTAAACTGGCAAGGCTTACTATAATATTTTTAAAAGGTGGTAAAATGCTTATCTTTTTATATTGTGTTAAATGTTGTTCTTATTCTTATACTATGATGCTTAAACCAAAAAAACATATTTCCTTTAAATGCTAATTTTTATGATTTTGTGCATTGAGTCATACTTAGTACAAGTGTTTGTACTTATTCCATACGTTTTTATATCAAAAGGTGTAGGTGGAAGGTGATAAGGTGTCCTGAAGGAAAGCTTGGATTCTAGTTATTGTTCAAAAAAAGTTTGAAATATGTCCTCATTTTACTCGAGACATTAGATTTCTTTTGATTTCTTGTTTCAAAAGATTGTAATAGACCTAGTAGAACTATATTTTGATGTATGGACCGCATCCGAAGTATTATTGTGTCTTAGGTTTGATGATATGAGATATAGTATATCCTATGTTTTTTTATGAAAGACTATTCTAATGTTGTTAAAAGTTATAATTATGCACTACTTTTCATATATGTATATGCGATAAATCATACAAAAGGTCTTGTACAAGACCCCCGAGAGGTCAAGTACCTCGTGCCATGACCTAAGAATGCCCTATATCCTAAGATATTCATAAGGGTCATGACAAACGTGGTATCATAGCATATGTTATGATAGTTGTTTGAGGAATACAAAAGTCTCATAAAGTCACGTCTAGTAGAGTCATGACCATGGGTGTGAGTCGCGACACATCTATGGGCGAGAGGATATAGGACTATAGAGTTTAACTTTCTTCATTAATATTGTGTTGTGCCTATAAAGTTGAGGTGGTAAGTGACTATTCCTAACTTCTTCTCTTGTGTTTATAAGAGGGGAATACTAGAAGGATGACCTCTAGAAGGTTTGAAGAAGGAAGAATGGATGAGGAAGTTCCTCCTCAAGTTGAGCAATTGAGAAATCTGTTAATTCTCTATATATTATGTAATTTAGGTCTTGAATTATGTTGTGATTGGTATGTTCCAATTAAGGTGGCAGTGCTATGTGTTTTACTTTTGATTTATGTTGCCTCGTCGGCATTAATTTATGTATAATAATAATCACGACATTGTCAGCATAAATTTATATCTTATGATGATTTATGTAGTGATTTATGAGGAGTAAGATCATACCTATCTACTGGTGAGTAATGTGCAAGTATGTGTTCTTCTATTGACATTAGGTGATAATGTAAGATTATTACTATGTCCTTGTTTGTGTAGTCTTAGAGTGGATATGTGATTCTTCCCAATTGACTATATGAGTGTTGTGATGGTTATGTCAATTATCCTATATAGGTGTATAGAGTGATGTAAAGTTTACATGGTTTTTCTTATGTGCTACTTCAAATATATGCTACATGCTCTATGTGAATTATATTGTGTCTTATTTTAGTAGAATATTGGTGTCCCATACTTCATACATGTCTAATGAGAATATGTCTTTTGACATAGGTTGCTAAAGTCTCTTAGTCTTGAATGTCTTATTGACATGTGACCTTGAATGTTTCTAAAAAGATCATTATGTAAAGCCTTTAACCTAGTTGTAAGTTTATTATATCCTCAAAGTCGATAGACGTACTGGTATCCTTCATATGTGAATCGTATACTTAGGGATTGATAGTCTGGAATGATATGAAATAATCCTTAGGAAAATCATAAGCTATCATCTTTACCAATGTAAAGCAAGCCTAGGGGACCTTTTCGATAAGAATTAATGTGATTGTGTTATGAACTACATATGGAACCTCTTCATGTACTCATTAATTGAAATATTCTATGAGAAGAAAGGCTACCACCGAGTGAGTATGATTTGGGAAGTAGCTCTAGTTAAGGAGGAGGATAGAAGAAAAAGAAACCCTTAATATTCTTTATCCATAGGCCTACATGGGATGTGTCCAAGTACTACCAGTGGGAAGTATAACACCCTCCATCCGGGTAGGTTACAATTTTGGATTCTTTGCCTAGTTACCATGGTTTATGTCGGCTATTGTCTATTCTCGTCATATGATATACTCACTAGTGTTGAAGAAGTTCTATGAAGTTTTGGCGATGTTATGGGACGCTATCAAGACATTGCACGATTAAGCTTTTACGATGTAAGTGAGTCAGTTTTTGGGTCATCTTCTATATCATTATTTGAATGTCCTTATGTGATGAATATCTATTGAATGAACTACTAAAAATAATTACTTATGTTGGAAAGCATGTAAATGAGTAAGTACTTACATACAGTAGTTAAAGGTAGTGTAGTTATAGTGTGAAGGGGACATATGAATGGTATTTTGATAATCATGGTGAGGAGAATATCATATTATATTTATGTCATGTTATGAAATGAGAATGATTTTATCCCAGGTTATCTAAAGGATCTCATAATTGTGTAAAGGGATTGTATGGACAGTCGCTTCGCAACGCAATCAAGAGAACATTAGAATCACCTTTGTTAGGAGGAACTCATGTTTGTTTGTACGGTGTATTGTTAGTTACTGTTAGGATAGCCTTTAGTGAGAGGGTTGTATGCTAAATGGGTTAATTGTAATGTTGATTTAGTTTACAGTAAACTGGCAAGGCTTATTGTTATATTTTTTAAAATGTGGTAAAATGCTTATATTATCTTATCTATTTTAAGGTGTTAAATATTGTTCTTATGATTATACTATGACGTTTAAACCAAAAAGAGCATATTTCCATTAAATGTTCATTTTCATGATTTAGTTCATTAAGTCATACTTAGTACAAGTGTTTGTACTAATTCCATACATTTTTGTAATGTCTAAAGGTGTAGGTGGAAGGTATGAAGGTGTCTAGAAGGAAACATGGGATTCTATTTATCATTCCAAGAAAGTTTGCATTATGTCCTCATTTTACTAGAGGGCATATATTTCTTTTGATTTCTTATTTTGAAGCATTGCAATAGACTTAGTAGTACTATATTTTTATGTATGGGCCGTGTCCCAAGTATTCTTGTCTCTAAGTTTTCTTAATATGAGACATATAATTTCCTTTTTTTTCTCTGAAATATATATTTTTTTAAAGACTATTCGAATGTTTTAAAAAATTTTAATTCCGCACTACTTTGCATATATGTATATGCGATAAATGATACGAAATTTCTTGTGCAAGACCTCCAAGAGGTCAAGTACGTCGTGCCATGACATAAGAATACTCTAACTTCTAAGGTATACATGCGGGTCATGACAAACGTGGTATCAAAGCATAGGTTATGAAATTTGTCCGAGGAATCAAAAAGTCTCATCAAGTCACTTCTTGCAGTGTCTTGACCATCAGTGTGATTAACGAAACATCTATGGATAAGGTAATAAGGTAATAAGGTTCCGGTGGTTCATTCGGAAATGACTAATGGGGAGATTAGAGAGGCTTTACTTACTTTTTATCCTAAGCTTTGACTACCCAAGTGAACAGGGGTATTTGACCTAGAGAGAATGTTGTGGAGAGTACTATGGTATCTAGATTCAGAGATTTTGTGAGGATGAATTCTATTATCTTTATTTTTTCTATGGTGGGTGAGGAGCCCTATGAGTTTCTATATTGTGCGTACAAGATGGTGAGTATCATAAGGGTGACTTGTAAGGAGAAGGCGGAGTTGTCTTCGCACCAATTGAGAGAGGTGGCTCAAGTGTGGTATACACAATGGAAATATAATAGGCCACTTGAGTTGGTCCTATAGAATGAGAAGAGTTTGAGGAGGTCTTCATACGAAAGTACTTTCCCTGTGAGAGGAGGGAAGTGAAGGTTGATGAGTTCATTAATCTCAAGAAAGACAATAAGAGTGTTTACGCGTATTCCCTGAAGTTCAGTATGTTTTCGAGGTATGTCACAACTCGGATTCTAGAATCCGAATCGTAACTGGCATTGTTGACATCTCAGAGGTCGCATACAAGCCTCATCCTGCATTCATCACATTCATACAGTTAATTTTAGTGTAAACTTTTAAAATTATAGAAGTATGAATCATACATAGATTTCATATAGTTATTTCATGAATTAATCATATACTAAGCTCAACATAAATGTAACAACCAGCTATCGAGAATAAATTCGAAATAGAATAACAAGATATCATAAAAAAACGCTAGGGACACCATACACTAGCTTTTTTTCTAAAACTAAGGCTATACTAAAATTTTATCATCAACATAATTTTAGAATAACTCGAGCGAAGATTTGGAAATTTTATAGTCCTAACCCGAGAGCCCTATTTTTGACACAAAATATTTTTCAGTTTATTTCTTCTTCTTGTTATGAAGTTCAATGATCTCCTTCCATCTTATGTTTCACATACATGTGCAATGGGTCATTGTAGTCTCATACCTACAATGAATCGAGTAAGCAGTTGAAAAGACGAAGGAGATGATTTGACTACTCTACTTCAGATTCTTCATTATTATTTCCTTTAGGTATAATTATATATATATTTGTCAATATTTACTTTCCATGCACCATTTTTTTCTACCTTACTTACAATATAATAGTTCATTCTTAAATTGGGTATGAATGTATTTATAAGACAATATTTATAAGCTATGCCCATTAATTTGTGATTAACATTGTTTATATACCTTGAGGCATTTGTTCATACTCCTATATTGGCACAAGCCTTCGTTTATTTGTCAGTCTTTTTCTTCTGCTTGTTGTGTATTTTAATAATTCCTTTGATCCTAATTTTTACATACAAGTGCAATGATTCATTGTAGTATTATACACACAATAAATCAAGTAAGTAATTCAAGGATTTCGAAATGATTTCCCTACCTTATAGTGAGTCATTCTTTACACTATATATTCTTTACCTTTCACAAGCAATTCTCTATTTATCATGCCTTTGAGTTAATTACTTTCATGTTTTATATATTATACATTTAATATACACGAGTTTTTGAAATCGTTGATGTAACATTAAGTCATCTTAAGTGAGGGCCCAACATATGGGATATCAATCCGAGGGCCTTCTTTAGAAAACATAGAGTTTGCTTCATTCATTCATTTGTACTTCCCAATATTCATTTCATTCATTCGTAGTCTGTTGGAAACACCAGCTATACCTAGAATGAAGTTTAAGACTCCATCGGGATCATGAAGTACAATGACCAAAAATGACCTAATGTCATTACATGAATCAAATTTCACCTCCTTATTGTCTTGCACAAACACCTTCGATATCGTTTATTTCATCATCTTTCATACTTTGTGGCTGGCCTCATTATTTATTTTGAAACTTTTATTTTAACTAACATAGATCATGTGAGCATCATGAAATACAGTGTTTGTCCCACACTAAAAAGAGGTGGAATCACCGGCCAAAGTGACCCGAACATGCTAGTGTATATAAGGCGTTGAACCATGCTAGATCCCTGTATTGGAAGTATAGGTTCAAAGACTAAGAGATATAAAGACAAATATAGCTGGCATGCTGGAATGTATCATCTCATACGAGTTACAAAAACCTCCGTCCTTACTGAAAGAAGGCAGCATCGCTCATAGCTAGCCTATCGGTGCTCAGTATAAAGTTACATACATTCAACTCACACGTCATGGAAGCTGCCTTCTAGTATGAGGACATCATACTTAAATATATATGATTTCTCATCTCATCATTAGTATTAAGTATACATTAATCTCAATACTTTCGTTAGAGTGTTCATAGAGACCGATCTCTTCTTTAGCTTTACACTCTCATAGGAGAGTACGCTTTGGTAACATTTACTTAGGCCTATTTGATATTTCTCTCATGTTTTACATTAGCCTGTTATCATGTTGTCACCATATTAATTAAAGTTAGCACATTTGCTTTTCATAATTACTCACCCCTTTATGTGAATGTTCATTTCTTCTTTATCTTCTAGTGTTGACACAAGCATTATGGAGGTTTTCTTCTAGATTGAGATTTATGTACTCTATTAATGACTGGTCATCCTTACTTTGAATTGTTGAAATGTGAATTTTTCTTACATATCATCCTTTGGTGTTAATGAGACTTACTCACACCTTCTAACACCTTAATACGTGAGTATTCTGTTAATATAGTAGCTTAGGTTTATGTGAGACTTGTCTCACTTCCATTAACACTCCATTATGGAAACTTACATACTATAGACCCCTTTAATTATGTTGTAACTCACATTACTTACTTACTTTAGTGTAGTAGATTCATATCATCGTTTATGGACGATGAGAACTTCATTCAATGAGTTTCATGAGTTCATATGTCATTCTTTTAGAGCATGTTGAGAGTTGTCCCAATGAGTGGCATGCCTTGATTTTGGGTTAATTGAATTACTTTAGAAGTTCTTATATTATCATTTTATACCCTACCTACAAAAGATTGACATATGATTAGTATTGGCCTCAACCTTTGAATATTAAACTACATAACCATTTTTGTTGGCATGTGCCAATTTTACGTATGTTCATATTTAAATTTAATATTTATGAATCATTAGCCAATATTTTAATTTTATAACATAATATTTTATGCATTTACATGCCTAACTTTTAGACAATGTATCGCTAGCCATTATATTGTCATATTGTCATACGATTAGAATTGGCATAAATAGTTGGGTATAGATTACATAACCTTCTTTGTTGGCATAGGAAAAATTTTACATTATTTAAAGCTTGGTTGGATATGTATATTATTCATTATCCAATCATTTAATTATTTAAAATAATCTTATAGACATTTGGATGCATACCTTTTGGACAATGTATTGTTAGTTGTTTTATTGGCATAAGCTAATCAATCACTCAAATTATGATTTCATGGAGATGTTTTTAGCAAACCTTATAACATAACTCTAGGCATAACACTGTTAAACATATTGAATATAATAATATGATCATTTAATGAACAGAACATCATCAATAAGTCACATTAACAATAGGTATGCACAACAAATCGTAATCATCTTCAAGCAGTACAATTTCGGGTACATCTTAACATAGTATCATTCTCTTAATAAATCTGGGTTAATGACTTTAGGTTAAATTTTTAAGACAGATTGAACAGCATCATATTAATATTTGATGAATTTAACACCTTCATAACGTCATTATAACATCAATGCAACATTCGGACAAACACATCAACACTTGCAACAATTACGGGTGTAACTATCACATTGTCGATTCATGATTCACATATGAAGCACTTAACTTTATACGATCACAAATTCATTGGTTAATCGACATTCATAATTTATGAAAATTACATATAAAATCAGCCATCTCCACACACCAACAACATGATCTCTAACATATTAAACATGGAATCGAAAAGGATACTAGGAACAAAGGAGTTCGACGAGAACACGAGAACAACCCTAGTTTTCAATATCTTTGAATACTTTGAAAGAAAGTGCTCTTGGAGAAATAAGTAAATAGTATAAACCCATAAATTGTGAATAACATAATCTACAAATACCACATCGAACGAAACCTAGAAGAAACCTTGAAATCACCCAAGAGAAATCGATAAATTTTTTGCCTTTTTCTTGCATTCGATGTTTACTGTTTTTGCGTCCTTTATTTCTATGAGTTTGAACGTTATTTTTAGGTTTAATAACTTATATTGACTCATTCAACTTAGGTTTTAATAAGTTAATTATATAAATAAACTAATATTTTACTAAAAATCACCTCCTAGATTGACTAGAACTAGGAAAACACAATACTTGGTCAACTGAAATTTTTTCAAGAATTTCGTTTTGCACCTTTATATAATTAAATAAATGTATAATTTAGTTAATTAAGGTACCTAGGGTTACTATTGAAGTGACCCAAAATCATTGGGGAAAAAAATAACTCTTTAGGACCATCGTAGGTTAAGTACTAGGATTTTTCTTGAGTTGTACTAGGTTAGTGCATTAATTTCGATATGACCCCTTTAATTTAATTAATTAAATAAATAATTTAATTAATTAAGTGACCTAGGATAAATACTAATGTACCCTTAAGTCGTTATGACCATAACTAATCCTTTGAACAATCAAAGGTTAGGTACTAGATTGTCTTTTTCTTTTTTTACCGAAATCTTGATATTTCTTTCTGATTTCCATTTTGCCCATATAAATTAATTTATTAAATTGCTAAATAAACTAATTAAGTATACCAGGGTAATTAATAAAGTACCCTCTAGTACGTTGGATCTTAACTCACTCTTTAGACCATCCTAGGTTAAGTACTAGGTTGTCCCTTTCTTGTCTTAATCTAAATCTGAAAATTTCATTTTTATTTTCGGTTATAGCCCTTTTAAATTTATTAATTAGTTTTCTAAATTAATTAATTAGATAACCTAGGGGAATTACTAAAGTACCCATATGTTTTTAGGACCATAACTAACCTTCTGGACCATCCTATGTTAGGTACTAGGTTGTCTCTTTAACTAGTACTAGGTTTGTGTCACCCCGGTTTTGGTCCTAGGTTGTCGGTTGCACTAACCGGTCCTTTTCGGTTAGTAATCTTTTATTTAGTTATTTAGGGTAGTATGTTAGAGTTTAGAATTTTTAGGGATTTTAGGCTCCACATGGAGTGGTCCCTTATGCACGTTTTCCCCCCTAACAACCCTAACCGAATTGAGTTAGGGTGGTCCCCACCTTTGGAAACTTCTTCAAATGTGCTTGCTTATGGGTTGGTTCCTCTTTCATAAATAATTATTTTATATGGTTAATTTGAGAATGTTTTCTTATTGTCCCAAGGATCGTCACTATGTCCTTGGGCACTGTTTAATCTAGATGAATCTTTTAAATGGTCATGTGGAATGGTACCTAGGTTTCACTCTTGGATGCCTTGTATCTATCGTGCTAAGTTGTGAATAAATGTTTTTAACTTAGGGTCTTCAGTGCAGGTGCATTTATTCAACAAGCTCATTAATGTTAGAAAATTAGCTAACACCCTTTAAGCCAATATTTTCTAATATTCCTAATATTTTGCTTATTTGGTGTATTATATAGAAATTAGCTAATACCCATTAGCGAATTTTATATACTATGCCCAATATTTCTTAATATAGGGCATTAGGATGCCTATGTACCCCCAACAAATATTATTAAAGACATATTGTGCTTTTCACTAGAGATGTATCTCTTCTGAAATGTTACATTATCCCCCCCCCCCCTTAGGAACATTCGTTCCCGAATAACACTACACATCATTTTAAAATAAAGTGGGTGATTTTAAAAAATACTTTAACATGCTTGAATCTTTACTCTATGTGAATAAGTGATTCACACTTACTCAGAATGATGCATATTACTCAAAGCTTATCTAAAGCTACATAATTGAGATTGAGGAACTTCCTTCTCTTCGCACAAAAATTAATGCACTTCAAAAGTCATTCAACACAAAATCATATCTACGCTACGCAAAAACAGAAACATAAATGCAAGCATGAACTCATTTTAACTCATATTATGCAAGTATAAAACACATGATTATGGACTTAAGACACCAAAATCGACTAATGCACTAAAGCTATGAGTGTATTTAAACAAATCCAAACGTAGGAAGAGTATATCTAACCTCAAGAACAGAACAAGTGTGGTAACAAGATCTCATATCGGCCTCGGCCTCCGATGTTGGTCCCTCAACAAGGTGGTTCCTCCATAATACTTTAACATTGGAAACCTCCTTGTTCATCAGCCACTAAAAATACAATGGGAACCTCTTCGTAAGAAAGATTCTCATCGACTCCTAACCCCTTAGATAACATCTTGTTGGCCTTAAGATTTGAAACTATTTGGCTTGTTGGATGTGAACCACGCCCTTTCCATATAAAATGTAACTTATTTGGAAACTGATACCTTACTACCTTATTTCTATAGTCTATTGTATCATAACACTTATGAAGCAAATTCATACCTTCGCAATATCCTTGAGTTGGTATGCATCCAACTTAGCCTTATCCTATTCATCGTACTCATAACAGGCTTTTATAACTTACCACGTATACACATTCATGCGAATAGCGACACACACTATACGTCTTTCATCCACGTTGGGCATTTCAATAATGACCCCGTCCTGGGAAGGCCAGATCTTGAGCATGGCTCCTTAGACCGCTTGGTCATCCTAATTATTGTGTGTGTTCTTGTACGCATTCACACAATAAGGAAGTTAGATACTTATATTGAAACAAAGTGTCAAAGCTCTAGATAGTACGATAAAGAGTAGAAAAAGGGAGAATTTCCTATCATCGCGTAGACTCTAAATCATGATTGTGGCGCACTACACAGCCATAAGCTAGAAAATACGTAACGTGGTTGTATTGAACTTTAGATCCTAGGTAATTTAACCTCATGCCTTGATACCATGTTTGTCACGTCCCATATTCTTAAATCCGAATCACAACCGGTGTCGTTGACCTATGAGAGGTCGCAAACAAGCCTCATCTTGCATTTATCACAATCATATGGTTAATTTTAGTAGAAACATTAAAGATTTTAAACCTATAAAGAATACATAGACTTCATATAGTTATTGGATGATTTCATCATATACTAAGCACAACATAAATTTAGCAACCATCTATCATTAGAATCAAATCAAAATAAAATAAGAATATATCATTAATATGTTTGCCAAACATGGCCTTATAACAAAATCATTGAAATGAAATTCCAAAAGAAACTCTAGGGACACCATGCACTTTATTTTTATAGAAGTAATACTATACTAAAATTGTAGCATCCATGAAATCAAGAGGACCTACCAAATGGTTTGGAGAAACGTTGAAGTCGAAACCATTACAAGACTCATCAATATGTCCCTTAACCTGCATCTATAAATTAGTAAATAGTAGGGGTTAGTACAGAACTTCTACTAAGTATGTGTGTATGCACACACACACATAATGCTATTCATGATAAAAGAAAGCTCTTCCCAAACAACATGCTATTTCTTGAAAGCCAAGTGACTAGACTTCCCTAAATTGTTAAATGTGAATTGTGGTATGAATATGATGTATTTCAATGAATTCAAAGCACAAAACGCATTTGGTATATGATTACAAAACATTAGTATCACACATAATTTTAGAACAAATCGAGCGAAAATTTGGAAATTTGATAGTGCAAACTCAACAGCCCTATTTTTCACACTTATATTATTTTTCATATTATTTCCTCTTCTTTTTATGTAGTTCATTGATCTTCTTCAATCTTATGTTTCACTTACAAGTATAATGGTTCATTGTAGTCCTATTCCTACGATAAATCGAGTAAGAAGTTCAAAAGACGAAGGAGATGATTTGGCTACTCTACTTTAGATTTTGCATTCTTATTTCCTTTGGCTATGATTTTATATGTATATTTATATGTATGACCTTATTTATTGTCTTTCCCCATTCTTTAGTTGATTCATAATTCATGCTCCATTATTTTCTACCTTCCTTACACGATAAATATTTCATTCTCGAATAGGGTATGAATGTACTTATAAGTAAATCTTTTTTGTCTATGTCCATTAATTGGTTATTAACTCTGCTTATATACCTTGAGGAATCTATTCATACTCCATTTTGGCACAAGCCTTCGTTTATTTTTCAGTCTTTTTCTTCTTGTTGTTGCTTATTTCAATAATTCTTTTGATATTATGTTTTACTTACAAGTGCAATTATTAATTATAGTCCCATACCCACAGTGAATCAAGTAAGTAATCCAAGGACTTAGGATTGATTTCCCTACCTTATAGTGTGTTTTTCTTTACATGATATATTCATTACCTTTCATAAGCAATTCTCTATTGATCATGCCATTGATTCTATTACTTTCAAGTTTTATATAATGTACATTTCATATACACGAGACTTTGGAATCGTTGATGTAACATTAAGATGTCTCAAGTGAGGGCCTAACATGTGGGACCTCAACTCGAGGGCCTTCTTTAGAAAACATAGAGTCTGCTTCATTCATTTATTCGTACTTCACATTATTCATTTTATTCATTTGTAGGCTGATGTAAAAACCAGCAATACCTAGGATGATGTTTAAGACTCCCATTGGGATCATGAAAGTGCAATGACCAAGAATGACGTACTGTTATTACTTGAATATGATTTCACCCCCTGATTGTCTTGCATAAACACCTTCGATATCGTTCATTTCATTATATTTCATACTTTGAGGCGTGCCACATTCTTTCTTTGGAAACTTTAACCTTAAACAGCATAGATCATGTGAGAATCATGAAATGTAGTATCTGCCCCACACCGAAAAAAGATTGAATCACCAGCCAAAGTGACCCAAACATGCTATCGTATATAGGGAGTGTAACCCTGATAGATCCCTATATTGGCACTACAGGTTCAAAGACTAAAGGATCTTAGGAGAACCATACCCGACATGTCGGACATTCTCATCTCATGATAGTTACATGAATCTCCACTCTTCCGAAAGAAGGCACCACCACTCATCGCTAGCCTATCGGTGCTCAGTATAAAGATCTATTAGATTCGACTTATACGTCATGGAAGCTGGCTTCTAGTATGAGGACATCATATCTCAATAGATGATTTCTCATCTCATCATTAGTATTAAGTATACATTAATCTCAATACTTCCGTTAGAGTGTTCATAGAGGGTGGTATCTTCTTTAGCATTACACTCTAATAGGTGAGTACGTTTTGATAACATTTACTTAGGCTCATTTAAGATTTCTCTCATCGTTCACATTAGCCTCTTATAATATGTCACCACATTCATTAACATTAACACATTTGCTTTTCATAATTATTCACCCATTTACGTGAATGTTCATTTCCTCTTTATTTTCTAGTATTGACTCAAGCATTATGGAGGCTTAATTCTAGATTAAGATTTACTTACTCTATTGATGACTGGTAACCCTTACTTAATGTTGATGAAACGTGAATTTTCCTTACATATCATCCTTTGGTGTTAATGATACTGACTCACACAATCTAACACCTTCCTACGCGAGTTTTCTTTAAACATAGTAGCTTAGGATTAAGTGAGACTTGTCACACTTCCTTTAACACCTCATTCTTTTAACTTACTTACTTTAGACCCCTTTAATTATGTTATAAATCACATTACATACTTTAGTGTATTAGATTTATATCATCATTTATGGACGATGAACACTTCATTCAATCAGTTTCATGAGTTCATATGTCATTCTTTTTAGAGCATGTCGGGAGTTGTCCCAATGAGTGGCATGCCCATGATAATGGGTTCATTAAATTAGTTTAGAAGTTCTTATATTATCATTTGATACTATAACTAGACAAGATTTGCATATAATTAGTATCGGCCTCAACCATTGAATATTAAACTACATAACAATTTTTGTTTGCATGTGTCAATTTACATATGTTCATATTTAAATTTAATATGTATGAACCATTAGCCAATCTTTAAATTTTTTAACAAAATATTATATCCATTTACATGCATCACATTTAGACAATGTATCGTTAGCCATTATATTGTGATATGATTAGTAATAGCATAAATAATTGGGTATTGATTACACAACCTTCATTGTTTGCATCGGCAAAATTTTACATTCTTTGATGCTTGGTTTGATATGTATATTTTTCATTAGCCAATCTTTTAATAATTTAACATAATTTTATAGCTATTTGGATGCATCCCTTTTGGACAATGTATTGTTTGCCATTTTATTGGCATAAGTCAAAGAATCACTCAAATTATGATTTCATGGAGATGTTGTTAGCCAACCTTATAATATACTTTAGGCGTAACGTTTTTAAACATATTTAAAAGTATAATATGATCATTTAACGAAAAACAAAATCATCAACAAGTCACATTTACAGTAGGTATGCACAACAAACTCTAATCATCTTCATAAATAAAATTATCGCATACATCTTAACATACTACAATTCTCTTAACCAATCTTCGTTCATGACTTTAGGGTAACATTTTAAGACATATTAGACAGCATCATATTAATATTTGATGAATTTATCATCTTCATAACGTCACTATAACAGCAATGCAACATTCAGACAAACACAACAACACTTACAACAATTCCATGTGTACTAACACATCGTTGATTCATGATTCACGTTTTAAGTACTTAGCTTTATATGATCACAACTTCATAGGTTAATCGAAATTAATAATTTCATAAAATTAGATATATAATCAGCCACAAACACATACGAACAACACAATCTCTAACATATTAAACATGAAATCGAAAAGGATACTAGAGACAAAGGTGTTCGGCGAGAACAAGTGAACAACCCTAGTTTTCAAGATCTTTGATTCGTTGGAAAGAAATTTATCTTGGAGAAATAATTCCATGAGATAAAACCATACCTTATGTCAAACATAATCTATGAATACCATCTTGAATGAAACCTAGTAGAAACCTTGAAGTCTCCCTAGAGAAATCGATAAATTTTCTGCCTTTTTTTTTGCGTTCTTTGTTTACTGTTTTTGCATCCTTTTTGTCTATGAGTTTGAAATTTATTTCAGGTATAATAACGGATATTGACTCATTTAACATAGGGTTTAATAAATTCATTAAAAAATTTAATTAATCAATTACTTAAAAGCCCCTCCAAGATTGACTAGAACAAGGAAAACACAATACTTGGTCAAATCTGAAATTTTTTCCATGAATTTCGTTTTGCCCCTTAAAATTAATTAATTAAATTTCTAATTTAATTAATTAAGGTACCTAGGTTAACTATTGAAGTGACACTGCATCATTAGAAAGAAATTAACTCTTTAGGACCATCCTAGGTTAACAAGTAGGATGTTTTTTAAGTTGTACTAGATTAGTGTAACAATTTCAATATGATCCCTTTAAATTAATTAATTAAATGGACAATTTAATTAATTAAGTTACCTAGGATAAATACTAACGTACCCTCAAGTCGTTATAACCATAACTAATCCTTTGAACCATCCTAGGTTAGGTACTAGATTGTCTTTTTCTTTTTAAACAGAAATCTTGAAATTGCTTTTTGATTTCCGTTTTGCCCATTTAAATTAATTAATTAAATTGCTAAAGTAATTAATTAAGTATACCAGGGTAATTAATAAAGTACCCTCAAATTGTTAGGATCTTAACTAACTCCTTAAACAATCCTAGGTTAAGTACTAGGTTGTCCCTTTCTTGTCTTAATCGAAATCTGAAAATTTCCTTTTTATTTTCGGTTATAGACCCTTTAAATTAATTAATTTATTTTCTAAATAAATTAATTAGGTAACCTAGGGGAATTAATAATGTACCAATAAGTTGTTAGGACAATAACTAACCTTTTGGACTATCCTAGGTTAGGTAATAGGTTGTCTCTTTAACTAGTACTAGGTTAGTGACAACCCGGTTTTGATACTAAGTTGTCTGGTGCATTAATGGGTCCAATTCGGTTTGTCCTAGGTTATTTAGTTATTTATGGAATTAGTTTACAGTCTAAAATTTGTAGGGATGTTTGTCCCCACATGGAGTGGTCCCTTGTCTATGTTTTCCCCCCTAACTACCCTAACCGAATTCAGTAAGGGTCGTTCCCTTCTTTTGCATCTTCTTAAACATGTCTTTCACATGGGTTGGTTGCACTTTCCTAACTAAATATTATTGATGGTTCATTTGGGAATGTTTACTTATTGTCCCAAGAATCCTCACTATGTCCTTGGGCACTATTTAATATATATGATCCTTTTAAATGGTCATGTGGAATGGTACCTACTCTTTACACTTGGATGCCTTGTATCTAAACTGCTAAGTTGTGAATAAATATTTTTAGCTTAGGGTCTTCATTGCAGGTGCATTTCTTAAACAAGCTCATTAATGTTAGAAAATTGGCTAACAACCTTTAAGCTAATATTTCTAATATTCCCAATATTTTTCTTATTTGGGTATTATATGAAATTGGCTAGTACCCCTTAGACAATTTTCTATACTATGCCCAATATTTTTTAATATTGGGCATTGCAATTCCTATCTACCTCCAATACACATTCTTAAAAACCTATTGGGCTCTTCACTAGACATGTAACTTTTCCGGAATATTACCAGGTATGCTCCATCCTTTGTGTCTAACTGTAGGGATGAGATGAATTGGTTTGTAAATGCTGTTTCCATCCTTGTGAAAGTAGAGTTTCGTACGTCCATGCTCCACGATTATATGACTCTACCTAGGCTTTTTTTGTGTATGCTCAATACATAGAGGATTCCAAACTTAAGAGGATAACTCGAAACATTAAAATTAGGTGAAAAAGTGAACAAAACCAAACCAGGTTAAAAACGAGGGCTCAAACTCAAGATGAACCTAGAGATCCTAAGGTAAAACATGACAAGGGAAGTTGTTCTTAAAATGGTAAGCCTACTCGTATAACTTGTTGAAAGAGGCACTAGGAGCAATGTCTAATTGATACGGGGAATTTTTTTAGTTGTGGTAAGGATGAAATTAAGGTGAGGGATTGCACTACTATTGCGGCTAGAGGAAAGGAAGGTAAGCAAGTTAATCCAAGTGTTCCGATTAATGATGCTCCAATGAAGAATTGTTTCTATGAACTCTGGTTAAGAGGATCAAAGTTAGATTACGATGATGATGACGTTAAGTTATAGTTCATTCATTTAATTGTCAGGAGTTCATTCTATGTGGGGTAGTATGGTGGCTAGTGGAGTTTTGATTGCTTTCCTCCTCTCTTCTATTCAACTCAAGCTTGAGAGTAAAATGATATAGTAGCATGTTGCATTGTTGCATTTTGTTTAGGAGTCCTGTTCTAATTGAATTTCATTTATTCCTTGAATGGTGCATATCATGGAGTTCCTTTGATGTTATAAATTGTGTTTACATGGTTTTCATATTATCATGTTTCCGTCATCATTTCCCTGAATTTTAAAATTTTTGGAATTTTGAATTATGTTCACGGCTATGGAATTTAGCTCATTGTAATATTTTGGCAAAATTGACGAAATTGTTCTTTTGTTGAAAATTGTTGTAAAGTGTATATAAATGATGTATATCAGTATGATAATAAATATAAAATGATTTCTTCCTATCTATATTGAAGAATGTGAGTCTTATTGGCATGATGAGTTAAATATTAGTTTCTATATTCTTGTTGTGTTGTGAGTCTATTGATTATATGAAATTGATATTTTATCCTAAATTGTGTATGGTGTAATGTGTTATGTGGTATGTTTATGATCTGAAAACTGAGTCTCTACTTTTGGAAGTGTTCGAACAAAGCAAGTGTCATTCGAGGACGAATGTTGTCCAAGTGGAGGAGATTCTAATACCTCTAAAACAACATAAGTAAAAATAGATCCTAACATATTTTTAAGTAGGGTTTAAGGTTATAAAATGCTTTCTAATAATTTAATGAGGCAGTGTCTAAAGATTTAAGTGAATTGGAAGTCAAACGTCAAAGGATGACCAAGACGTTCGATGACTATGTCACCTATATGCGCGATGTGTTTTTTTTGTTTTTATATGTGTTTTATGAGGTCCTTATATGACGTTTAATGATGTTTGAAGGTCAACTTCCAAGAATGTCAATGACGTTCGAAAGGTTTGCCTTGAAACGACCTTGTGGGTCTTAGCATATTTTGTTGAGTTTTATGTGTTCGTTTTTGATGAAATTGTTGTGAGAGGTCCAAAACATGTATACGAGTATATTTTGGTTGGAAAAATCAAACATCCCCAAGAACCAATAAAGGTTAATTGAGGAAGGACCCTTCACAAGAGCGTAAGGTTGTCTGGACCAGCCCCAAACGACGAAGGCAATCAAAGACATATAGGCTTGTTGACGCCCCTTCAATGGTGGTCATGGGTCAAGACTTTGAATATGGATCTTAATCTCCCAAAGTCAATCCTCTTTCCTAATCGATGGGAAACCAAGACGAACTATATGTCGACCTATGCCTGGTCGATGAGCAGTCATAGGTTGGTTCTGTAACCTGCTCCAATTATTGATAAATGTAAGGGGTGAAGTGGTAATTTCATCACACGTACAAATAAATTTTTGAACGATTTTCTAAGAATATTTTAGGAATTTTAAGTGGGATAATAAGTCCTAACTACCTACATGAATTCATTAGTCTAAAATAAAAACCAAAAACCACTAACGAGCTCTCGGTATCTCCATTGAAGCATGAAGAAAGATTGGTGCTTGAAGGTTGATTTGTTCATCAATTTCTCTCATTTTATGTGTAATAGCGTTAGTTGAAGTATGATTTATCATCCTTGATACTTCTATCATTAAGGAGACAATATTCAAACTCATTTCCAAAGATTATCTCAAAATATAGATTTCGTACTTTTGATCTAGCCATAGGGTCTTGCATTAAATGTTTTGAATAATTGAATGTTGATTTAATTGATTTTAATTTGATAACTATAACCTAAAATCTTCATAATCCCATGCAAAACAAAAATAATTCAAATTGGCTATATTATTGGTGTTATGATTATGTCTCAATGCTTGTGACTTCTAGTTTAAAAAAATAGTCTATTGAATGATGTGAGAATTGTGTTAGATTGATGTATTGTCTGTCTTATATTGATAAATTGATGTTTAATTGATTTCGATTCATTGAGTATTATGATATTTGTATTGAATAGATGATCATGACCACGGGTAATGGCCTTTTGGTATTGTACTGAATGATTTAGTTATTCATTGAAGTGGTGATAATGGATTGGCGGTACGCTGCTCTAATTCTCTATATTTTCTGTAAGTTAGGACTTCAATTATGTTATAATTATTATGGTCCACTTATGGTGGCGGTGCTATGTGTTTTACCTGTGAATTATGTGGCCTCGTCGACATTACTTTATTTATTATAATAATCATGGCCTTGCATGAATTAATTGATATATTATGACGATTTGTTTAGTGATTTATGTGGAGTAAGATCATATCTATATACATTTGAGTAATGTGAAAATATGTGTTCTTCTATTGACCTTAGGTGATCATGTTAGATTATAACTATGTCTATATGAATCTAGTCTTACAGTGGATGTGTGATTCTTCCTAATTGACTATATGATTCTTGTGATGGTTATGTTGATGATCCCGTAGTAGTTTATAGGGTGAACCAGTGCTGACTTTGTTGTCCTCATGTGCTACTATAAAGATATACTATATATTAAAAGTGAAGTATGTTATCTCTTGTTTTAGTAGACTTGTGTCCCTTACTTGATGCATTTATAATGAGAATATGACTTTTAAATCAGGATACTAAATCCTCTTAGTCTTGTATGTATGAATGACCTAGAATAAATCTAGAAGGTCCTTTATGTAAAACCTTCAAGTTTGTTATAAGGTTATAATATCCTTGAAGTCGAAATTGTAATGGTATCCTTATTATGTGAATGGTGGACTTAGGGATTGATTGGATAGAATGACATGAAATAATAATTAGGAAAACAATCAATCTATAATCCTAACCATTGTAAAGAAACCCTGGGGGACCTTTTGAGTAAGCTATAATGTGATTGGGTTGTGAAACTTATTCATGTACTCCTTTATTGAAATTCTCTATGAGAACAAAGGCTACCACCGAGTGGGTATGGTTTGGGAAGTCTCTCTAGTTAAGGATGCAACTACAGTACATAGAAGCCTTTCATATGCCTTAACCATGTTCCGACATGGGATGTGTCCAAGTTCTACTATTGACAAGTAGAACAGCCTCAATCGGACTAGGTTACAACTCTGGATTCCATGCCTATCTAACATGGTATATGTTGGTTATTGCCTATTCTCATTATATTGGATACCCACTAGTGCTGGAGAAGCTCTATGAAGTTGAGGTGATATTATGGGACACGATCCAGACATTGTGCGATTAGGCTTTTAAGATGTTATTGAGTCATTATATAGGTCTTTTTCAATATTAGTAATTGAATTTCCTTATGTGATGAATTTGTCACGACAGGAGTCTAGACCCCAGAAGAAACCAACTTCGTGGACCTCTCAGAGGTTGCAAACAAACCGACATACATCATCCCTATTTCATCTAGGTTAATTTTAGCGGAAAATTTGAATTTTTTGTTACTTAACATTCATATAAGAAATTCTACTTAAACAAATAAATGTTCACAATCAACCATCTAATATTAAGATCATCAAATAAAAGAAATAGTTCAATACTGCATTAAGTATATATTTGCAAAAATGGCACCAATACAATATCTGAAATAAAATGGGAAAGAAATGCTAGTGGAACATACTACACTAACTCAAACCTATATCTATTCTAGAATATAATGGGCAAGCCTCCTAAAAAGCATGATGGCCTACCAAGTTAGAATGAATGCTCCACGTTCGGATAGCTAAAGCGTCATATCATAAGCTTTAGCGTCTGCCTGTGCCTGCACCTAAACGTATAGAGTTGTATAGGATTAGTGCACACTTGTACTAAGTATGGGTATATGCAAGAACACACCACTGGATATGCATGATTAAGAAGAGCTCTCTCCTAACGATATCAATTATTGCAAGTCAAGTCAGTGAACTTTCCAAATTTTTATTAGGAAAGTCATGCCATAAGAGTAACATGCATCATCGTACTTATAATTTTGCAAATATCACATAACATATTACACATATCATATCACATAGTTCATCTCATTCTTTCTATGCTATGAGATCTTTGAATCATGGACTGGACGTCAGAACTTCCCAAAATTAGATCTCAACATATGGGACCTCAACTAGGGAGCCTTCTTTAGCAAACACAGAGTCTACTCCATTCTATCCTACGCACTTCCTTTTCATTCTTTCATATATTACTGAAAACACATCTCATACCTAGGATTTTTTTAAGACTCTCATCGGGTTCGTTGTTCAATGACAAAGAATAACATAGTGTCACTACTTAAGTCTAGCTCACCTCGTGATTATCCTATCCTAACACCTTCGGTATCATTCATTTAATTATGTGTATTCTTTGAGGCTCGCATAATTCTTTCTTTGGGAACTTTAAACTTAACATACATAGATCATGTGAGCATCATGAAATCTAGTGTGTAATCCACACACCGAAAAGAGGTGGAATTAATGGCCCAAGTGAACGAAAACATGCTAGCGTAATAGGGAAATGAACTCTGCTAGTTCCATATATTGGCTAGATAGGTTCAAATACTAGGACATATAATTAGACCCATACCTGGCATGCCGGAAAGTCTCATCTCATGAGAGTTACGTTAACCTCTTCCTTTCCCTAAGGAAGGCATCACCACTCATAGCTAGTCTATCGGTGTTCAGTATAAAGTTTCATTGCATTAAACCATACATCATGGAAGCTATCTTCTAGCATGAGGACATACTAGATCATTAGATGATTTCTCAGCTCATGATTAGTATTAAGTAAGCATTAACTTCAATATTTTCATTGGAGTGTTCATAGGTACTCGTCTCTTCATTAGCTTTACACTCTCATATGTGAGTACATTTTAGTAACATTTACTTAGGATCATTTGAGATTGCTCTCATCTTTCCCATTAGCCTCTTATAATTTTTTAACCTCATTGATAAACTTTAACACATTTTCTTTTCATAATAACTTACCACTTCACGTGAATGTTCATTTCATCGTATGTTAATGCACCTGGTCATTTATTATGTTTCAAACTCTTATTTAACCCTTCTAGGGTTGCATAATTTTATCACATACATCTTAGGCTCAGTTACTTTTAAACGTATGCTAGACTTATGAGTCCAAACATACAAGACTTGAGGCTTTATTCATAGTTCATCTAAGTTATTCATAATTTCCCAAGATTATGTAATACAAGACTTATGCATCTTGTAGAAATGCGAAGGTATTGATTTAGATCTTTTACAAGCAGTATACCTTAAATATTTATTTACGTATGACTTATGTGTCAATACGAAATTGGGCGAGGTCAACTGATTTTGAATCCCTTGAACAACACTTAATTTTTTTTGAATTTGATAATTGCATTTTTCAAATTTTGGTGACCTTAGTTCGATTCCTATCAGCCCAATAATATTTATTTCTTGTTCTCCTATCCTTTTTCCTTTTAAGGCAAGGAGGTTGCTGGTTTAATCCCCACAAGCACATTTATTTTTCTTTCATTTTATATCTTATCTCTCTTATCTATCCAAGAGATTATCGGTTCAATCCCCACTCACCAAATTTATTTTTCTCCTTTATTTTTCTCCTAACTCTCTCATCTGTTCAAGAGGTCATGGGTTCAATCCGCACTAACCAAATTTATTTTTCTACTAAATCTCTCATCCATTAATCTTAGAATCATATCATGTTGTCACTATTTTCATTAACATCATAGTACAATGTAATTACTCACCTCATTACGTGAATGTTCCTTTAATAATCATACCATTTACTCATGTTTTTACCCAATTCAGGTTACTCATAATTGACCAGGTGTATCATGACAATCGAAGTATATGTTATGCAAGACTTATTCATTTTACGCATGAAGCCAAGGGACCCAAGTTCAATCCTTAATGGCTGCATTTTTTTTTGTTTTAATGTGTCTTACAATTTAAGTCAAGGGACCTAAGTTTGAATCCCTCAGGCGGCACTTTATTTTTAATTATTTAGAGTTCTAGATGGCTTCACTCATTCGACCAAGAGGATGTGGGATCGAATCCCAGCGGCCTTAATTTTCATTATTTTATTCTGGTTTGATATTTATGTATCTCACACCCTTGGCGAATGAGCCGAGGGTGAATCCCCCTTCCCTCACTATTTTCTTTTTCTTTTATTTCAAAGATTCTTTCAACCTAATAAAGTTCGAATCCCCTCTCTCACCCCATTTCATTTATTTTATTTTAAGGCTTAATCTCTTAGTATTAGGACCATAAGGTATCGAGATCTTCCCTCAATGGCAGCATATACTTTTCTTCATTTTTACAAGAGAATAGCCGAATTTTTACTCCATTAACATATGCTTTAATTCACTTACTTCGCATTTAGTTTAGGCGTTTTATCTTAGAGTTTTGGATAAACTTTTAACCAATTTGTTAAGGAATTTACTTTTATTTTCTTATTCATGAAATTCACGATTTCTTTATCATATGTTAATAAAACAATAAATGTATAGAACCTAATTCACCACTTTCTTTAAAACAATCTATAATATGCTTCTCATGATAACTAGCATTTTTTTGTACAAAAAACATGCATACAGTGGGACAAAAAAAAAGATCATACGCTGTCCTGAAACATTACATTACACACAATAAAAAATGTTCCTAAGATTGTCTACCAGCAAACATACCAACGCATGCATCACTTTTCAGAGGATCTAATGAAAGGGGCATGCAACGGGGACAACCTTAGTTTTTTTATTGGAATACGTACTGAACCTTAGGGAACTCTTGGGAAAGGGACCAAGAGAGAAAAAAAATCTGTAGCTTTATAGCCTTTACAACCAGCCACAACCACATATTTCCACCCACACACAAACATTCTTCTGAGCTTTGATTCTTGTTCCCAAGTGAAGTTCTTTACGTGATTCTTAAACAACATAAGAGTACAATTTTTTTCTTTTTGTTTTTGATGAATGCTGTCTAGAAACATTTAGAATTAGTAAGCTTATTTTATTTTTCTGTTTTGGAATTGTAAAATAAATCTGAAAAACACTCTTAGAAGACATAATGAATTATGAGTGGACATTGAGTACACTCCTAGTAGAGGTCTTGTACCACTTTCATTGGGAGTTTGTTGTTGACTTATTAAACACAATTTAAATGATTACTACTTTAATGTCCCACTTTATTTTTATTCTTTAGTGAATAAATGTTAATGTGCAAAGAACAAAATACTTCATTAGTGATTATCCCGGCTTAGGATTAGGTGAATTAGTTTAGACTTAGTCTACTAGGACTCTTTCAAACATTGAAAATCTGATTTAATTAGTTAAGTGAAATTACCATAATTCCCATAAAAAATCAGATTATAAACCCCAATTTAATCCACTGAAATGTTGCTTCTGTCAGGGTTTGAACCTGTGACGTCCCCACCACAAAAATGGGTCCCTCCAAGTCGACGCGACCCAAACCGCCCCGTTAATTAATTAATAGTAATGTGATTTCCCTTTTCTTAAATCATTATTTAAATATTAATTTCTTAAATTAATTCACCGATATAAATAATTATGTTAAATCATTGCTCCCACCTAGGTTCGAACTCAGATGGAGCAAGATTCTTCTCAGAGGCAATTTCGGCCCTTTATACCAAAAATGCCCCTCAAAAATATCAATAAAATAATTAATTACTTATTTAGGGTAATTATGATACTAAACTGAGACTGGAAAAAGACCATTTTACCCCTACACCCTCCAAACATAATATTTCTCCTTTTTCAGTCAGGTAAAGACTCATCCGAGTAAATCTTAATATTAAGGAGCCCTAATTGTATGGAACCAACCTTTCCTAGCTCAAATAAGTCTTCAAGTTAGTTGGATTGGATGTCGCAAGGGATCAAAGGTCTGGTTCTATGCGCAACAATCCGTGTGAACCCGGTCTAATCTAGGCATTCTAAACACATTAGACATTACTTAGCACAGTAGTTGAAAGGTTCTTAAATAATATTTCTTTAATTAACTAATGGCGATAAGGAATTAAGTTAAAAAACATGGAAATGATTAAATCCTTACCTAGACTAGTTGAAGGTAGTTTAGTTATATTCTAAAGAGGGCATACGAATTGTTAGTTGAGGGTAGTTTAGTTATAGTGTGAAGGGGGCATAGGAATGGTAACTTAATGTCTTACCTAGGTAACTCTTAATAATGACTCTTGATAGGAAATATGGTAGATACATTAGACAATGTCTAAACTTAGGTAGTTTTAAGGAATGTTTAGGTAATATTGGACAGGGTGTATGGGTGTTCTCTTCTTGATTTACTTAGTAATGTCTTTTGATAACCTTTAGGAAGGGAATTCCACATTATATATATATGTTTTGTTATGAATTAAGAATGATATTATCCTAGGTAATCTAAAGGATCTCTTAGGTGTGCGTGAAGGGATTCTATGAGCAGTCGTTTCACTACTCACTCAAGTGAACCATAGAATCACCTTTGGTAGGAGGATCTAATGTTTATGAGTTTTATTTATTGTAAGTGAGTCTAAGGATAGCCTTTTGTTAGAGAGTTGTATGCTAAATGGGTTCACTGTATTGTTGAATTAGTTCATTGTAAATTGGCAAGTTTTATTGTAATATTTCTTAAAATGTGGTAAAATGCTTATGTTATATCTTATGTGTTTCTATGGTGTTTAATCTTGTTCTTATGCTTGTACTATGATTTATAAATTAAAAAAGAGTATATTTATAATAAATGTTTGTTTTCATATTTTTATGCATTAAGTCATACTTAGTACAAGAGTTTGTAGGAATTCCATACATTTTATTATATTTAATGGTGTAAGTGGAAGGTGAGAGGTGTCTTGAACAAAATCATAGATTTTAGTCATCATTCAAGAAAAGTTTGAAGTATGTCCTTATTAGACTAGAAGGAATATATCTCTTTTGATTTCTTATTTCGAAAAATTGTTATAAACTTAGTAGTACTAAATTTTGATTTAGGGGGAGTTTTCAATGTAATCTTGTGTCTAAGGTTTGATAATATGACAGTTAGTATTTCCTATGGTTTTTATATCAAAAGATATTTTGAAAGACTATTCAAATGTTGTGAAATGTTTTAATTTCGCACTACTTTTCATACATGTTTATGTCACGAATGATACGAAACTTCTTGTATAATACCTTCGAGAGATGATATACGCCATGCCATGACCTAAGATTACCCTAAATCCTAGGGTATACACATGGGTCGGGATACCTATACTCGGCAAAAGTCTTATGCCGACAATAGGAAAAGAAATTTTAAGTTTGAAATAGATGATCACGTCTATTTAGAGATTTCACCTATGAAAGGAGTGATGTGATTAGGTAAAAAGGGGGAGTTGAATCCCCGATATGTTCGTTATTATGAAG
Source organism: Solanum chmielewskii (assembly GCA_027704785.1). Lineage (NCBI taxonomy): Eukaryota > Viridiplantae > Streptophyta > Magnoliopsida > Solanales > Solanaceae > Solanum > Solanum chmielewskii. Next base: position 36,783,035 of record JAKWIX010000324.1, on the reverse strand, counting down.
TTATACAATAGGTAAGAAAAGTTTCCTATGAACTGAAACTGCCTAATGAACTAACTTCAGTTAATCAGTGTTTCATGTTTTTATGCTAAAGAAATGCATAGGCGACCCGGTGTCTATCCTTACAATTGAAGGTTTACGGTGGATGATAACCTCTCCTATGAAAAGGTTGAGATCGTAGATCGCTATGTAATGAATTTGATGAAAAAAGAGGTTTCCTCCGTAAAATTCCTAAGGAGGAACCATCTTTTTAAGGGTGAAACATGGGAGGACAAAGTCGACATGAAGTCAAACTACCCTCATATTTTTAGTGCTTCAGGTTAGAAAAACCTAGTAATAATGAAAATAATAAATGAAATGAAATTGACTTATTTTTTAAATAGGTGCATGTTTTGGTAAAAGTTGTATTAAATTGAGTTGTAAGAAAATGCCTTCAAACTGTACATTTCAACTTATATGAAATGTGTATGCACGTGTTTTCTTAAGATTTTGTTGTTTTTTGTTGTATTGAGAAGAATGATAGCATGGTAAATCTTAGATATATTTTGAGATCATGTTGATGTTGATAAGGTAGTTTCACATTATGTGTTATGAATGTTGAGTTCTTATATGTTGTTCATCATGAATTGAGTCGCTATGCGTAAACTTTTGGTATGTGTTCAAAGGAATTCTGAAGTGCTCCTATGAACTGTGACTTACTATGATTATATGTTGTTGTTTGTTTTGGGTGATAGTTTTGATTCTGTCCTTACTCCCCAAGAGATTTTAGTGTCATTCGGGGACGAATGTTTGTAACGGGGGGAGAGGGATAATGTAACACTCCGAAAGTTCCATGACTTAGAGTATAGCTTTGCCTATTAAATAATGGTTAAAATGTAGTTTCTAGACTTCTTTTAATGTATTAAACCCATTAGAAAAGGTGAGATCCAAAACGACAAAGAAAGAACTTGACATCCGGAAACTAGCTAAATTGAACTAGCATACGTCCCTATGTTTGATGAAGGTTTGGGAGTGTAACATGAAGTCCAAAACATGTAAAAGGACTTTATATAGGTGAAAAAAATAGTAAAGGATCCAAATGTCCAGCCACAACTCCACAAGGACTGCCTGAAGGGTACTTTAGTGGGGACCCAAACATTGACGATCAAGATGCAAAAGAAACTTCTGACAGCCAAGATGGGAAGCCCCTAACGTGTCGCACAACCAATACTAGGTAGAAAAAATTTGACTTTTGACACAGGACCTTCACGAGACTCACAGACTTGACCCAAATTTTCAAAAAAAGAATTGGCATTTCCCCCGTGACGCGCAGCCTTTTCCCAGATTCTTCTGCATCGCTTTTAAGTGTATTCAAATTCAAAAAAATACATATTTAAGTGAGTGGCCTTTTGGATATTTAGAGGATGATTCTTAACTCTTGGGATTCCTTTCCACACGAGGTTCTTCCAAAGACCAGTTGTAACAATTCAAATTCCTAGGATTTTTATTCTATGAGTGGGTTTTCTTCCAAACTTGAGATTTATTACTAATGATTAAACACTACGATTTTATATGTCTAATTAAGTATGCATTGAAGAATAATTGATATGGTATTGCTGGTTTCCGTGTGAAGCATGTTACTTCTCAAATAATGGATTTTATTATCTTTTATCTAATACTTAATGTCATGTAAATTTGGGGATTGGAACTATAGCTTGAATTAACTCATGAATGAAGGATTTCTCTTCTCCCTATTTATAAATTGGTCTTGTGTATGGCTAAAGTGGTTGGTATTGGTTATTTTATTGAGTATTACTCTATATTATAGGATTATTATTATGAATTGAGTGTATGTTCTTGATGAAGATTTTTGGAAGCAATAGATAAGTCTTCCTAAGTCATGATTTGTCTATTATGTTGATGTTGACCTAAAATTGAAGTTTTCATGCAAATGAAGTATGTATGATCTTTCTATGAATATATGATGATCTATGGATATGTTAAATGTGGGATCATGGTAAGTATATGATGATGCAAGGTTGATAATGTTTCTTGTATGTGCATTAAAGGCTTTCAAACGACCTAGCATGCTTTCAAAATAAATGGTCCTTTTTCATGCAGGTACTCAAATTTTTATTTGCATATACCCATACTTAGTACATATGATGTACGAATACCTCTTCTTTATATAAATACTAATATAGAGTACAACCATTGAAGAATAAAAAGGTCGATTGAATAAGCTTGGAACTCTCTCTCCAGTTGTTGGTAAGTCCTCATGTTCGGGGATGCCATCTTTTCATTATTCTAATTATGAAGACTGTATTAGTTTAACATATAATATTTTATTATTTTTGAGTATTGGATTCTATTTTAGTAAGGCCATATGACATATTGAAATTTTATTGGCTTAGTCCAATGTTCGTACTCTTCAGATTGTTTTATGTGAGAGTTTTGAGACTGTCTTATGTATATTATGTTTCTTAAAGAGAAGCCTAAGTGATCTTGTATGTGAGAGTTCATAGCATACCACACGTAATCTATGTTAAGTTTTTAATATTCCGCGATTTTAAACCTACGATATGTTTTGAAGAATGCCAAGGGCTTGTCTGAGTCCTCTGATTGCACGATAACCCTGGTCACATCTAGGGGGTTCTCTCCGGATGTGAAAGCTACAACCATCGGAGAATGGTCAATTGACCCTCAATCATTGGAATATTATAATCTATATAATACAATTTTGAATGCATAAATTTTAGTGAAATTAATGATTTTGCCACTAGTAAGGAGTAGAGTTGATAGATACTGAATATATCGCAAAAAACAGAATCATTTCTTTTTTTGAAGATTAATGCACCATCGACACTAAGGTCAGTCTCCATAGGGAGAAACATAGAACTCATTCCTTAATTCTAACAACTTATTGTCCTATTTTATCTTGATATAGTCTATATAATGATAATGACCGAGTCTGTGTTAGTTATAGATGGATACAATAAGTGACCAATGACAATATGTGCACTAATTATGGTATGATGGATGATTATTATTGCTCGACCTTAAATAATAGACATTATATTTTGGGCTTTTTCTTAGATTTCCTCGTTGGAGCAACAAAAAAACTACTAGTTAACTCAAATTATCTACAGAGGAAACTTAAGCAAAACCATAATGGATCTTATTTTCTCCCATTTAGCACTAGATCGGTGGATGTTGTTCCTATTCTCCTTCCTAAAGATATACTACTCAGTGATCTACAAAATCCGAACTGGAAAATCAGTACCACATTTCCAAAAAAATGAATACATATGTTCTAAATATGAAGCAATGTGTTTGATGTTGGACATAATTTCAAGCTTTGTTCAATTTTAGCTTTTTGCTATCTGAAGTCCTTGCAACAGATTATTAATTATCAATCTGACAGCTATAATGAATATTTGGCCTTGTGATTGCAAGCTTTCCATAAATCTTTTGTCGAGATTTTAGGCCTACTTTACAATTTATTCCATGTAGTGATGAAAAATGGAGCAGTCTGGGTAGGGTAAGATAGGTTAGATCAAGCCTTGACACGCACTGCCCTTTTTAGTGTTTCGTGCAAATTATCCCTTGCCCACCTCTCCATATAAAGACCTTTCATGCCCTAAAATAATTCAAATATATAAAATAGAGTTATATGTAAAAAATTTGAGACATTCTACAAGTTAAGTTTAAGTAGAAAATTTTAATCAAAGAAGAATTCCATATGGGAATAAAAGGAATGGGGCTGACATAACAATTTCTAAAGACACTCTATTCCATTTTTTTCATTTTCACCTTAGTTTTTGTTTTTATTATATAACTGCCAACATATGTCTAAAATATCTTTTTCATGTTTTTTCAAAGTTCTCAAAATCGATTGATTAAATACGGCATGGATCCCACATCCACACTTATGTAAAGTCAACAAGAGTGCGGCAACAAAAGTGAAGAGTTCAAGCTGCTGAGGTACCTCTACTCATATTCTGAGATTGTAGTCTCCAAGAGCAACAAAGACTTGACTAACTTATTTGAATGGCTGATAATCATCATTATTTTGTTAAGTTTCATCTATAACTGATTTAGATTTATATAACTTCTATACAAGTTTAGATATTAAGGGTCTTTTAGTATGCGAGATGAGATAGATGAGGTGTTACGTCGTACTTTACATTGCTAAAACAAGGCCCCTCCAAAATGAAATTCAATGGCAGACTGCTATAACTATGCCATTAAAAAAAATAAAATGATTAAGTAGCTTAATAAGTGAAAAGCAAAATCAAAAATATTGATTGGTAACTTAGAATACATAGTTAACTAACATGCTACTAAAAGAATTTAATACACAAATGTATATATAATTTAAAATGTTTCTTCATCCAAAAAAACATAACATGATTCAAGCATACATTATTAATTAAATTTACTCTATTGTAGGAGGTTATTATTCTATTCTTCATGTTACCTTACAAGCTTGATATGATAGATAATAGTGTTTCATACACAGGACTCACAAGTCTATAATTTGAGTGAAATTGGTAATAAAAAAAAAGTAAATAATATTGGATCCAACATAGTGCACTCCTGCGAAGAACTACAAGATATACATATTTCATAAATTAGGACCTTCCTTCAAAATTCAATTTTAGGGTATTGTATCACTCATGTCCCCTATAATGACAAATAGTGACGAGCACAAGATTAAAAAAAATACTCTAGCTCACTTTTAATTTAAAAACATTGTTAGAAAATTGTTCATTCTCTTTATTTTTCGTCAAAAACTATTTTTTCGTATGCACCAACCTCTCACACCTCTCCACACTTGAGTCTTATAGTTTTCCTTGAATACCTATTTGTATTTATTCCAAAAAGAAAAACTTAGCAGAGACTTCACCATTAACATCTGTCCAATAGTTTTCCTATATGCATAATGTTTCATCTAAAGAAAACAAAGGACGATCATAAATTTAGATATATAATAGCCTAAATATGGATAACTTCTTCCATGATATGTGCAGAATCATCACCAAAATGTTGGTCATTGCAGTCTTGCCCATGGTTGAGGATGATGATGGTACCTATATGGAATGAGTCGAAGGGTACACATGACGACGGATCTAGGATAGATGAAATAATAGTAAAAAACATTATCAATGCATCTCAAATGCATATAGATGTTGAAACACTGATAATGATAGCTACCCGCCTTAACATTGATAGGAGGTAGTGAAAGCGATTCTAATAGCTCTGACAATGGGATGGCAATTCAATTAAGGGAGAACATCATTTCGTGCATTTGTCGTTACAGATGTCATCACCATAAATTTCTCCATTACTTCTAGATGTATTCTTCTACTTTTAAATGGAAACAATAACAATAGTTATAAGTCTGTCTAACCATCTGTACCGGAGATACAAGTTATTGTTTCTTTGGATATTTGGTCAGTAATGTCTAACTTCTGTCAGTGGAGTCCGTAATCCCAGGGATATGAGCATGTCTTCTTCCCCCTTTGACGGCCCTACAGAAATATATGGAGTTAGTTTCACCTTTGTCTGTCCACTTGACTATAGTTATAATCCACACAATGGAATCTTGAAGCTTCAACCATTTAATATAGTCAACCTGATATTTATAAAAAAAGTATTGTAATGTGATCGGGATTATTCAATTCATATGTTACTTCACCATTATAATGTTACGTTCCTCCTTTTGTTTATCAACGTCAAAAAAGTCTCCATTGCATTCTTTGGACCATTTTCTAAGAGTTTTAGAGAAGTTTTTGTGTTTGTTTAGTAATCTAAACCTTCTTGTTTTGTCCAAAAATTTAAGAACATAAAACTAAAGATCATGTCCAAATTCCACATGTGATTCTTTTACTATGCTGTCCTTACCATCTCATTGATGTGATTTTGTTCTAACTGTTGAATATTACCAATCCTCTGAGTCTCAAATCATTCAAATTATATTTACAGATAGCGGTAACATGTAATTTTGAGTCATAAAAATCTTCCAATAGGTTAGTGCTTCTTTAAGAACTGGTTTGCATCTTCCTATTGCTATTGTTGCGTTCTTGAATTCCTATGGTGTTCTTTACAACATTCTCAGTGTCTGCGATTTGATGCATTTCTGGAGTCTTAGTTGTATGTTTTTCAATGTTTGATACTTTTGTATATTTCCTGTCACTCTGTTGTTTGCTTTAGTACTCTTCTTGTTCCACAGTCTACATTTCAATGCCTAAATAAATTTTGATACAACAGAAGTCTTCTTCTTTTTCTTCTTCTTAGTTTTCTCTTTGTTCTTATTACTAGAAATCTTTAGAAGAAAATTTTGAGAACTTTATCAAGGCACATGTTCATAAATTTGACTTAGTTGTTGCATTTCAGTCCCCACTTGTTCATCCCCACTAGTCGTTTGTTCTTTTGTCTTCAAGTTTTATTTATTTGTTATTAATATTGTCATTTTGGGGTTCTCTTTGATTGGCTTAAATCTTTTGGTGTTTGATTGTCTTATCAACTATATGCTTACAATTATCAACCTTAAAAAGTTTTGTATTCCGAGTCTACCAAAAATCACTAGCGATATCGAGATATAAAGGATTTCCTAAAGGTAATCCAATATTTCTCAAATAATTTGATGTATGACAATGGTATGATAAAATAGGTAATTAGACCCATACATGAACAATAGGAGAATCTACCACGATTTATAATTGTGGGTCTCTTTCTGAAGACACATAACTATACCATCTATTTCAATTTACCTTTTGAACCATATCGTTTTACAATCATCATCATTGATGACATCAGTAAAGACCATAAAAAATCATACGTTCCTATTTTGACGTCTCCTTTGAGAGATATCTTTTCAGCGAAGATTTAGTGAATGCGTTATATGTAAGACCTTTTTCAAACAAAATTTCAAGTCATCAGGTATCGACACTCCTCAGCCGTTACCCCATAGTAGTCACTCGATTTGAATATTATATCAACAATACTATTGTCAGTTTCTTCGGGCATTGACATTTGGGTCTCCATTAAATCTAAGAATTGCGTCTTGACTATCAAAGTGTGTGCATAATGACACCTAATATTTGGGCCTAAAAAGTATCTTTCAAAAAATTTCAGAGCAATTCAACTTATTCACAAGATTCATCTGGAGAGATAAACTCATATTCTATTTATAGAGCGAGCAATACACGTGTATTAGGAATTTTCAAGAGACTACTCCTCAAGTAAGAGTAATTCTTTTCCCAAAAATTTATCACTAGAGAGTGTCTACGGTCCTGTTATTAAACATAAAAAATATCAACAGGGATAAGTTCAGGCAAGGGGGGCTAGGTCTTACCTTACTAATAATAATGAAATACTTTGTGTCTACTACCTAACAACCATGAAGAAAATAAAATCTAGAGAGAACTAAGTAGTTTATGATCACCACAAAATTCTTAAAACACTCCATGATGATATTACAAATGAGGACGCTTAAATAATGTAAACATAAGTCAATTAAAGAGAAAATTGAATTTTAAAAGATTGATTACTCATCAAAAGTAACTTTAAGTATTTTGTCTGGTCTTCTTCAAACCTATGCAACAAAACTGCATAATTCAGACTTTCTCTATAGAGTTATTATATCTTGTTGAACGTACAGATACTTCCCAATGGTAGCCTGTCGCATTGGTAGGTGCCTTGGAACAAACTCTTTAGTCATTTTACCATCCCAACTATGTTGCCTTCAATGTGTATTCTTTTTAATTTTGTTCTTTCCACTTCTTTGGTGCCTTGGTGATATAATTCCCTCTCTATCCACTCTATAAAAACATATGAACACCATATCTATCTCATCTTCTTCAACAAAATTCTCACCATCTTCATCAAGAGAATCCTTACACAAATCAACTGTATTTGACACTAAGTCCCTTGACTCATTCTTCATTGCAATCCCACATTTAGTCACAAATATGACAACATTAGGATTTAATTTGCTATTGAAAATTGGTGGTGTAATATGCTTTTCTTGAATCAAATGGTTATCATTCTTTATTAACATTACTTGCTTACCAGTAGTCTTCCAGAAAGCATCAAAGTTATTCCAACATAATAGGTCGCTTGAGGCATTACTAATATCTCGTCTTTACTCATTGTTCTGAAAAATTCTAGTGACACCATTTTCTCTACAAGGAGAATTATTTTGACTAGTCGGTGAAGGGCTTCAATCACTTGCTGAATTTTTGTGTGCAACCAGTGTCCAATTTTTAGTTACATCCTTGGTTACAACTTGCAAAACATGCGGCCTGGAACTTTCAGAATCTTCTACATCATATGTATCCATTTGTTTGTGTCACAAATCTATTACTTTTTTGACTGAACAAACTAACGGCGCATCAACTCCCACTCTTGTCATTTCCAAATTGCTTTTTTAGTTGTTTGGACATCAATATCACTTGTAATAGCTTCCATTTGGTGTGAATAAATTTTCTCTGAAGTGACAAAAACTAATTGTCAATCCAAAGTAGTAGATTATTTTCTTTGATCAACCTCTACAAACTATGACAATTTAAAAACTAAGCGTAGAATAGTTGTTGAAAAATTACCTAAAGCAATGAACCGCGACAGGGTTCACATACCTTGTTAGGGACCATGGTTCATAAGCCTACCCATGGTGGTAAATTTAAATCACTCAAGCACTTTCACCAAACCTCAGAACCCGTCATGAGTTGTGGTACTGATGATGGGCCATTGGGTCACATGTGAAGAGTAGTAGCCCCCCAACCTATTTAAAGACCATGAGGGACTTCACGTCCATGGTCTTGATAACGGGTCATGGTGGAGTCTGTGAATACCATCCAGTAGACCCCCACACATAAGCCTCGAGACCTCAGCCTACGTGAGGACCACAGGGACATTCACACTACGTGGTCCCTCACATTTTTTGTGGTAGAGCTCGTAAAGCAGAACCTTAGAACCTGTAGCCACTTTACTACATACCATGATTCTCTTCCCAGTCTATGGTCCTTTCATGGTCCGTTAAAGTGGTTGTGGTCAGTCCCGCCAACAGTTTATGTTTGGGGTCTTTTGGTGTTTTCTTTTTTCGTTAGACTCTCAACTATGCATTTTAATCCTAAACTAAGTGGCTTTAGTTAGTTTTTTCCTAGAAACATATGTATAACATATCTAAGTAAGATCTTTCACAAAAAATATTAGAAATTAGAGTTTGAAAAGGAGAAATTTTTTGAACAACTATAGTTTAAGAATGCAACAATGTTTTCTTCACTTTAAAACTCAGAATCAAAATATATCTCCATTAAAGTCATAACAAAGCTTGTGGTATTTCATTAGAGAGTTCCTTTCACCCATTAGGTCAGTAGAATTTAGTCATATTTTTTATTCCCTACTATTTACTAGATCTAGGGCTTCTAGAACTTCAACATATTTTCATGAATAAGTTATTCAATTGTTTTAAATAAGAATATTATGTATTTACTTGGTTTATTTCATGAACTTCATATCCTTATATATGTAGTTCTTTAGTTCTTGAATTTCACTTGCTAGGCCAAATATTTCAGTTATTTCAGATGAACATGTCATAGTTTTTTAATGTGTAGTTACCAGTATAATAATGTTGTATGCTCAGTTTGTAAGTCTTTTTAAGTTATCTTGTATATAAAGAAATGCATTCTTAGTATTTTGATCATTTAATATATTGGGAGTAACATAATATCGGGTTGGCCTAGAGTAGCCATCCATATAGTCCCCAAAAAAAGATCAATGTAGGTTGGACGCCCTCTCTGCAGGCATTAGTTTATTGATCGTGTAAATATGATTCTATACCTTTGGCCGAGTAATATGGGGTCCTATTTATATGGTGTATACATCATACTCCATATTTATCTAATGTGATTTTCTAATTGGTTATTAGCATCTCCCACAGTCCAGTCAGATTCTATTGCATTAAAAATCTTTTTTGTACAGCTAGTATTCAGCTTGAACATGTTATCATTTGGTCATTAAATTTAGTTAGCATCAATATTAGGAATCCTTATTATGTTCATATTATACTATTGCTTTATTTCTTGTTATGTTATATGCTAATTTCATGTTTACTCTATCCTAGAAGATCATAGTGACGCATATGCTGCGCTACATCTTCTCGTCATGTAAGTTCAAGTCCTCAACAGTTATATCATACTTCGATTGGTTCCCAATCTCCAGTTTATAGATATTAGTGGTGAGTGGTACGCTCAAACTTACTTCTCAAATAAGAAGTAAAGCGGTCGTGTCAAGTAAATAACCCAACTAGTGAGGTTGGGACCCTTCCCACGAAGAAAATAGTCTAGACTTAACTTCAACCTGTTATAACTATTATTTTGTCAATGACTTCCTTAGATAGTAAAAACAATAAAAGGGGGGTTTATAATTCTAAATGAATGAAAATAACTAACGCAATTGAAAGAGACACTGAACAGCTTTGAATGTTGGATTTTAATCAATTAATCAAAGTAACTAGGGTTTACGTGTTCCCCACAGGTTCATAACTTTATAATTCTAACTGTAACAATTCTTTCCTTGTATCTTGCATGCAAAGTGATATGTTATGTATTTCTTAATCCTTGGTCCGGCATCTAGAAAATCTCACTCCGCACCTTTGTCCGGCTACGTGTATTGCTTTCCTAACCCTTATCATTACCGCATATTAAGCATCGTATTCGATATTTGACTAAGTTATTACCTCGAACCAATCAATGCTAGCCTATTAGATAGTATATACTAAATATATGTTGATAATTCTTTTCCTATTACCTACCTCCTTGGTCTGGCAAGTAGCATTAAGGCGAGTTCTAACGTTGGCCATACGTTAAAAAGACTTCTAAGTGAAAGAATTATTAGTAAATGCAAGACACCATTCTAGAATTGTTATTTTAGTTAGGTTTTATCTCATTATTTGCCTATGGTTCCCACAACCCTTGTTATGGAGTTTAGTTACTCATAGTCATAATCATAATATTCAAATATAGTAAATAAGAAGTCATGTACTTACTTCAATGAGAAAGAGTAAAATTCGAAAGTTTGCTTGATTAATCACCAATAATCACTTGCAAGAATCTCTAAGTAATCAATAATCTTACAAAAAAACTAATGATTATGAAGAATCTCACACTAATACACAGAGTCTAATAATATGATGTATAACAATCCAGTGTCTAACCTAACCGAGTCTAACCTAACAGAGTCTAATCTCAAAAATGAGATTTTTCAAAAAATTTATAGAAAATAAAAACCTAATTAAACAAGGACTCTATTTGAAGGAAATCTGCCAAAACGCGATTGGGTCGACGGACCTCGCGACGGATCGTTGTTTTCACGACGGACTGTCATGGACTACGTTGTCCCATACTTATTGAATTTCTTCTGCTGCTCTTCTTCATTACCCTCGACGGCAAGTATGACGGACCGTCATTGGCACAACGGTCCGTCAAGGGTCTTCGTTCCAAAACAATTCAACACTTGGAATATGGGTACTTGGATTACTTCTCTGAACTTCATGACGAACCTGCAGGACGGACCGTCATAGACACGACGGACCGTCACAAGCTTCGTAACCCCACACTTGGTCAGACTTCCCAATCTTCCTTCAGCAGCTGCACTACGCTGCCACCTACGAACCGTCACAAGCACGACGGACCGTCATAAGCTCCGTAGGTGGTCTTTTTTGCATTTCTTCGCTCAAAATCTCCGCATTCAGCTTTGGACAGATTTCCTAAAAAATAAAAAGAAACTTATATAAAAATTAGCATTAAAAGGCTTTTGGACACACTAAACTTAAGGAAAAAGTATTAATAATACCGTGAAACCACGGTATATCAACACTCTCAACTTAAATTCGTTGTTTGTCCTCAAGCGACGCACTATGACTCAATACAAAATCTTTGTACAATAGTATCCATGTTTTATCCTTTGCAATCATTTGGTTATCAATCCCGATTAATCTCATCAAATCTATGCATGCTATCAATATTAGGCTTGAATTATGTAGGATGAGAACATGACACAGACTCACCATGCACTAACACCTATAATCTTCAATTTCTCACCGAGGTGCTAACATCTCAGGTATTGCAACTAGTGTCCTCACTTTAAAACAAAATCCTCCTTCTTCACATAATGATTTAAGTTTGAGTATATGGATTACTTTTCAACACTCGCTCTCAGAACAAAGTCACACTCATTCATACCTATTGCCATAAGCCTGCCCTTATTTTCACTGCCTTAAGTTCGCTATCCAACACTTAGGATCACGATAGAACTTTTTTAGGTAGTAACATAGGCTCAGGGTCAGGTAGGGTATATTTAGGTATACTTTAGTGACTTTTTGCCCTCCTTTACATATCGGCTAAACCTTCCACTTTCTATCATTTTATCTTGCCTAGTTTCTCATATTCTTTCACCTTTCTATTTTCTCTTCTTTCTTCATTTGTGTAAGTGACTCTCTTCTTTTCTTGCTTGTATTTCTTGTATATTTTTATTTTTCTTTACTTTTGTTTCAACTAATTCTTGAGTCACTTTTCTTTTGTTCTTTCTCTCTCGTTGTTCTTTCAACCCCACTTTCCAGAGCATTTCTCATAATAGCCACCCTCAACTCATGGCTTTGCCATGAGTCAAGGTACACAATACCCAAAGTTGGATCAGGGCCATAACGAAGGTTGTTTACTGCATTAGCCACCCTCAACTTATGCTTTTGGAATAAGTTGAGGTGCACATGTCCAAGGAGGGACCAGGGCCGACACATTGTTCCCAGAAAAGATCAGTTGGGGTGAAAAATAAAGGTCTAATTTAAGTTCAGATCATTTGGATCAAAGAAGGATAAATTTCATTTGGTTTTCTTTTATTTAGGCTAAACATGGGCTATATTGAATAAGGTCCTATGATCCTTTCCTAATTGTGTATTACAGCTCACTTTTAGCAGGACTAACCAAGCAAGTTCTAGCTCAATACCAATAGTGGACTATTCAAATTTTCCTCACACTCACTTGACATCTAATCACTATACCAGATTATCGGACACCTAGTTTGAATTTTAGACTTAGGGTAATGCAATGGTGTACCTCTATGTCATGCTTAGGGCCACACAATTATCAGTTACTATGCCTAGTCATTCATCATTTCCCAGTTTATCAGGATATCATTTTAGTCATCCTGCTCCAGAATTAAACTATGTACAAAAGATATAAACATGCCGGTTCAACAGAAAAAATAATCAGTCTTTTTGGGAAAAAGAACACAGGAAAGAAAACCCCAAAAGAGGATAGTGAATTGGGCTATTCAGACTTCACCCTAACACTCACTTTCCATTTACCCCACCCCCAACAAAAAGCATGCAATTGTCCCCAATGCATAAAAATTTAAATACTAGAGTGGTAGATGAAGCAAAGTTGTGGCGCAAAGCGCCGTCCATCAGTAAGCCGGTGGGTCCGGTTCCCCGGAACCCACGTCCTCTGCAATCTGGACACCCTCAGTGGTGTCCTCAGCAACAACCGCACCATTAGTAGTGCCTCCTGCTATCTCCACAGTGCGGGAGCAAACGCCCCAGCCGCTAACTCTAATGCATCTGGTGCGCCTCCTCCTCAGCAAGTGAGGCTCTCCTCGTAATCTCTATCACTCGGCGCTCCTTCTTCAGTGCTAGCGCCTCATCCTCTGCTCGACCCCTACGCCTCTTGGCATGCTCTCGAGGGGGAGGTGGTGGAATCTCTGTTGTGGCGAATAGGGCCGCTAGCATTGTGTCCTCAGCAGGCTCGACAGAATGGGCCTCAGACTCAGGCACCCTAGCCTCTATGATCGTGTCGATATCTGCACGAAGACTGTCAATTGTAGCCTGAAGAGTCGACACATCCACCGGAGGGGCTGGTCGGGCTAGCACCCTCAACTCAAAGGCGTCCAAGCACTGGTGAACCTCAGCGATCTTCCGATCTGAATACTGGACCATTTTCTGATCTAGACGCTCTTCTAACTCAGTAATCAACTTCTGCATCCATGGCTGGATATGATGCAGAAGTGTAGCCATTTGTGCCTCCAATATTTGGACCCTAGCAAGCGGGACCAGTACCGGTAGAGGGGCTGTGCGAAAGGAGCTCGGGACAGTGCTACTACCCGGGAGAGACTCGACTAGGATACTGTCAGTGGACGCCGCCTGTGTAGCCGTGCGGGCCTGGGCTACCGTATCAACAAGATTATCAGCAAGTGGGGGGAGCTCTGGACGGGGCCCTCTGCGTGGAGCCAACTCAATGGCCTCGTCTCTGATGAGGCCGACGTCAACATTGCTCTGCGGGGACTTGAGCTTATCTACGTGCCATATAGGCACACCTGCGAACCTGCAGAGAGCAAAGATCATGCACGGGAAAGGGAAAGTAGTAGTGACCTTAAAAGCCCTCTCGTGCATGACTGCCTGTAGAAGACACGCGAAGTCCACCTCGAACCTGGCTATCATCGCCGCCATCAACACTGCTCGATCCCATGTAACGATATTATCAGCAGCTCTGGGGGGATGGTAGTGACGGACAAGCAGCCACTAGAACTTCGCCGTGAATGTGAGTTGGCCTTCTTGATGGCCCTCTTTGGCTCAGTCACCCAGTCGGCACCCTCTCCATCAACTGACAGGTGCAGGGCCATCCACCTCTTGGTGGTCTCTCTCAGTGATGGCTCGCGTAGGAACTGGCCATCTTTAACTATCTGCCAGCGGTATTCAAACTCGCCACTAAGGGGGGTCCGAGTAGCATCAACACCCTCGCCGTATAGAAATTGTCGGATGGCAGGCAGGGAAATGTTAACCTGTACGCCCCATTCTTGGACCTGCTCCAGTGGGGCCTGTTTAGCGGGGGCATCCCGCCTATCTATCTGCGATTGGAGAGTCGCTACGTAGGATGCGTAGAACTCTCAGACCATTTCATCACTGTAACGTCCCAATAGACGTGATGTCAACTGGGAGCGATCCCTGGTGAAGAGATTGTGGATCTCAGGCATCGTCGGGAGGCTCCCTGTAAGGACCCGTCATTCCAAGGTGAGTGTTGAAGTCATCACTCCTTTATCAATCAGGAACTTGTCCTCGGTGTAGACTTAAAATTTCCCGTCGACACACCACCGGTTAAACTTGTCAGTGGCTGGGGTGGGGGCCTAAGCTGGTGAACCTGATGTGGATTCCCAACAGTCAGCCTCATCAGACGAGGCCGACGCTGCAGCGGTGGTGGGTGCGGGAACCTCAGTAGAGCTGGAGAATTCCTCAGACCACGATAGTCCTAAGGAGCCAGACGCTCTTTCTTCATTTGTGGCTGACCCAGAGGGTGTGCCAGTAAGTGTGCGCTCCTCATCATACTTGGAGGCAGTGACTACGCTGGACGCCACATTTTTGGGTGTGGCTCTATGAGCATGTGCAGCATGGGAAGGGGTGGAGGTGCCAGGGGGCACATACTCGGGGTCACACTCATCATCCGAGCCAATGACCATACGGTTAGACGAGGCGACAGACTTCGATCGCCCGCATGCGTAGATTCGGTCTTGCTTAGGTGCCATAGTAAATAGTACCTGTAACAGATCTATATTAGTATTAGAAATGGCAAACAAGACAAGAAAAACCATAAAAACAATTAAAATAGTATGTCATTACTATGGTAACAGGGACACACGACGGGCCTGGTGACAGCTCGTCGTGACTATGACGGACCGTCATGGGGTCCGTCGGGTTGTACTTAGACTACGTATATATGGAGAACCCTGAAGGACAGTCTCTGACTAGTATGACGGTATGTGTAGGACGGACCATCGCAGATACAACAGTCTGTCGTAGGTGTCCGTCGTGGGACACTTGAAAAAAGTATGGAGACACTTAGGAGAGGGGTCTCTGACCGTCAAGACGGTCATGCAGGACGGACCGTCATGGGTATGATAGTCCTTCACATGTGTCCGTTGAAGGACACTTAGAAAAAGAAGGAGAGAACCTTAGGAAAGGGGTCTCTGACCATCATATAGGTCATGCAGGACGGACTGTCGTGGGTATGACAGTCCGTCACATGTGTCCGTTGAAAGACACTTAGAAAAATGGAGAGAGACCCTGAGAAACGGGGTCTCAGACAACCAGGACGGTTGTGTAGGACGGACCGTCGTAAAGACGACGCTTCCTCACATGTGTCTGTTGGAACAGGGTGCTAGGGTTTTTGGAACGGACCCTATGACGGTCCGTCGTGAGCACGACAGTCCGTCATTGGGGTCTCGTTCTGTATATCAGTGACAGAGCTGGTGTACCCCATTAATCCTCGATGAACCCAAATCGAACTTGTAGTGTTTTGGAACTACATTTGTCTAACCCAACAACCTAGGAAACTAGTAATGCAAAAGCACCTATGTCTAGGGTTGGAAACATGGCAATTTTGAACATTTATAACATAGGTTAGACAGAATCTTATATAAAAGAAACGAACATATCAAGAAAAACTAAGATAATATTAATTAATAAACAAAAATGCAAGATAAATGAGTAGAAATTAGAGACACATACCTTAGAATTGGGGAAACAAAAAGGACAAGTGCTCGGTGACCAGGAAGACACCCAGAGCAGAAACTCCGATTAGTAGATGAACACTTTTAGGGATTTTGAGAATTGTGGGGGGGGCATGATCAGTTGATAGAGGGAGAGATTATGGAATTTGAAAAGAGAGGGTAATGGGGGGAATAATGAAGGAATGGGGGTGAAATGAGGGGTTGGGGAGCTTAAATGGTGAAAGTTTATATAAATTCCAATCGGGTCGGGTTGGGTATGCCACATTAATCACGCGACGATTCCCCGACGATGGTCCGTCGCAGGTGGGACGACCCATCGTTGGTTCCGTCGTGTGTGCCCTAGATTGAAAATATCAGAAGACATACCTGGTACTACGGATGCATACGACATTCCGTCACAGGCGCAACGGTCCGTCAATGTGTCCGTTAGTGACTGCTGCAGAGTAATTTTCTGCAGAATTTCCTGGTGATGTGCTTGCAATTTTAAAAACCCATTAGTAGAAAAATGCTACCATTATTAAAAAGACTATAAGTATTGGGTTGCCTTCCAACAAGCTCCTAATTTAATGTCGCGGACCGACTGGGACACTTGATTACTCAGACTTCATAAAGATGGTATGCCTCAATCACTTCATTCGCCGATTAACCATGCCCGAAATAGATTTTTATGTGTTGTACATTCACCTTGAACCGCACACCCTCCTCAGTTTACAACTCAACTGCTCCATGAGGGAATAGTTGGTAACCAAGTAAGGACAAGTCCATTTGGAATTGAGCTTGCCCCGAAACAAGCGCAACCTGGAATTGAATAAAAGCACCAAATCCCCGACCATAAACTCTCATTTTTCAATATTGTTGTCATGGTACTTCTTCATCTTTCTTTGTATAGGGTTGAGCTTTCATAGGCTTTCAGGCGAAATTCATCGAGTTCATTCAACCCATTTAACCATTGCCTGCAGCTTCGCTCCAATCCATTTTCAACTTCTTCATAGCCCACATGGCTTTATGCTCTAACTCAACCGGAATATGACAAGCTTTCCCATATACAATTTTGTATGGAGACATACCTATGGGAGTCTTATATGTTGTCCGGTAGGCCCAAAGAGCATCATCAAGCCTCCTTGACCAATCCGTTCTACTAGCGTTCACTATTTTTGACAATATCTGTTTGATCTCCCGATTCGACACTTCAACTTGCCCACTAGTTTGAGGGTGGTAAGGAGTGGCCACATTATGGAGAACCCCATAATTCTCCAATAACCCCTTGAACAATCTGTTGCAGAAGTCGGAGCCCTCATCACTAATAATGGCCCTTTGGGTGCCAAAACGAGAGATATATTCTTTTTCAAGAATGCAGTGACACTGTTCCCTTCATTGTTTGCGAGGGTGATGGCTTCGACCCATTTAGATACCTAATCAAATTCTACTAGAATGTACTTCATTCAATGAGAACACACAAAAGGGGCTATAAAGTCAATACGCCAAACATCAAATAACTCAATCACAAGAATGGGGTTTAGAGGGAGCTATTGCTTTCTTGAAATGCCTCTATCTCGTTGGCATCTGTCACATGCTTTAGCTAACAAATGATCATCTTGATGAAGAGTTGGCCAATCGTAACCACATTGTAATATCTTATGAGCGGTTCTGATACCACTGTGATGTCCACCAACGGGTGATGAATGGCATGCCTCCAACACACTCAACATCTCACATTCTGTCACAAAACGCCGAATAAGCCCGTCGGCACAACTCCTATACAAGTATGGTTCATCCCAAAAGAACTTCTTCACATCGTACATGAACTTTTTTCTTTGTTGAAAGGACAAGTCTGATGGAACAATATTACTAGCCAGATAGTTCGCAAAATCTGCAAACCATGGGATCAAGTCTTGTGAAGCAGCCAATACATGCTCATCAGGGAAAGTATCATCAATGTCACTCATATCCCCTAACTCTCTCATAGCTTCATCCTCTAGACGACAAAACTGATCAGCAACTTGATTTTCAGTTCCTTTTCTATCCATCACTTCAAAGTCAAATTCTTCTAGCAGTAATACCCAACGAATCAACCTAGGTTTCGCATCCTTCTTTGCCATCAAATATCTCAGTGCTGAGTGGTCAGTATGCACTATAACTCTATTACCTAGCAAATAGGAGTGAATTTTCTCAAAATCAATGACTACTGCAAGGAGTTCTTGCTCGGTTACTGTGTAGTTCTTCTGAGCTTCATTTAGGGCTTTACTAGCATAATAAATGGGGTGAAGGATTTTGTTTTTTCCCTGTCCCAATACTACATAAAGAGCCACCCCACTAGCATTGCACATCACCTACAATGGACTGTTCCAATCCGGAGAAATAATGATAGGCGCAGACACCAATTTTTCTTTTAGCTCACTGAATGCTTTAAGACAGGATTATCAAAACAAAATCTACAATATTTCTACAATAGTTTGCACAATGGATGTGCAATCTTTGAAGAGTCCTTTATGAATCTCCGGTAAAAACCTGCATGCCCAAGAAAGATTCTCACACCTTTCACATAGATTGGTGGGGGAAGTCTCTCTAATACTTCAACTTTAGCTCGATCAACCTCTATGCCCTTTTCAGAAATGCGATGACCCAACACAATACCCTTTTTCACCATGAAATGACACATTTCCGAGTTTAGTACTAAATTGCAGTCTTCACATCTCTTAAGGACCTCAGATAAATTGGTAAAACACCGCTCGAATGAATCACCAACCACAGAAAAATCATCCATAAAAACTTCTATCGTATTTTCCACCATGTCAGAAAATATCGACATCATACATCTCTGAAATGTGGCGGGTGCATTGAACAACCCAAACGACATTCTTCTGAACGCAAAGGTCCCACAAGGACAAGTAAAAGTGGTTTTCTCTTGATCTTCTGGTGTAATAGAAATCTTATGATACCCCGAATATCCGTCAAGAAAACAGTACCACCCTTTTCCGACAAGTCTGTCCAACATCTGTTCCATGAAGGTCATAGGAAAGTGGTCTTTTTCAATCCATGAATTTAGTTTGCGGTAATCCATACAGACCCTCCATCCGATAACCGGTCTCATTGGAACAAGTTCATTTTTTTCGTTGGGGACCATAGTCATTCCTCCTTTCTGAGGTACACACTGGACCGGTCATACCCAACTACTATTGGCAATTGGACAGATTACTCCAGTATCCAACCACTTAATGATTTCCTTCTTCACGACCTCTTGCATAGGAGGATTTAAGCGTCTCTAGTGCTCAATACTTGGCTTATGATCAGGCATGAGTTGGATTATAAGAGAGCAAATACCAGGGGGGATCCCAATAATGTCTGCAATAGTCTACCCAATAGCTCTTTTGAACCTTTTTAGCACCTTCACCAAACTCTGAACTTGTTGTTCTTTCATGTCTGATGCAATGATTACTGGCAAAGTGTCACCATTTCCTATGAATTCATACCAGAGATGAGGTGGGAGAGCTTTTAGTTCTAATTTTGGAGCCTCCTCTATAGATGGTTTCGCGGGTGGGGACTCGCGATTCTTCATGTCTAGCTCATATTTCTTTGGTTTAAACCGAACATCACCTCGGTCAAGAGCCGTGACTAGTGACTCATACTCTTCAATGCAATCACTATCAAAATTCATTATCACTGCCGCTAATACTTCTACACCTAGGCGTTCTTCTATTTCTGTCTCAGATGTCTCACCCATGTTGTAGGATATAGCAGATACCGATTGGAGCTCACCACTCTGCCTCATGGACCTACAAATGTTAAAGGTAACTTCCTCATTGTTCAACCAAAATTTCATTTGCCCTTTTTCCATGTCTACTAAGGCTCTTCCTGTAGCAAGGAATGGCCTCCCAAGAATAATGGGCACTTCAAAATTGACTTCACAATCAAGAATAAAAAAATCTATCGGAAATATGAACGACTCCACTATTACTAGCACATCGTGGAGTATCCCTATAGTCCTTTTTACTGTTCGATCAGCCATCAGTAGCCGCATCGCAGTGGGCTTTGGATCACCCAAACCCAACTTCTTGTAAATCGAGAGGGGCATGAGATTTATGCTTGCCCCCAGATCACATAATGCTTTCGCAAAATGTAATAGCCCGATTGTACAAGGAATAGTGAACTAACCTGGATCTTCTTTCTTTTGGACCATAGATTTTGTAGCAATAGCACTACAATGCTGCATTCTATCATCATCCTCAAAAGTGACTGATCTTTTCTTTGTGACAAGATCTTTCATAAACTTGGCGTTACCGGGCATTTTTTCTAAAGCTTCTACCAAAGGGACATTGATAGAAAGTTGCTTCAACATTGTTATAAAACGCCGATATTTACAATCCTCGGTCTTTTTTAACAATCTTTTAGGAAATGGGGGTGGTGGCCTAGACATGCGAGTTACCTTTTAAGGCACTTCAGCATCTTTTGCAGTGTTATCCGCTAATTAACCATCAACATCTACCACTTTATCAGTATCTTCTGTCACCTTTTTCTCATTAGACGGCATAGGAGGGTCAATGGTTTGCTTGCCACAGCGTGTAGTAATTGCCATACAATGTCCATGATTTTTCATATTTTGGACAATGTTGCTTGGAAGAGTGCTCGATTGCCATGTGTTCACAGTTGCAGATAATTGGGCCAATTGTAACTCAAGTTGCTTAATCGATATTGCATGTGTATCAAGTTTTTGCCCAATACCCTCTAAATCATTCCTCAACTATTTATTGTGCTCATTACTAGAATCAAGCCTCCTCATCATTTTATGCAACATATCCTCAACTCGCGACATACTACCTCCACCATCCCTAGGAGTAACTTCACGATTTTGAGGAGGAACATAGGGTCCATTCCTGTCGTTTCTATTACCATAGTTACCCCTGTTGAGGTTGTTGTTGCGATTGTAGTTTCCATCTCAGACATAATTACCCTCACGATTGTAGGTACCATAGTTCCGACCTTGGTTTCCTTGACCTTGGCGCCAATTATCCTGATTTGAGCCTTGGGCGCTCGGTCGGAAACCCCCCGTCTACTCATTTACCGTATAGGAATCCTCCTCATAATAACACTCATCATTTTGTGGCGGTGGTTTCAACAAGTAGTTGACTGCATTTATCTTTTCTGCACCCCCAGTGACATGTTTGAGTACCAACCCAAGCTCAGTTCTCTTCTGACCCATTTCTTCACGAATCTCATCTGTGGCTGGGTTGTGAGTGGACTGCACTGCGAAGGTGTTTCTCCCACTATCGGACTTCCTAGTACTCCAAGCTTTATTGTTCTGAGAGATTTTCTCTAATTTTTCAACGATCTCAGCATAAGGACACTCCCCATAAGAGCAACCTGCTATAGTGTCAAATACCGCTTTATTGTTATCATCTTATCCTCGATAGAAGTATTCCTTTAGTGACTCATCATCTATACGGTGATTTGGAACATTTCTCATGAATGACGTGAATCTATCCCAAGAACTACTAACTAACTCTCCTGGTAGTGCCACAAAGTTATTCACTCTGTCTTTGTGGTTTAGTTTCTTGGAGACCGGATAGTAGCGTGCTAGGAAGACATCCCTTAGTTGGTTCCAAGTGAAGATTGAGTTGTATGGGAGCTCAGTGAACCACATAGCAGCCTCTCCCGTCAGTGAGAGAGGAAACACTCTGAGACCTATTACATCTAAATCCAAATCAGGCCTCCCTACACAACTTTTACACACTACTCTTACCTTAGCTATATGGGCATGTGGATCCTCAGAAGGTATCCCTATAAACAAACCTCTTGCACTGAGCATTTGCATCAGGCTACTAGTTACAACAAATGTGTGGCCTATAGGTAGAGGAGGCAAGACAAGTGGCTCATCCGAGTCTGCTATGTTATCATAGCCTCTGTAGTATACTTGGGGCCGTGGAACGGGATTTTGTCCCCTCTGTTGGTTTTCACCCGGAGCATCAGGTAACATCTGACAATGAACATCAACCGGAGCTGGGATGTTCTGGTTCGGATCATCATCATTTATTCCAAAGTTTCGATTCATATTGCGCAGTGTACGCTCTAATTCGTGATCGTAGGGAAACAAGAGTTGTCTTCCTCTCCATGTATTTGGAATATAAGGAGGATAGTTCTGAAAAAAAAAAGCAATAAAACAAAGTAAAATCAAGAAAAAATCAGCTAAACTATAGTAATAAGTTCAAGTTAATCTAAAAGCTATAATCCCCGGCAGCGGCGCCAAAATTTGATAGGCTAAAACTTACTTCTCAAATAAGAAGTAAAGCGGTCGTGTCAAGTAAATAACCCAACTAGTGAGGTTGGGATTGTTCCCACGAGGAAAATAGTCTAGACATAAATTCAACCTGTTATTACTATTGTTTTGTCAATGACTTCCTTGGAAAGTAAAAACAACAAAAGGGGGGTCTCTAATTCTAAATGAATGAAAATAACTAACACAATTGAAAGAGACATTGAACAGCTTTGAATGTTGGATTTTAATCAATTAATCAAAGTAACTAGGGTTTATGTGTTCCCCACAGGTTCAAAACTTGATAATTCTAACCGTAACAATTCTTTCCTAGTATCTTTCATGTAAAGTGATAATTTATGTATTTCTAAATCCTTGGTCCGGCATCTAGAAAATCTCACTCTGCACCTTGGTCCGGCTACGTGTGTTTCTTTCCTAACCCATATCTTTTCCTCATATTAAGCATCGTATTCGATATTTGACTATGTTATTACCTCGTACCAATCAATACTAGCCTATTAGATAGTATATACTAAATCTATGTTGATAATTCTTTTCCTATTATCTACCTCCTCGGTTCGGCAAGTAGCATTAAGGCAAGTTCTAACGTTGTTCAACCGTTAAAAAGACTTCTAAGAGAAAGAATTCTTAATACATGCAAGACACCATTCTAGAATTGTTATTTTTGTTAGGTTTTATCTAATTATTTGCCTATGGTTCCCACAACCCTAGTTATGGAGTTTAGTTACTCATAGTCATAATCACAATATTCAAATATAGTAAATAAGAAGTCATGTACTTACTTCAATGAGAAAGAGTAAAATTCGAAAGTTTACTTGATTAATCACCAATAATCACTTGCAAGAATCTCAAAGTAATCAATAATCTCACAAAAAGTCTAATGATTATCAAGAATCTCACACTAATACACAAAGTCTAATAATATGAAATGTAACAATCCAGAGTCTAACCTAACATAGTCTAACCTCAAAAACGAGGTTTTTCGAACTATTTATAGAAAAAAAAAACCTAATTAAACAAGGACTCTATTTTCTGGAAATCTGCCAAAATGCGGCTGGGTCGACGGACCTCGCGACGGATCGTCGTGGTCATGATGGACCATCATGGACTCCTTCGTCCCATACTTATGCAATTTCTTCTGCTGCTCTTCTTCATTACCCTCGACGGAAAGAATGACGGACTGTCATAGGCACAACGGTCCGTCGAGGGTCTTCGTTCCAAAACACTTCAACTCTTGGAATATGGGTACTGAGATTACTTCTCTGAACTTCATGTTGAACCTGCAGGACGGACCGTCACAAGTATCGTAACCCCACACTTGGTCAGACTTCCCTATCTTCCTTTAGCAGCTACACTACGCTGCCACCTATGGACCGTCACAAGCACGACGGACCGTCATAAGCTCCGTAGATGGTCTCTTCTGCATTTTTTCGCTCAAAATCTCCATATTCAGCTTTGGACAGATTTCCTACAAAATAAAAAGAAACTTATATAAAAATTAGCACAAAAAGGCATTTGGACACACTAAACTTAAGGAAAAAGTATTAATAATACCGTGAAACCACGGTATATCCTTGAGTCCTCATTCTTCGAGGACAATAGTCATGATATCTTCAATATTTTTAGGCTTTTAGTTTTTTTTTCCTAGACTCAGGTGGGGCATGTCCTAACACTTCTAGTAAGTTTAGAGTCTTATTCAAGACATAGTGTACTTCAAGTTTAGTATTTGAAACTCTTAGATATCATTTATTCAATTAAGTATATGGGTATTCCCCATTATTTCAAATTTACATCATGTTTTCCGCTTCATTTTATTATATCTAGTATGCTCATTATTATGCCAACATGGTTAGCTTCGGTTACATGTGATCCTAGGTGTCGTGTACGAGTCTCAGAGGTTGCTTGGGGCATGATAAATTTGATATCAAAGCCTTAGTTTTAAGATTCCTAGGATTTCTGAAAAATCCACACTAAGTAGAGTCTTTTTCAAAAGTTGTGAAGTGCACCACATCTATTGAGAGAGGCTATAAGGTGTTTTAGTAAACCTTCAATTATATTTTTTTTATCGTGCATAAGGTATTATCAAATTCCACATTCAAATATTTTCTTATGCACTTTCAGAGAATGTCTTGTAATAGAGCTAAGGACAGGTTTGCAAAAGTCGAGAATGCAAACGGAGCTTCTCCAGTGCATACCAAGAAGTCTCAAAGGTACAGTTTCGGAATGTTATTGAGATGTTGGAATATAGTGTGGCCAAATATAACATTCCGGCGGTTCCAGTTTCTTTAAATGCTATTTTGGGTCAGTTATAGTTAGAGTGCAAGATTTTGTTAGAATGAATCCGCATGAGTTCTTAGGATAGCACATTGGTGAGGATCCCCAAAACTTCATACACGAAGTCAAGAATATCTTTGAGATGACAAAGGTAAATGGGAATGATTGGGTTGATTTAGAATTTTACCAATTTAAGGATGTGGATTTAGTATACTTAGTTGAAAGAAAACAGGGTCAGATGTAGCTCTTATCACTTGGCATTGCTTTAGTGAGACTTCTCTAGACAGTTTTTTTCAAAGAGAGCGAAGGGAGGCATAAGCTCAGGAATTTATGATTTTAATGAAAGGTAGCATGAAATTACATGACCAAGTTAACCAAACTCTCGAGGTATATACCTCACATGGTTGATGATTCCAGTTCGTATATGAATAAGCATATTTATGATGTGTCCGACTTGGTGAGGACAAATTGGAGGAACAAGATAACAAGAACATAAATGTTATATATATATCATGAACATCTCTAGGCTTATGACTTATGATCAAAAGATTGAGGGAGATACACCTAGGGAACAAGCTAATAAGAACAAGAAAGCTAGGATAGGCAACTATGAATATTACCAAGAAAAATGGAGTGGTGGAAATCTCACGATGTTTCAATAAAAATTGTCAACTAAAACACCTTCATCAACCAATGTTCCACCCTCCAAGTCCTGAAATGACCAATAAGTTAGTGCATTAGGCTTTATGTCTCAAGGTAGAGTGTGAGGCCCCAAAACCTACCAAACTATCTAGTGTGGTAAGAACCATCCGAGAGAGTTTACACGAAAGGAATGATGCTTTTGATATTGTTTACCTAGTAAGAGGTTAAGGGAATGTCCTTCTAAATAGGGTAAAGGAGATAACAATGGTAGATCCGAGTCAACAACTACAACAGCACCATTAAGTCGCCCGACTCAGTAGGTTACTTATTTTGTCAGGTGGAGGTCATCGCCAAAACATGTTGTATGCTCTCCAGGATCACTAGGATTAGGAAGATTCTATTGATGTACTAAATGGTATGTTATGAGTATTGAAGTTGATGTTTATGCATTATTAGATACATGGTTGCTCTCTCTTTCATAACTCCTTATATAAAAATTCAATTTGAAGTTACCCCATATACTCCCTCAAAACTTTTCTCTGTCTCTACTACAGTAGATAACATACGTATAGCTTGAGAGGTACACAAAAATTTCCTTGTCACAATCTCCCACATATTGACCTTAGAATATTTGTAGAGTTAGAAATGTTAGACTTCGATGTCATTCTAGGAAAGAACTTTTTACATTCTTTTTATTCCTTAATCGATTGTAAACTAGGAAATTTGTTTTTAATTTCCAAACGAACAAATCATAAGATGGAAGGGTAGTAGATTAGCGCTTATGCCTCTATTCATTTCTTATCTTAAGGCAGAAAAATGATCACTTAATATTGTGTCTATCATCTAACTGGTCTTAAGAAATCTAGCTCTTAAACCCCTACTCTTAAGTTAGTTCTAGTGTTAGTGAATTTTTAGAAGATCTTCTCGGAGTTACTCTCGTAAGGAAAATCGACATTAGAATTGACCTCCTTCAAAATACCTACACTATTACTATTCCTCCATACAAAATGGGTGTAGCTAAGTTAATGAAATTGAGAGTGCAGTTGGAACACCTTGTAGGTAAGGGTTGCGTTAGACCTAGTATTTCTCCATGGGTTACACTGGTGTTGTTCATGCAAAATAAAGATGGTTCCCTAAGAATGTGCATTGAGTAATGGTCGTTGAATAAGGTCACAATCAATAATAAGTATCACATCCCCACGATTTATGACATGTTTGACCTAGTTAAGAGCACTAGTAATTTCTCAAATATAGAACTCACACTGAGTCATCATCAAGGTAAATTCATTGATTGTGACACTTCGAAGACAACCTTCATAACTCGATATTGTCATTATGAATTCATAGTTATGTGAATTAGACTAACCAATGCTCCTAAAACTTTCATGGATTTGATTAACAGAGTGTTTAAGTTGTACTTAGACTTATTCGTTCTCGTCTTTATTGTTTATATCCTCATTTACTCTAGGAATGATAAGGAACATGCGAATATATTGAAGATTGTTATACAAACTTTCAAAGGTTGCCATTTATGCGCTAATTTTAATAAATGTGAGTTTTGGTTGCAATCTGTTACTCTTCTTGGGGATATTTTTTCTGAAGAGAGGATCTAAGTGGATTCTCAAAAAACATAGGTAGTGAATCAATGTCTCCTAAATATATTAGAAGTTCGTATGTCTGGAGGTGTATTAGAGAACGTTTGTGGAAAGATTTTCTTCCATAGCGTCTCTGATCACTAAGTTGACTCAGAAAAAGGTCATTTTCAGTGATGTGATAATTGTGAGAAGTCCTTCATAGAACTAAAGCATAGGTTGACTAAAAATCCACTTTTTTAACTTTAGCAAAGGGTTCAAATAGTTATGTGATTTATTATAATTCATCTGGAGCCATCCTACGCTATTTGTTGATGCAGTGATGTAAGGTTCTAGATCATGCTTCTAGACAACTTAAGGTACATGAGAAGAACTATCCCATTCATGAGCTCGACCCAACAAGAATGTTGTTTGAACATAATATTTGGAGACATTACATGCATGGTGATCAGGTAGATATGTTCACAAATCATAAGACCCTTACAAAAATGTTCACCACGAAAGGGTTGAATATCCCCAAAGAAGATGACTTGTGTTATTAAGGAATATGATATAATTCTGCATTACTATCGTGGTAATACGAATAAAGTAAAATAGGCTCTTAGCAGACTATATATGGGCAGTGTACACATGTTAACGAAGAAAGGAAGAAAATAGCAAAAGAAGTTCACAAAATTGCTTTCTTAGAATTTTGTCTTATGGGCATATTAGTCTGTGGTGTAAAAGTTAAGAATAGTAAAAAATCTTCATTGGTAGTGGAGGATAAGGAAAAGCAAGGCAGTGATCTGATATTTCTTTAAATAAAGAGTGCAACCCACCACAAAAGAGTTGAGGTTTTGTCCCATGGAAAAGGATGTTTCCATCGCTATTAGGGTAAATTATTTATTTCTAAGGTGGGTGACTCGAGGCAACAAATTCTTGGACAAGCCCATAAATCAAAATATTTTGTTTATCAGGGAGCCACTAAGATGTACTGTGACCTATGGGAAGTCTATTGATGGAATGGTATGAAAAGAGATTAAGAAGATTTTGTTGCTAAGTGCCCTAATTGCAAGCAATCCAAGGTAAAACATTAGAGACCTAGCGGTATAACTCATGAAATTGACATTCCTACTTGGAAGTGGGAACTGATAAACACGGACTTTATCATAAGTTTACATCATATTCTCAAACAACGTGACTCTATTTGGGTGATATTTGATAGAGTTACTAAGTCTTCGTGCTTTTAAACAATCAAGACTACAGATTCAATGGAAGACTATCCTTTATATAACCTTAATTAGATAGTTAGGTTACATGGGGTTCTTTTTTGTATAATGTCAGATATAGTTTTTCATTTCACTCTCACTTCTCGAAGTCATTTCCGAAAGATCTTGGTATTCAGGTTTACCTTAGCACAACATTTCATCCATAAAAAGATGGTGAAGTAGAGCGTACCATTTAGAACATAGAGGACATGTTGAGAGCTTGTGTGATCTACTTCAAAGGTAGTTGGATTATTACCTCCCTCTTATACAATTTGCCTTCAATAATATTTACCATTCCAACATTCAGATGGCCTATTATGAGGCATTGTATGGGCGTAGGTGTATATATCTTGTTGGATGGTTTAAAATAGGAGAAGAAGACTGGATAGGTTTAGATTCTGTTTTTTGAAGCTATAGAGAAAGTGCACCTAATAGTAGTAGATTTAGGAAAGTCAAGAGTCGCCAAAAGTCATATCGAGGTGTAAGAAGAAGAGAACTACAGTTCGAAGTTGATGATTGAGTTTTTGGGAATGTGATGGATATAAAAGGGGAAATTAGATATCAAAATAAAGGGAAGCTCAATCCTAGATATGTAGGCCCTTACAATACCTTGAAAAGGGTTGACGAAATAGATTATGAGTAGGAGTTTTTTGTAGAATTAAAAGTAGTGCATCAAGTTTTTCACATTTCATTGATGAAGAAGTGTGTGGTTGATCGAAGATCTATTGTACCATTTGAAAGTGTTGCTATGAAGGATTATGTCACATATGAAGATGTACCAATTTAAATCCTTGATTGTTACGATCGAATATTGAGTAACAAAGATGTCGCTTAAGTCAAGGATTTGTGGAGGAGATAATCCATAGAGGGAGATTTTTGAAAAGAAGAAGCACCAATAAGTGTCATGTATTTTCATCTATTTCTATCCGATTCTACCCCACCATGAGGTAATAGTTCCTATTATGTTTTCAGTCATTCATGCAAAATTTAATTCCTAATACTATGTTACATAACTTTGTATTTGTATTTTTCAGCGCATTTGCATGTTCTTGGAAATCAATTATACCAAAAATAAATTTCCATAAAATTAGTTGTAGCTTTTGGAGTTCTTTCCCTCCATTTAAGATATTTTGTCCTTCATTCAAGGACACATTTCCAAGGGGGAGATATTCCGATACTTCAAAACCAGACCTTGATGAAGTTGCAGAAACCTTACCTGATAAAGTAAACAACGATAGGATTCCGAAACAATAATAAGGACCACGGTCCATTGACCTTCCTTTGGTGGTGTGTTGAGATAACCCATGCCTTGTCACAATACCACAAAACCCTTCACAAGACGTGGTCTGAATGACATGCGGTCGGGGCGCCCGTGTATAATAGATAGTATTTCCCCTTAGTCACCCTCAGAACTCCTCACCTAAGTTATCACCATGGGGACATTCATGGTGAGTGGTCCTGATGACGGGTCGTGGTGGCGTCTATGAAGACCACCCAATAGATTATCAAACTTGAGCCTCCAGTGAGACTTTCATGATACATGGCCCCTCAAATAGACCGTGGTAGGGCTTATGAAGAAAACCCTAAACCAATAGCCACCAGATCACAGATCACGAATCACTTCACAATTCGTGGTCCCTTTCACGATTTATGAAAGTGTTTGTGGTTCGACCAGTATGGAGTTTAAATCATGAGTCTTCTGGTGTTTTCCTTTTTTTGAACTGCTAAACTACGCCTTTTTAACCGTAAAATATGTGGTTTTTGTTAGTTTTAGCCTAAAAATATAACTAGAACTTACCATAGTCAGATCTTTTCTCTAAAACATACAAAATAAAGGTGTCAAAGGGAGAAAAGGGTCGAGGAACCTTAGTTAAAGAAAGAAACAAGTTTTGATCAGTTTCAACCCATAAATTAAAAGATTTTTCATCGAATTCATCACCAGGTATGTGATTTCACTAGTGGTTCCTTTCTCCCATTAGGTCCCTAAATTCAGTCTTAATGTTCATTCCCTACTATTAAATATACCTAAGGTTTATATATAGTCAACAAATTTTCATGAATTTAAATGTTCCAAATAAGATTCTAATGTTATTACTTAATCTCTTGCATTAATTTAAATTCCTTCAATATGTAGTTCTTTACTTAAAAATACTAGGTCGTATATTTCAGATATTTCTTGTATACATGCCTTAGTTTTGAATGTTTCGTATATTTAAGATATTTCTTGTATACATGCCTTAGTTTTGAATGTTTCTTTATCAGTATAATTATGTTGCATTCTTCATTTGCATATCAGATTTGAGCTATCCAGCATATTTAAAAAAATCAGAAATAATATGTTAATCATTTAATCTTTTGTAAGTAGAGTAATACTGGGTTGGACTTCGTTAAGTCACCCATATTGTTCTTGACTACAAGCCATGTAGGTTGTAATTCCCTTATATGGGCATCAATTAAGTGATCATGAGAATACGCCTTTATACTTTAGGCAAAGTTTATAGGGTCCTCTATATGGAGCATATACATCAGACTCCAGATTTAGCTTATGTAGTTTTATTGTTATTTTTTAGGAGATCCCACAATTAAGTTAGACTATATTTCATTGACCATACTTTTGGAACAATCAACATTCAAAATAAAATTGTTATCTTTTGGTCATTGTATTTAGTTAGCATTAGTACTCAAAAACAATATCATGTTCAGATTATGCTCTTCCATTATTGCTTGTTATGTTATATATTTATTTCAGCTTTACTCTATCATACATGTTTTTTATCCCAATAATCATTGATAGCCTTGAGCGAACCCTTGGTCTGGCTTACTAAACTCGGCAGAAGAATTAACTTAATGTAAAATGAGGAACATCTCATAAATAATTTTAAGATAAATATCTTGTCCAAAATGGCCCACAGTCTAAAAGTAAAATATCTTTAAATATGTAGAGGACTGAATGAATTATCTGTTGGCTATCTATTTATGAAGTCTCTGCAATCTTGAGATGAATGTTGGGGAAAACCCCACAACATTATATCAATAAAAAGACTCAGAAAAATAAAAGGGTCCTCTGAATGCAAGGAGGATCATCACTAATTCTTGTTACGAAAAATTGATGAACGAGGCGCTGGATATTGATCCTGATTACATGCTTTTTCACATCATAAGATGATGCATCCAAACATGCATCAGTACATTAAATGCAGGAGTGTTTGGGATTGAATGCTAAACAACAACTTCAAGCTAGAAAGATGTAAGAAGAAACTTACCTTCGCCCTGCTCAACTGATGAATTTAGTGAACTTAATATAAAGAAATAAAAACACATGCAATATATATAAAGCTTGTAAATATTTGTTAAGGAAAATGCTAAAAACAACTCAACTTTACTTATATATGAACGTAATACAGTTCCTGTGGGAGATGCTCTAACCGAAAACCATGACTATGATCTCAAGAGATGGTACAAAGTCTTACCTAACTTGGTAAGAGGACAGTCCTAATCTTGGTGTCTATATGGAATCGAAACTACTACGTGGATCAACTCTTTTATTCTAAAAACACTAAGGAATCATGTAAAAAGTATGAGCCATCTTTGGTTCATGTTGACTAAATGTTTTATGGGGCTTCATTTAATATGAACTCACGTACCTATATCGGTGTTCAATACTAATCCAAAAAATAGTTGGCTCATATGTTTTTAAAATAACTTTTTCTCTAGTTTGAGGTAAAACCTCAAACTTAGCAATAAACGCTCTCTT
Organism: Solanum chmielewskii; assembly: GCA_027704785.1. Classification (NCBI taxonomy): domain Eukaryota; kingdom Viridiplantae; phylum Streptophyta; class Magnoliopsida; order Solanales; family Solanaceae; genus Solanum; species Solanum chmielewskii. The sequence goes on along the minus strand of JAKWIX010000324.1, from coordinate 36,750,722 downwards.
GGACATCCATTTTCATTTTTATTATACTAGTGGAAGGCATTGTTTGATATCTAGCTTCATTTCTTGTTCATAACGTGAGACATCTGTAACTCTTACAAAATATTTAGTTCTCTCATAACATTTGAGAAATGAACTAAACTCTTTACTCTTTCCATAACATGCAACTTAACTCTTAGGGAATACGTAGTTGCGTTTAAACTTTTGCGAATTGAACTCAACTCTTAACAAATTGGTTAACTTGCAAGTAGAGCCTTAGAACAATACTAAAATTTTTGTTGACGACTCTTTGAAGCTTTAAGGACTTTGACTTGTTTCTTAACTTTTAGATATGACTCTTAACTTCTTTGACGTTGATATTAACTTATCTTGAATTAAATAATATCTTCAAGGTTAATGATCTCATATTATTAGATGATTTAACGATGTTTATATGCACCTTAGAGTGTTGGATTAAATTAAGAAATATGGGTACATCACTCACGAACTAGTATGAAAAGATGGGGAATGAATAGGATCTTCAAGCGTCCTTGGCACTCTGAGAGGCATTGGACGCCATACCCCAAACTTCAAAGTCTAAGTTGGGGCGCTTAAGTTTGCACCCGTGAAAGGCCGTACAAACATAGGCTGTCCAGCGGGGCTTTGGAAGGCGTAGCGCCTGAAGGCATTTCAAACAAGTGTTTCAACTTCTCTTTTCTGATTTTCATCTCTAAACCCTCTAAATTTCAATGGATATTTTCCCCCAATAGTTAGAATCACTAATACCCTAAATACGTTATTATAAAAAACAACCCGAAAACACGAATAAAATAAATTGTAGACATGCAACAACTCTACCAACAAGATTTCAACAATGTTCTTCAAAAACATAACTTTCAACAATCAATCAACTCAAAATCTATGAATTAAAAAAGTTGGTGTGTGGGTGAACTAATCCAACATGGAAAGATATCACATACCTCTATGGGGATCATCCGTAAAGAATTCCACTTGCAAAATCTTAGAGTGCTCGATGAATTCATGATCTTTCACCCTTCTCCTTCTAAACTGCTACTTTCTCCCAAGCCCTAAGCGTGAAATACTTTTTTAATCATAATCAAAACTTAATTTCCCCCCAATAAAACCCTTTCAAAAACTTAAGACATAGTTTGGTGAAAGACTAGTTTGCCCTTTGTTGAAACCAGAATTTGAGTTTCCTCTCTCCAACAACCAAACCGTTGAAAGACATATGTTAGTCATACGATATCGAAATCGTGAAAACTCGGCGGCATTAGAAAGATATTTCCATGATCTTTCCAAACATATAAATAAATGACTTTAACTCTAAATTTCACTTTAACTTTAAATTTCACTTTCTTAATTTAAAGAAATTTTACAAATTTTTTCTTCTTTATCCAAAAGTAAAAAAAAATAGTTTCTTCGATTATTCTTCAATATTACGAGTTAGGAAATGTTACAATATTTCCCAATTGAGAACATTCATCCTTGAATGATATTTCTTTCACTAAGCTAATTATTGTAACCTCAAGTTTAACATTTAACAATCAATAGCAAGTAACACATGAATACTCATATTTTACAAAGTAATGGAGAGAGATTTAGTATCTTGATCTATGATCTTTCCGGTTCTAAAGAGATGTGGATAGATGTTCTTCATATTCTCTTTACCTTCTCAAGATTATTCTTCAACTAATTGGTTCCTCCAAAGGACCTTGACTTGCGCAACCTCCTTCGTTGTAAACTTGGGAACTTGGCAATCTAAAATCTGACATGAATCTCTTCAGAGGATAAGCTATCCTAAGTTACAATATTTTCAGTTCGTGCAATCAATGACGGATCACCCATGCACTTCTAGAACATAGAAATATGAAAAATTGGATGAACTGCTACTAACTCTTGTGGTAGCTCCAATACATAGGATACACTACCAATTCTCTTGGAGATTCTATAAGTAACAATATGTCAGGTCTAAGTAACCCCTTTTTAACCAACCCTCATACCACCCTTCATGGATGAAACTTTCATTTTTACCCAATCATCCACCTCAAACTCCAACAACCTTATCCTAACATATGTATAGGAATTTTGACGAATTTGTAACGTTTTAAAACTCAATTGAATCAACTTCACCTTCTTCATTGTTTGGTGAACTAGATCTGGTCCTATCATACCTGCATAACACTCTTCGAACCACCCAATAGAAGATCTGCATCTTCTCCGATAAAGAACTTCATATGGAGCTATTTGGATGCTTGAATGGTAGTGTTGTTGTAAGCAACTCAATGATTGGTAGGTTATCATCATAATTCCCCTTTAAATTGATCACACAATCCCTCAACATATCGTCTAACATCTATATATTAAACTATTTTTTCCCATCATTCTTCGGATGAAAAACAATTCTTAAGTTTACCATTGAATCCAAACCATTCTAGAAAATTTACTAAACTGTGCATTATACTGTGCACCTCTATCTGAAATGATTGAAATTAGGCCTTAATTAAGTCTCACCACTTATTGAATGTACAACTTAGCTTAATCCTCGGACTAATGGGTTGTCTTTACCGGCAAAAAGTGAGTTTTATTATTTTCTATTTGAAATTACCCAAATAGAATCATGCAACATGTTAGAACTTGGTAATCCTATGGTGAAGTCCATATTAATCATCCCCTACATAAGTTTAGGAAGTTCTATATTCAGAGCCAAACCTCCAGGGATTTGGTGTGGTACTTTCTCTTGTTGGCAATTTTTGCATTTTTGAAACAAACTCAACAATGCTCTTCGTGACAATTTTCCACCAATATACCACCCTGAAATAACATTACATCTTTTAGAAACATGGATGAATAGAATACCATGAGCTATGAGAATCATCTATGATCCTTTCATGGAGCCCATCAACCCTAGTTACACACAATCTACCTTTCTAATTCAGTATAACATCTCCCCTTTGTTCAAAACATAATACTCTTTACTTATGAATACTTGCCTTTAAATCAAGAAAACAGGGTCTTCGTCTTGCTTTTCTTTTACTTCTGACACTAATTATGATTCATGCCCATTGGTAACCTCTATTCCTTTTTCTGATAAATCCATAAGTCACTCTCAAATGTGCAAGTTTGTGCATATCTTTGGCTAACTCACTCTTTTATTCCTCAACATGGGTGGTACACCCCATGGATAACTTGCTAAAAGCATTTTCAACAACATTAGCCTTACCTAGGTGGTAATGAATCTCATGTTATAACCATTCAATAGTTTTAACCACCTCCTATGTATGAGATTGAGCTCCTTCTGGTTAACAGTAATGTAGGCTAAAGTGATAAATAAATAAGTCAAAATGAATGTCGTACAAGTAGTTAAGCGATATATTCAAGGTGAATATTACAATAATTAATTCCAAGTAATGGGTTGGATAATTCTTCTCATGAAACTTCAACTATCTGGAGGCATAAGGTATTACATTGTTATTGTGCATTAACACACAACACAACGCAACTCTAAATGTATCATAATACACAACAAACCTTGAGTACGCTCTGATAATGTCAAAACCGAGGCAGTAGTCAACCTCTTTTTCAATTCCTCAATGTTTTTCTCACAAGCTTTAGACCATTGAAATTTAACTATCTTCTAAGTCAACTTGGTCAAGGAAGACGAGATAAATAAAAAACCTTCAACAAATCTTATATTGTATCCAGCCAAACCCAAGAAGCTCCTTATATTTGTTGGAGTTGTGAGTCTAGAAAAACTCTTAATTTCTTCTCTCTTTTGGGTATGAACTCTAATCCCATCAGAAGAAATTATGTGGGCAAAGAATTCCACAAATTTTAGCCAAACCTCACACCTAGAAAACATAGTATATAACTCTATATCTTTCAAAGTCCGAACAACTATCCTAAGGTGATTAGCATGATCTTCTTTATTCATCGAATTGATTAATATGTAATCAATGAAGACGATAACAAACAAATCAAAATAAGGTTTGAAAATTTTATTCGTAAGATCCATTAATTATAAAGTCACATTGCTCAAACGAAATAACATAACAAAGAATTCATAATGCTTATATCTGGTTGTAAAAGTTGTCTTTGGAATATCACATTCCCTAACTTTTAAGAGATGGTAGACTGATTTGAGATAAATTTTCAAGAAGCATGAAGAATCCTAAAGTTGGTTGAAAAGAATATCTATTCTTGGGAGAGAATACTCATTCATGATGGTAACCTTAACCAATTGGTCGTAGTCTACAGACATCCTAAGGGAACCGTCTTTCTTTATTTAAAACAAGACAAGAGCGCCCCAAGGTGAATCACTTTGCCAAACAAAGACCTTATCAAATAGATCTTTAAATTATTCTTTAAACACTTTTAACTCTGTTGGTGTCTAACTATGGAGAAAAGAGAAAGGACGAGTATCAGGAATGATGTATATGACGAAATCAATATTTCTCTGTATATCATCAGGAAAAACATTTGGGACATCATTTACTAGTGGAGCTAAATAAATAGGAAGTATCTCAACATTTGATTCATTAGAAAATAAGTGATAGACACTTCCCTTGAAAACTAATTTCATTGTTTTAAGGCACAACATGGAATGACTCATAGCCACTTATAAACTGCTTTTCCACTCTATAATGTTTTCAATGAAAATTAAAACTTGTCTACTCAAGAGCATAAATATACTGATGCATTATAGGCATGAACCTAGTCCATACATACAATGACATCAAACTTTACCATATCCAACTACCCAAAGTCATCTATAGTACTTTTGTGATTGACAGGAAATGCCACAACCACGATAGAAACTCTATACTAGAATAGAATTCTCCACATGCATAAAATATTGAAGGAATAAACATGTTATTTTGGAAAAACACCAAAACTAAAGACATGGATCATACAAATGATAACATATGGTGAATCCTCTTGCTCTCGGAAACTATTGTAACCATAAATACGGTTTATTCTCTATATGTCCCTAAAGTAGCTTATCTAGATGTAACTTTTATCTGAGAAGCAACTAAAGAAGAGTACGCTATATTGCCCTTTTTATCATAGTATGTATGTTCTTAGGAAACTCTTTTGTAAATTACCATTCTGGCTACACTTGAAAATATCAGTTAAGCAATCATTAAACACCCCTGATTGGATTCTCCAAAACTTGAATCATTGATGAGTCAAAGTACTCCACTTTTCCTTACAACCTTATGAATACGCATGTTTGGATCTAAAGCTCTCAAAATTGTGAGTATTGTGCACACGTTTGTTCCTTGGTAAAGGACCTTTAACAAGGTGCACTAGTAAATGATAGAGAAGGTATTTTATGCTTCTATTAGAAAGAAGATAAATTAAAATTATTCTTTTGCTACCAAGACTCATTCCTTATGTCATAGACCTCCTATTCTTGACCTCTTATCTATCCCTAAGTCTTTCTTCCTCAACCTATTGCACATATTTCATTATCCATGCTTTGCCCATCTCTGATATAAACATGAAAAACATACTTTACTCAATCGAAAAATGAGACAACACAACTACAGACCAGGTTGTTCAACTCCTCATTCAACAACAAATTATTTTCATCTATTTGCTCACGGGAAAAGAAACATACTATGAACCACTCTCAAAAAGTACAATTGTTTTGCGTTAGCACGAGTTAGAAAGAAACGTTTAGAGATAATATCTAACACACGAACAGACTATTAAGGAAGTGAGGAATTTTCTTTTGTTGCACCCTTCTAATTATAGAGGTGGTGTGCTTCACATATATAAGTTGGACTCTAAATATATGACTTCATAGACTTCCTAGGACTCTAGACGTGGACTCTAAATGTTTGTCATGTACTGAGAATACACCCTAGACGTGGACAACACACAATTTCTATTGTTGTCCTTGAGAAAAACCTTTGCAAGGCTTACTTAACTCCGCGGAAGTTTTAGCTCATGTAAAATGAGGAACATATCACAAATAACTTTAAGATAGATTTGTTTGATAAAATGGCACTTATGTGTCGAAATAAAATATTTGTTAAAAAATAGAGACTTAAACAGGACTATCTAAATGACTATGTGTCTATGAATACTCGACAATACTAAGATGAGTGTTAGGAAAAAACCCACAACATTATCTAAATGAAAATACTGAAAGCGATAAAAGAGTCTTTCCGGATGCAAGGAATCTCACCACTCATTCTGGATGTTCAATTCGAATCAACAAAGAGTTTGATACTGACACTGATCCTCTGCATATGCCTCATAAGACTATATAGGTCAACTTACATTTGTACATTGAATGTACGAGAATGAGAGTTTGAATGTTAAACAACAACCTTAAGCTTGAAAGGATTAAGCAGAAACTTATTTTGAATCTGCTCAACTCATGAAGTACTTACCTTCATATAAAAAATAACAACACATGATATATATAATGCATATAAAATAAAAAACAACTTAGTTCATTAAAAAAAATGTAATAACAAACTCAACTTTACTTATATATTAAAGTAATACAGTTTCTTTCGGTGATTCTCTTGTGGACAACCATCACTATGATACTAAGCGATGGTACGTCTTACCTCACATTTCAAGAGGACCATCCTATACCATTCCGACTGTATAGAACCTAAACAACTAACTAGATCCACTAGTCTATGCTAAAGAGCACTAAGGAATCATTTAAAAATTATGATCCTTCTTTTGGCCGTGTTTGCTGCATGGTTTAATTCACATGCAAGAGCGAGTTAAGAGCAGAGTTAAAGATTGTCCTTAAATTCGATGGTCAATCCATGGAGATCAGCTATTAATTTGAACTATGTTTTGAGCAAGCAAGTTAGAGAATAAGTTGAGTCGTATACATGAGTTCCTCACGGATATTTTGGCCCTTAAGTCGAGTCATTCATGCCCATAATTTCCGCATGAGATCTATGAATTGAGTACCTTTGAGAGTAGTAGTATCTTAAAATTCTGTCTTGAGTATTGAGTTTTATCTATGGTTATTTAAAATCATATATTGAGTCATATCCGTAATTCGGTATGAACGATATTTTAATGTTTTTGACAAATGTTTAATCAATGATTTAAAGACATAAGATTTGAGAATTCAGTAAAAATAAAGAGTAAAGTTGAAGTATTTTTAAATCAAATTATAAGGGAACTAAGTAATCACGATGAGAATTTAATTTTTTTCACATTTCATTACGAACCGAAACTAAGATTTCCAAAGTGTCTTTGTTCTAGTTTTCAAAAAAGAGTAATCGCTTTTAAAAATAAGAAAAAGAGGTAATAGATAAGTCCATGATAACTATGAGCGGTGTCTTTAAGCACTATTCTCAAATCACAGAAGAAGTATGTATCTAATAAAAAAGTGCTAATATAATATAACACTTTTGCGAGTAGTATTGAGCACTGATATGTGGAAAGTTCAAAAACTATTAACCCTATAAAAAAATATAGTCATTATGGGTAGAAAGAGTCATACTTTTTCGATGAATCCTTTTCGCAAAGACTTGTGGATCCACTTAGTGAGTTAGCTTCCTATATTGATGTCAAGGTATTGTATGGGCCTTAGCAGCGTGACGTGAAGTGTAGTAGCATCACTATAACTCTTTAGTTATGATTTTCGGCTAGAGAAACTCACACAACAGTAATTGTGTGGTTCATTAAGGGGTTTTTTTTGTATTAATGGGGCTATGACACTTCATTGATGTATTGGACAAGTACATTTTTGAGAGGGAGTATGTTAGTTCTTTTATGATATGATGATTAAGAGATGTAACATGTTTTAAAACTTTTCCTATTTCTTTGTATTGCACTAGTTTTAAACTCCTTTATAACGAAGTGAGTTCAATTAAAGTATTCATGGGTTGAGTATCCAAAGTTGATTATTTAAAGTTTATTATCATATCTTTGAAGTTCAGTATATAATATTTGAGTCAAGTATTAAATCTTTCAAGTCGAATATCATTTCTCTGAGTTGAGTATCTTATCCTTGAGTACTTCTGAGTTGAACATGTTTGAGTTGTTTTTAGTATCCTTGAGTATTTTTGAGTTGATAAAGGTACGTATGTTTATTTTTACCAAGATTCATCCTTATGTTATCTTTTAGAAATCCCCTTACATGATCGTACATTCCATTTACTGAGGAATTTCGCCTTCATCCTCTAATGGTGCATACACATGTTTGCATGCTCATCAACAAAAGTTTCGTTAATACATCCGAGAGTTCGAGTTAGGTATGGTGAGCATCCATGCTTCAAGAGGATTTCATTCACTTTTCAGTTTAGTCATGATGTCATGGATCTTATTCCAACTTCCATCTTTGTCAGTTAGAGGATTCATAGATAGTCAATATAGTTGAGAAGTTTGTATTATTCATTTATTTTGTTCAATTCCTAAAAATAAAAGATTCCAATTTTTGGCGAGTTAAATATATTAAGTTTATTATTAAGAAATATCTTTGATTGAAAGTTTGCATTGAAAATTCATGATTTTTATACAGTTTTTAAGTTTTTCATGCTTAAGTTACTCTTCAACTTATAGTATGCCAGGATTAGGGTTCATTCTGGGACCAACAATGGTCAATGAGTGTCGACCACATCCTGGGTGTAGGCTCAGATCCTGAATATAAATGTGATTGTTAGGTAATAAGGTCCATTCAACAAAAAACTCTAAAAGTTACTATATTTGACATAAGAAATGATCCATTTGAACCTACTCGTCAAATTAAATAACATAAAGTACAAATTTTATTCTTCGAGGTCTTGTCTCCTACTCATCAAATTAAATATTTGAGAGAATATCATTAAAATTAAAATTCAAAATTTAACTTCTTGACTTGTAGTCATCAAATTAAATTAAATAAAATCCCAAATTTACTATCCTATAGTCCTACTTATCAATTTCAATGCTTAAGAATATACAACAACTAAAACTAAAATTTACAAAGTAAAGATATGTCAATCAAGTGTTTGATGTTATAATTAGAATATTAGTCTCATGTCAATTATATTTCATAAGCTTGCAAAATCAATTACTTTGATCTTTATAGAACTTTTTAGTGGCTAAAAGATCTGTTAAATGTCCATAAAGGAAATTTTGAGTGTTCTGAAGTTATGGTAGTTTTGCACTACCTTGGAGTCTTTGGTATTAAAATTTATATCTTATAAAGTCATTTTGTTGATTAGTGACATTCAAAAAATAAAGAAATATGGGATGGTAAGTGTCACCAATGAGGAGAACCCCCTAGTCATAACAGGAGTCTTCGTCCTCTTAGAGACTTTAGACCATCACATCGTAGAATAAAAATGAGGAAAATTTAAAACTTTACATTTGAAATTAGCATACCTTCTCATATATAAAAACCAGTCTACAATCGTCTCACACATAACAAAATATTGGATTAGAATATTTGGGGCATAACCCTTACACTATCACAATAAGTCTCATACATAAATTACAATAATGTCTTTCGAAAAGAAAACAAGAAAAAATAGAATTAATCTTCTTTATCTTCGCCCTTGCGGAAATACTAACTTGGAATTTATTAATCCAAGTTCACCAAATATCTTCAATGGCCTGAACCTATACTTCACTTAGAAAATGTGTTAGTAAAAACCACATATACTGAGTATGGATATATTCAACAAAAACATTTAGAAGCATGTTAAAGAGGACATTTTTGTATAAAAATTCCAAGTTCACTTACAAAGCCTTTTATTCACATTGAAAGAACATATACAAGTCCAACCAAAAATAATAAATAAGACATGTTCATATTTAAGTTCAAGAGTAACACCATAACAAAACGATAATGATATTTCATGTTTTAGAGCCCATTAATACATAACAATAGCTTACTCACAATCCACATCAAAGCAAACTAGTGCAATGTCTATATGAAGCCCCATAGCCCCACATAAACTAAGTCAAGTAACAAATATACCATAAGCATTTTCTTTACCCCATAAAACATTATACAAAGTGTAGTCAATATCATACATAATAATTTAGATCAACGTCATGTATATCGAGTGAAATCAACATAGTACCTCGCATATGAGACCAACAATATAAATATCATATATATACAAAGAACCCACCCCAGAACTCCCCTCAAGGCCTATTTCTGCAATGTATAGCTAAAGTATCATTCCTTTACATACAATAAGTAACACCTCTTAAGAAATCCTATTAAGTGCTCATTTTCTTACTTTTGTTCATTTATTTTAAATTTCAAAAAACTTTGCCATAACAAACACTAGGCCATGTGAGCTAAACATGAAATCCCATGTGATCCCCTCACGCAGAAAATAGGGATCCTACTTGCTAATGTAGGATATATCTATCATAATAGCATCTAGGTGGATCTACTAGGTATTGTTCCTATGGGTGCATACAGTTAAGGAACTAGCAGGTTATTACTACAAACCTTCTTTATGCTAACTAGCATTATACTTTCAACCTCATGAGAGAACATAGTGTGACCCACCTTTTTTATAAGGAATACCTCGCAATATCAAGTTCACTCGGTGCTTAGCCAATTCCCTTTTTAATTAACCATTAAGTCTTTCTTAAACATTAGTTAGATCAAAACAAACATCATGTTAGATCATTACTTCCTAACATAATCATGTGATGTATAGGAGAATTACCTTCAATTCCATATATTAACACAGTAATAATCATCACTCAAGTCATCACATTCATAAGAATATCATACCTTCATAACGTCTTTATACATAATCCAATTAACGAACAACACAAAGGATGAACAAACAATTACATAATAAAAATAACTAGCTCATGTTATTAAATTCATTGAAGAATCAATTCCAAATTCATAATAAATACCCATCATCCCATTATCCTAATTATAAAATAACATAATATATAGGAACGCCCTTAATTTCATTCACCAAAAATAGTGTTTAGCAACGGATATTAGCGACATAATCAATTTAGTCGCTATATAACTACGGATAAGCAACGAAGTAGTGATTTCGTTGCAAAACTGACAAATATTTTTTTGGTTTAAAATATAATAACGGATTGACGATGGAATATGTCTTTTGTCGCAAATGAATAGCGGGAATCTTTAGCGCCTTAAATTTTACTACAGATTTTGCATTAAAGTAAGTATTACAAATTTAATAATATATTGCGGCGAAAGTAGAGACGGACAAGAGTTGCTAGAATATAAATATATTTTTATGAAATTTAAATTATGGAGTGACAGAAATATCAGTCTTTAACAATCAAGGTAAACAATTTTATTTATTTATAGTGACAGATATCAGAATCTGTCTCTATGTTTGTTGCTATAATTTTTACCAAGTCATCATTCATTGAAAGCACAAAGAATGAAACAAAAGTTAAAATCACTAAAAAAAGGGTTTTATCTCTGTGAAATGTCCCAAGAGCAGCGCAGCACCTGAGTGGGAGGTAAGAATTTGATTTCTCCCGTATCCATCTCCTTTCGAATGCTCTCATCTCCCTCTCCTTTCGGTGTCTCCAGTCTCAGGTGATATTATTCTCATCTCAAGGTCACGGTGAAATTTCTCCTGTCTCCTTCATCCTAAGGTTAAATCTGAGCTTTTAACTTTTCTAATTTCCCTTTTGTATGTGTTCGGTGAGCTTATACTGCGGTGAAAAGGAGGGTTTTGACTTCTATTTGGTGAAAAATAACTAGGAAATGGGGTGGAGTTATTAGGGAAGAACATTAGTCTTCTGGAAAAAAATTTTATACGTGTTGTTAGGCATATTGATAAACTACAATGTCTACTGAACTCACTATAACACAACGCAAAATCACCGGTAAACTCACTTCTGATGGAGATTCTTCATCTGCTATAGCACCTAAAACTTGTAAGAAGTGTTTCAAAAATAAAATGTAACTTTCTACTTATGTACACATTATAAGATTCTTTTATTTATTTATTGTATGTTCTCTTTGGGCATTGCGGGTAGCTTAGAAAATCTTATAGCTATAACTTGCTAAAAGTTGATAGAAAAAGAGAATCCAAAAAAAAGTAAAGTAGGTATTGACATGATTTATCAATTAGATTTTAATGATGAGTACATATCTCATTGATGTTTTAAGAAAAGGGTGTGCTCTATCTACTTTAGCATTCGCAGTGATATATTAGATGAGAATGAGACATTTCAATGGGTAAAATACTTCTACAATCATTATCAAATGAAGAGATTTTCTATAGTTCCTAGTTTGTTCTTATGAATGAAATTGTTAGTAGAAGCTTCAACACTAGTTGTTTGGTACATTTTGTTCAAAAGGTTTTATGTATTAACTATAAACTTTTATCACAATGTGTATGAAATGTATGTGTTTTTCTTTTATCTTTTCTTTTAGTGTTGAAAGGATTGAGTTAAATATTGTATTTAATATTTTACTTACTTTCTTCAGTGTTGTTTGCTTCTACTTTGATCTAACTTCTAATTTTGAATATTTTTCTGATTTTTTTAGACTCTAACCTTGCTTGCTTCAACTTTGCTCGATGAAATTCTCGATATCTCAAAATAATAGTGATAAGAAGTCTCCAATCTTTTCACTACCTAGTCACTGTCTTGAGAAAGGTAACTTTTCCTACGTAATCTTCTCTTCGTCTTCTTCTATTCATGATACAACTTGCTAGTCTTTTGTTGTATCACTATTTTTTGTAGATGATAATTGATGACTTTAATTTTCTATACATGTGTTCTTAATGGATTTTCTTGATTCATATTAATGTGAAATTTGTATTTTATCGTTTAGTATTTAATATTGAAATCTTATTATTCCTTTTTGTTTGAATATATTTTTGATGGCTACTCTTCACTATGTCGTAATATCTTTGTTCTTCATTTTCATTCTTTGTAACCCTATAGATATGAATGAGAGTACCTTATGTTCCATAGTTTGTGCTTGGTACTAATTTTTTAATCTGGTTAATTTAGATTTTATTAGGAATATGAATAATGTAAAGTGTGGTTGGACATATGAAAGGTTGGATGGTCAAGGGTCTGTAAATTATAGTTATGTAATTGGAGTGGATAAATTTATCCATTTTGCATAGTTGCAACAGGATCACATGAGCGGTAATAAAGTTAGATGTCCATGTAAGAAATTTCACAACTTTAGGTTTATGGATGTTGAAACGATTACTCATCACTTTTATAAATAAGGATTTGTTGATAAACATATTATCTGGAAACATCAAGGATAAAAAATATGATTGGTGAGATTTCCTGTGAGCAAGATTTGAATGGTGGTGCTGAACCTGAGTTAGGATATGATAATCCATACCATCAAATGATTTTAGAAACAGTTGGTCCTAACTTTCCCCAAGGTTCAAGTTGGAAATCTTTTGGCAATAATGAGCATGAGTCGTCTAATCCATTTTAACCTTCAATGGAGGAAGATCCTAATCCTAAGTCTAAAAAATTATATGCTATTGTATTTAACTATATTTTGTTTATTTCTGATTGTCAATCGAGGATAATTAGTTGTTGTTTCTACTTTTTAGTTTAGGATTTAAAAGGAAATAACTCTTATCTTTGAACTATGTGTGCTTAATTTCTTATTGTTATTCCTAATTAATTCTTTGAGAGACTTATTGTAATGTAAATTTTTTATCATTTGTTTGAATTTAATGACATTACTTGATAGTTATTGTTTAACAATCAGGTTTAGTAGCGTGACCGGAAGCACATAATAGATTTCATATAAACAAGCTCTTATAGAGACGATTTTCATATATCATCTTTGTTCCATATTATCTAATAACATTGTTATATATTTTTGTGGATATGGCTAGCGGAAGAGGTCGTGGAATGTCCTCAAGTATGAGTAATCCTGTTGTTCGTGTAAGCATTTGAACTATTCCCAAGCCCACTAGATTTTCTTCTCGAATATGTGGTACCCGGACAAATATTGTAATGTCAACTCAGAGAGTTAGCCCAATCATCTCTGAGACGCCTTTAGCAACACCAAATAAGAGTAACTGAATAGGTTAGAGTCTTTCTACCCACAACAATGTTCTGGAGACTTGAGGAAGTGTTGAGCTAATTAGGAAATCAGAAATTAATTTGCAAAATCATCGTGGCGGTCATGAAACTGCTGTTTGGACTCACATTGGTGGCTCTATTTCTTTTGGAGAACATCACAAGTAACTTGTGAGTATACATATATTCTACAAAACCTATAATTAACATATTCTCTTATATGATATGTATAAACGTTATTTCATTTGTATAATCTAGTAAAAAAGTCCGAGATCCCACACCAAGTGAGTTACATCTGCATGTTTATACACATGGACATGATGTAAAAACATTTTTTGGTGAACGTTCTCGATACATCCATGTATTTCTAAAACTTGGAGCTGTTTTGGTTCTTTCCTACTGCAATTTATGGTGCATTTTTTTTCCTTTTTGAAAGTGTGTTTGTTGCTGCTACTTTGTATAGTTCTAATGATCTTTTGGGACTTCTCGATGCGACTCTAGTATCGTTTTATAGAGAAACTACTGTCACTGTTTTGACGCTTTTTTGGTGCAATTTTAGTGTTGTTTTGGTGTGATTCTAGTGTTGTTTTTATGTGACTCTTGCTTCCAAAGGTCACTCACTGATGAACATAGAACGTGTTGGGATGGGGTGAGGGTGAGGGGGATTTCTCTTAATAGTTAGTTTTCATTGTTTGTGTGGTACAAGTCCCCATTAACATATAATTATTGACCACCAGGGAGTAGAAAAGAGTCAAAATTCCATTGTTTCATAATCATAAAACTCTGGGAACTTCTTTTACTAGTGTGAATATAATTATATATTGCTAAAAAGACAAACTTGAGATTAAAACTATTACACTTCTACTTGACACCTATTGTAATAAGCGATAGCTAATCTTGACATGATATCTTTTGGGGTGGATGTTGTTAGCAATTACTTGGCTATGCACTGTTTATTACCACACACAACAAATGATACACAAGATAGAGGTGCGTCTTTCATCAAGTACATGATTTGGTTTGATGGTATTGATAAATTCTCTGAGAGGGTATGCAAAATTCTAGACAAATGTGTAGACATCTAGAATTTCAAAAGGATACCTCATCTTGCACTCACATATACCAATGTGGGGTGGAAGCGATATTAGAGAGAGATGTAGTAGAGAGGAAAAAGGATTGATTTTATTATGAGGGAAAGCCCTCTATTTATACTACTAAATTTACATATCTGGCCAATGTAAGTGGCTGACATTTACTTTACACATGGCCTAATTATATTTGGCCGACACTAAAAACAAAATACTCACTATTTCTACTTTACATAATGGCCTCTTCTTTTTATTTCTGGCCGACACACACTATTTACTTTATGACTAAGAAGACAAAATACTTTTTACATAATTTGGCCTTTTATGGACAACACACTAACTTTCTACTTTATTTCTTTACATACTGGCCTTTAGTTTTACATATGGACGACACTACTCATTCATACTTTACATATGTCCTCATTCTAGCTGGACTTCAGGAATATAGTTATCTTCTCCATTACATTTTGTACATAGGTGATCTGGATACTTTTGTCCTATTAGTTTACAGTATCCGGTCATCAAGCGTGGAGAAATAAAATTTCTTCTGATAGCTCTTGTTATAGGTGTTTGTTCTGGCTTCAGTAAACTTAATATCCATTGTCGTACTTCTACCATATCTGCTGCCCTTATCTCTTTACAATTGGAGTATATCATTGTTTGATCTCTGTTGTAATAACTCCAGATTGCATTTTCATTTAAGTAGCTGTTTCATAACTCATTTAATATGGTAGCTATCCCAATAGTTCTTTGTTTGCATAAAAATCTGGTATATCCACCTTCTGTATTTCTTCTTGTATATCTATGTTTTCCGGTATTATCATATATCTAGTTAAATCTATCTTAATAACTTGTATTGTAGGTTTAATTTCTTCATATAATATTTCTGTCGTTGCTGAGTAGAACTTTATATAAAATAACGTTCCTTTAGTTATTCTTTTATATTGTAGAAATGCCTAATGTAGCTCAGGTATTTTAGCTACTTCATCTCCAGTTATAGTATATAGTGTGCTTCTTAGTCCGTAGTTGTAGCAAGTTGCTACTAGATTTGGATTTGTTCCTGGTTGTGCTATTAGTTTGTTGTATCCTTGTAGGTATTGTGTGATATAATTTTCGTGTGCATTCTTGGTATCTTTTGCTCTTGGGTTTAGGTTTAAAAAGGTTTGTATCTTGTATATATTTTCTATATACATTCTGGTAATGTGGTTATATGTTTGTTTTTCTGAATCTAGACTGGCTTTGTAGGTATTTATTTGTGGAGGGACGAATGTATCTTTTTGGGTATTCTGAGGAGTATATGGTTTTTAAAATAATTTATTCATGTTTATATTTGTGTATTTCACTTTAGTTTCCTCCTTTTTTGAAGGTTGTCCTGCTGCAGATGTGCTGGTTGTAGCTGCATTTAAACAAACATTGTTATGGGTTTTATGGAGTTTTCCATCGTCTCCCTTTAGCTCTGGCTGTTTTCCGTCTGCCGAACGACGTAGCTCCGCATGTTTATAGTCATGCTGCTGACTTATATTTTTCATCTTTTGTAACTCTTTATCCATACTGTCCACTTTCATAGAAATTGTAGTAATGGCTTTGAGTATTTCTTCCATCGTATCTTTTTCTGGTTCAATTTGGGTTCCTTTTTCTTGATAGATAGTCTGCAACAAGATTCTTGTTAGTCTTAATTACTTCAATTGTAAATGTAAAATTTAATATATTGAATACTAATCTCCTTATTTCTTTTGTTGTAACTGAATCTTCTAACTTTTTTGTTATCCACCATTTTACCTGTGTATTATCTGCTCTTACAATAAATTTATTGTAAACAATATATGGTTCAAATGCAAATAAACATTTATATAATGCGAATAATTCTTTTCTATTTATTTCCCATTTTATTTGTGCTTCTGTATAAGATCCTGAATAATATCTTCAATGGTGTTCTATTTTTTCCTTTTCATATTTGTATTTTAAAACTCCTCCATAACTATGATCACTTGAATCTGTTTCAACAATATAAGTAAATATTTTGTTTTCATCAGGAAAATAAAGTTTTGGTAATTTTTTTACATAAATTCTTAATATTTCTTATGTATTCTTTATCTTTATTGTCAGAATAGTATTCTACATCTTTTTTAAGTTTTTTATGTAATGGTTTTAAATGTTCTGCTAATTTTGCTAATTTTAAATGTGGTTTTGCATTTTTATTCCATTTCTATCTATTTGTATTCCAAGAAATTCTATCTGTGGTATCATAATTTCTGCTTTCTTTTTACTTAAGCTTATACCTGAGTGTTTAATTATATATATAAATTTTTCTAACAACCTTATATGTTCATATTGTGTTTTAGAATATAGTAATATATCATCTATATATACAATATAATTTTCTAACTGGTTAAAATAGTTATCCATAAAATGTTGATATCTACCTGGTGCATTCTTATATCCAAATGGCAATACATTCCATTCATGGAAACCTTGCGGTACTGTGAATGATGTTAGCTGTTTAGATTCTTCTTCTAGTTTTAGGTGATAAAATCCTGATTTACAGTCAAATTTACTAAAATAGTTATATCCTTGTATTTGTGTTATTTTTAGTATTTTGTTTGGTATTGGGTAATTTTATGTTTTAGTTTTAGCATTTTGATTACGATAATCTATGACCATTCTACTTTTACCTCCTTTTTGTTCACTATGTTTTATAACTATAAATGCTGGACTTGTAAGTTTGCCATTGCTTTCTTGTATATAATTATTTTCTAATAGTTCATCTATATGAATTTTGAATTCCTTTAAATCATCAAAGTTATATTTTAATTGTTTCTGTGTTATTATACTATTTTCATCTATTAGTTCAATTTTTACTTTTGTCTTATGTTTTTCCCATCCTTGTAATGGATCTTCATTGTATAGTTGTTCTAGTTGTTCATTAATTATTTTAACTTTATCTATTGTAAATATAATAATTTCTAATTGTGATATTTGTTTCTTATTTATATTTTCCATTTCTTGATTTATTTTTTCACTTCCTTTTATCCATTCTATAGGTTTTCGTTGTTTATTATTTACTCTTTTTGCTCCTATTTTGTTTCCGCATGGTGTAGTAAACCACCAATGTGTTTTTGTTATTACATGTGGGTAAAATTTATCTAAAAATGGCATTCCTAATAACATGTCTTTTGTCGTAAATTCAAAATTGTACATTTCTTCTATTGTTAATATTTTATCCCATATTTGAATTTTTAAATTTTTTGCTTTGTACTTAATCATACTTCCTTCATTATTAAATCCTGTTACTACCATAGGTGTTTTTAATTTTTCCCATTTCTCTTCTGGTAGACAATTATATTTACATATATTCATTTATGCTCCTGTATCTATCATAGGGGTATAATATTTGTTGTGATATCCTTCTGAAATAATTTTTGCAAGTATAAATATTTTCATTATTCATTTTGTTCTTTTTATAATTATTTTCTTATTTTGACAAGTTATTGTTAATTGTTCATTTTCTATATTGTACGGTTTAACTTTTTCTAGCCATTTTATACCTGATGAAATATTATGATTTCCTTGGTTTATTTTTAATGGTATTATTAAGGGTATTCCTCCTATAATTATTTCTTTTTCGGTTGTTTCTTCATTTATGTTTACTATCTCACTAGGTAATCCAGGGCATATGTGTCCTGTTTTTATAATTTCTTCTTCTAATACTAACTCTCTTATTATGTAATTTTCTTCTTGTCCTGTATTTATAATAATTTTATATTTTCTTTGGTCTATTATTCCTGTTATGAAATAATGATATGGTGTTATTTCTTCCTTATCTAATAAGTTTTGTGGGATTTCATAGTTTCTTTTAGATGTACTCATTCTTGATGAGGTAGCTCTTGTTAACGTATTTGGTACACTTGAAGTACTTAATCTTTCTTTTACAATTTCTAAATCTTCTTCTATGTCAATTTCTTTATAGCTATAGTCCTTATTGTCTATTACAGTAATAATTTTTTTGAAAGGATTTTCTATCTTTATTTTATCAAAAAAAAAAATTTGCTGTTATTTTATGTTTTGCTGTTAATATATATAAGTTTTTACATCTTGCTGTAAATATTTTACTGCCTGGTGCTAACTCTATTCCAGACATTTTCCAATAGAATACTAATGATTTATCTATATTTCTATCTGTTAATGCTACTGTATAATTGGCACTTATTATAAATTTAAATTTTTGGTATATTAAATTTCCTTTTACTGCACTTATTACGCTTTTTTCTATAAGGTGTATAATTCTATCATCTGCTAAATATATTTCAATAGGTGTATCTATTCCTTCTCTAAAACAAGCTTTTATTAATATTTTTGTTCCTCCTAAATGTCCATATTTTATTGGTGTTTTAGCTTTTATATCTTCTATGTTTCTTTATTTATTTTTCGTTTACTTAGTATAGGTATATATTCTTTTCCTCTTGCATATTTACAATCTATAATATGTTCTTTCTATATACCTTGGTGTTTCTGTTATTTTTATTTTTTTATCTATTAGTTGCTTAGATATATTTCCTATCCATAGTAATATTGCTTTATTTATATCTGTAACACAATTTAGATCTAAGAAATTATATTGTTCGTTTATTGGTTTTGGTGTCCAATTTTTATTTAATCTACTATTCCATATTGTGTTAGTTCTATCTGATTGCTGATAACTTTCTGTATAATAAGTTGGTGGTGTCCATCTAGGACTAATTCTATGACTATTTCTGGGACTATTGTCTGGAGTTTTAACTCTTGACGTACTAGGTCGATTTATATCTCCTGTGTTTATTTCTAATTTTTTCGGTTTATTTACCTATTCTAGAATTTCTGTGTATGTCTCACTTATATCACTTATTTCTTATTTTTGGTCTTATATTGTATCTGATTCATTTTCGTCTATTTCATTTATTTCAAGGTCTTCATTTAGTTTTTGTTCCATCTCTTTTATTTCATTAGTTAATTCTAATTCTTTTTCCTTTTCTATCTGTTTCTCTTTTTGTTTAGTTTCATATAATAATTTTAACCTAGCTAATTCTTTTTTTAATTCACTTATTCTTGTATTTTTTATTTCTTCTAAATGTTGTACTTCTTGTTTTGCTTGTATTTTATTTTTTCAATTTCTTTTGATTTGTCTATTTCTTCATTTTCTTTTGTTATTCTTATCATAGTTGTTAGACCATCTTCTAATTTTGCTGTTTCTTTTTCTAACATTAAATATAAATTATTTCCTATTTTTTTATATCGTCTTCCTAGGTTTGAAAATATTATTTTTATCACTAATCCATCTTGATTTTCATGTCGTTTCATCTACTGCAAACTCTTCTTTATTCATTATAATTTATAAATTATGTTATGTTGTAATTTATATTCAAGGTGATCTATTTGTATTTCTAACATAAATATAACTTTTCTTTGTGCTAATATTGATTTATTACATAATCCTGCTAACATGTTTTCTATTAATCTTTCTTTCCTATGTTGTAGTTCTTGTCTTTTTTCTTCTGTTTTTCTTATCAATTGTTTCCTATTTGTATTCTGTTTTTGAAATTATATTTATCAAATTATTTGTCTTTCGTACTTTTTTATGTATCTTGATTTTTGTTATTTTAGTTCCTTTGCTTCTTGTATTATTCATTTATATTTTTCTGTACAAAATTTTAAAAAGTTTACTTAATTTGTTTGGGTCTTTAATAAATTTTATCTTGTAAATATTATTACTTATTTTTTGCGAAATTTCAAGCCTTTTTGGTTTAATCATTATATTCTATTTTATCATATTATTTTATATTTTCTTTAGCTTTTACCCAATATTGTAAATACATATATTTTATCATTGATATTTGAATATATCTATATCGTCATATAAATCATTTATGTCATAATAAAATTCAACATACAAATTATCTTGTATATCTAATTCAGCCCAACCTTGAGTTGTTATTTCTATTATCTCATATGTTACTAATATATCATAAATTGATCTTTTTATATCTGTATTAAGATCCTTTAAAATATAGAGTATTAATATCTTGTAATTAACATCATCATCCAGTAGATAAGTATTCATTTTAATTATTTAATATCTTGTAATTAACATCATCATCCAGTAGATAAGTATTCATTTTAATTATTTCCACTTTCACTAAAATAACATTATTAAGACATGATAAACAATTATAATCAACAAGAGATTATCAAGAATAAATAGATTTAGCTACTCATGAACATAAGTGAATATATCTGTTCTTGTAGATTTGTTATCTCTGGATTTTCCATATCTTATTTTTTGTGAACCAGCTCTGATACCAATGTGAGGTGGAAGCGATATTAGAGAGAGATGTAGCAGAGAGGAAAAAGGATTGATTTTATTATGAGGGAAAACCCTCTATTTATACTACTAAATTTACATATCTGGCCAATGTAAGTGGCCGACATTTACTTTACACATGGCCTAATTATATTTGGCCGACACTAAAAATAAAATATTCACTATTTCTACTTTACATAATGACCTCTTCTTTTTATTTCTGGCCGACACACACCAGATCTTTCATAAATTTTGCATAGCCGGACATTTGTTCTAGAGCTTCTACCAAAGGGACATTGATAGAGAGCTGCTTCAACATTGTTATGAAGCACCGGTATTTACCATCCTGGGTCTTTTTCACTAATCTCTAAGGGAAGGGTGGTGGTGGCCTAGGCATGGGAATTACCTTGATAGGTACTTCTGCATCTTTTCCATTACTTCCCTCTGCTTCACCACTACCCTTTACCACATTATCATTATCCTTTCTCACATTTTCCTCAGTAGATGGAATAGGTGGTTCAATGGTTTGCCTACCACCCCGAGTAGTGATTGCCATACAGTGCGCATCTTTCTTTTGATTTTGGATAGTGTTGCTAGGAAGAGTGCCCGGTTGCCGTGTGTTCACTGTCACAGATAATTGGGCCACTTGCGATTCGATCTGTTTAATCAAAATTGCATGTGTATCAACTTTTTGCCCAATACTAGCTAAATCACACCTCAACTCTTTAATGTGTTCATCACTAGTGTCGAACCTCCTCATCATTTTATGCAACATATCCTCAACTCGCGCCATACTATCTCCACCATCCCTAGGAGTAACTTCACAATTTTGAGGAGGAACATAGGGTCCATTCCTGTCGTTTCTATTACCATAGTTACCCCTGTTGAAGTTGTTGTCGCGATTGTAGTTTCCATCTCGGACATAATGACCCTCACGATTGTAGTTACCATAGTTCCGACCTTGGTTCCCTTGACCTTGGCGCCAATTCTCCTGATTAGAGCCTTGGGCACTTGGTTGGAAACCCCCCATCAGTTCATTTACTACATAGGAATCCTCCTCATAATAACATTCATCATTTGGAGGTGGTGGTTTAGCCAAGTAGTTGACTTCATTTATCTTTTTTGCACCCCTAGTGACATGTTTTAGTACCAACCCAAGCTCAGTTCTCATCTGAGCCATTTCTTCACGAATCTCATCTGTGGCTGGGTTGTGAGTGGACTGCACTGGGAAGGTGTTTCTTCCTTTATCGAACTTCCTAGTACTCCAAGCTTTGTTATTTCGGGAGATTTTCTCTAATTTTTTAGCAATCTCAGCATAAGGGCATTCTCCATAAGATCCACCTGCCATAGTGTCCAACACCACTTTGTTGTTATCATTCTGTCCCCGATAGAAGTATTCCTTCAGTGACTCGTCATCTATACGGTGATTTGGAACACTTCTCAAGAATGAGGTGAATATTTCCCAAGAACTACTAACTGACTCTCCTGGTAGTGCCACAAAGTTGTTCACTCTGTCTTTGTGGTTTAGTTTCTTGGAGACCGGATAGTAGCGTGCTAAGAAGACATCTCTTAATTGGTTCCAAGTGAAGATTGAGTTGTATGGGAGCTCAGTGAACCATATAGCAGCCTCTCCCATCAGTGAGAGAGGAAACACTCTGAGACCTATTACATATAGATCCAAATCAGGCCTCCCCACACAACTTTTACACACTGCCCTTACCTTAGCTATATGGGCATGTGGATCCTCAGAAGGTATCCCTGAAAACAACCTCTGGCAGTAAGCATTTGCATCAGGCTACTAGTTACCACAAAAGTGTGGCCTGTGGGTAGAGGGGGCAAGACAAGTGGCCCATCTGAGTCTGCTATGTTATCATACCCTCAGTAGTATGTTTGGGGCCGTGGAACGGGATTTTGTCCCCTCTGTTGATGTTCACCCAGAGCATAGGGTAACATCTGACCATGAACATCAACCGGAGATGGGACGTTCTGGTTCGTATCCTCATTATTTATTCCCAAGCTTCGATTCATATTGCGCAGTGTACGCTCTAGCTCGTGATCATAGGGAAACAAGGGTTCTCTTCCCCTCAGTGTATTTGGCATACAAGGAGGATGTTCTGAAGAGAAATCAAAAACAATAAAACAAAGTAAAATTTGATACGCTCAAACTTACTTCTCAAATAAGAAGTAAAGCGGTCGTGTCAAGTAAATAACCCAACTAGTGAGGTTGGGATCGTTCCCACGAGGAAAATAGTCTAGACTTAACTTCAACCTATTATTACTATTGTTTGGTTAATGACTTCCTTGGATAGTAAAAACAATAAAGGGGGGTCTCTATTTCTAAATGAGTGAAAATAAATAACGAACTTGATAGAGACACTTAACAGCTTTGAATGTTGGGTTTTAATCAATTAATCAAAGTAACTAGGGTTTACGTGTTCCCCACAGGTTCATAACTTGATAATTCTAACTATAACAATTCTTTCCTAGTATCTTGCATGCAAAGTGATAAGTTATGTATTTCTAAATCCTTGGTCCGGCATCTAGAAAATCTCACTCCGCACCTTGCTCCGGCTACGTGTGTTGCTATCCTAACCCTTATCCTTACCTCATATTAAGCATCGTATTCGATATTTGACTAAGTTATTACCTCGTACCAATCAATACTAGCCTATTAGATAGTATACACTAAATCTATGTTAATAATTCTTTTCCTATTATCTACCTCCTTGGTCCGGCAAGTAGCATTAAGGCGAGTTCTAACGTTGGCCATCCGTTAAAAAGACTTTTAAGCGAAAGAATTATTAATACATGCAAGACACTAATCCAGAATTGTTATTTAGTTAGGATTTATCTCATTATTTGCCTATGGTTCCCACAACCCTAGTTATGGAGTTTAGTTACTCATAGCCATAAACACAATATTCAAATATATTAAATACGAATTCATGTACTTACTTCAATGAGAAAGAATAAAATCCACAGTTTGCTTGATTAATATCCAAAAATCACTTGCAAGAATCTCAAAATCCAACACTAATACACAAAGTCTAAAAATCTGATGTCTAATCCCATAGAGTCTAACCTCAAAAATGAGGTTTTTCGAACTATTTATAAAAAAAACAAAAACCTAATTAAACAAGGATTCTAATTGCTGGAAATCTGCCAAAACGCGGCTGGGTCAACGGACCTCGCGACGGACCGTCGTGGTCACGACGGACCGTCATGGACTCCATCCTCCCATACTTGTGCAATTTCTTCTACTGCTATCTTCATTCCCCTCGACGGCAAGTATGACGGATCGTCATAGGCACAATGGTCCGTCGAGGGTCTTCGTTCCAAAACACTTCAACTCTTGGAATCAGGGTACTGGGATAACTTCTCTGAACTTTACGACGAACCTGCTGGGCAGACCGTCATAGCCACGACGGACCGTCACAAGCTTCGTAATCCCACACTTGGTCAGACTTCCCCATCTTCCTTCATCAGCTGCACTACGCTGCCACCTACGGACCGTCACAAGGACGACAGACCGTCATAATCTCCGTAGGTGGTCTCTTCTGCAGTTCTTCGCTCAAAATTTGCGCATTCAGCTTTGGACAGATTTCCTGTAAAACAAAGAGAAACTTATATAAAAATTAGAACAAAAAGTCTTTTGGACACACTAAACTTAAGGAAAAAGTATTAATAATACCGTGAAACCACGGTATATCAACCCTAGCTGATGTTGATCCACCATTTTCGTTCACATGAGCTTGAACCCGCTGATTATTCTGGTTGACAATACTCTGAGCCAACATCTAAATGGAATTCTTGAATTCAGCATTGGAGACTTACTGATCTCGGACTGGAGGAGCTCAGTTTGCATTCTTGGCATTCACATTCTTAGCATAAGCGCTACGAGGAAGCATTATCTCAAAAATAGAATGTCGAGTTAGAAATGAGTTAGATTATACCTTACGCACGATAAGAGTAACAAGGAAGTGAAGTTTTTTCCTAGAACACTTCATAATCTCCCTCTCAATAGATGTGGTGCACTTCACACCCATGAAAAGGACTCTACTTAGTGCGACTTATCAGAAATCCTAGGACTCTTAAAATTTTGTCAGTCCTAGGAACATGAGGACTCACAAACTATTAGAACTGACAGAATGACCAACTATCTATGAATATGACATGTAAGAGTGTCGTATCCTACATTAATGACACAATGTAGTAACAAGTATATATTACTACATGAAAAGTACAATTTTTGGGTGAATATGCATAAACAAACATGATATTATGACGAGTTTAAATATATGAGATTTAAATCAACATTTAGGCATTTAAAGGCTTAAAGAAACAATGACATGTAAACCATAAGATATGGTAAATTGTCACGACCGGGGAGCACCCCCTAGAAGTAAGATGGCGTACTTGACCTCGCGGAGGTCTTATACAAGCCCATAGTTATCATTCATTGCATTGTCAAAGTAAATTTGGCGGAAAATTTTAAACTTTTCATAGCACATCATATGACAGAAATTTCACTTCATATATATAAAATAACATAAGTACATATCTAAACTCTAGTCTCTTTTCTCATCCTAGACTCAACATCATTAGAGTGTATTAGGGACACGACCCTTACAACAAAATCATAAGTATATAATTACAAGACTAAATACATAACTTGACATAGGACATACTTGAATCTTAAGGATTCCTTTTGCTTGAGCTTGGGAAACATATAACAAGATCCTCAACATCTAGACATCCTTTTAAGCGTCCATAACCTACAGTTTGAGTAAAAAGTAAAGAAGAATGGAGTTATTACAAGAATGCACTAAGTATGGAAACCATGCAAAAAAATGCATTTAAAAGGGAAATTTTACTTGAAATCATATTTCATACCTTTTTGTGAAAACTTCATAAAACCTTTATACAATAAACATTATATCATTTACATACTTCATATAGGCATATTCAAAGGCCAAATATCATATAAAATCATGCATATAATTTAAGGCATTTTAGAGTCACATTACGGTAAGAACTTTCACATTACGGTAAGAACTTTCACATTACATCAGGGACACCCTGTATTGCTGAATAGAGCACCTACGCTGCATAGATTAGGCATACAGGCATTCCAGCCCGTTTTAGTGGAGGGGCGCGCTATTTGTTTACATCCATTAGTTTGCAAGGGATTCAATGCCGATTTTGATGGAGATCAAATGGATGTTCATGTACCTTTATCCTTGGAGGCTCAAGTAGAGGCCCGTTTACTTATGTTTTCTCATATGAATCTTTTGTCTCCGGCTATTGGGGATCCCATTTCCGTGCCAACGCAAGATATGCTTATTGGACTCTATGTATTAATGAGCGGAAATCATCAAGGTATTTGTGTAAATAGATATAATCCATGTAATCGCAGAAACTATCAAAATCAAAAAAGAAGTGACAATAGTTACTATAAGTATACGAAAGAACCCTTTTTTTGAATTCCTATGATGCAATTGGGGCTTATCGGCAGAAACGAATTCTTTTGTTTACAATGACTTCTTTTTCTTAACTCATTAACCTTCCAAGTAACCCTCTAGTAATACTTTGTGGAATCAATCATGTTAAAGCCACAAGGAAATCATACATACATTCTAAACAATTCATCACATACCATCATAGAAGTATAGCACACCACAAGACACCTTCAAGTCTAAGACCTTAAAAACATTACAGTGAACCATAGTCAATGACCTTACTCACAATCCTATTCCAAGTCTACTAGTGCAATTTAAATGTGAAGCCCCATAATCTCACACATGCTTAGTAAACTTATTATAAGACCATAAGCATCAAAACATGTATTTTACACTTCAAGCATACAACTATAATCAACTATATGCAACTCAAGTAGAATCTTCATTCACATAGTCAATAAACCCAACATTTGACATATAAGAAAGGACCTCATCATATAAACAAGACTACAAAGTCATGCATATGAAACATATACATAGACACATGCGTTAGAACACCTTCCTAGGACATCCCTCAATAGCCACTTGTGCAATGCATAGGTGAAGTCTCATTCCTCCACCTACACTAGGAAACTACCTTTAGGTTATCCTAGTTAGGGTCCTTACTTTACTTCCATTATTTACTTTACTTTAGGGAAACTATAACCTTAACTGACACTATTACCATGGGGTCTACATTAAATTTGGTGTTGTAGAGTCTTAAATAAAGAGAAGGTGTTCTTACCTAGCAAAGGTAGAACATTAACACATGCTAGCATACTAAGTGAAATAACTTGCTAGATCCTATGTGGCAAGCATAGTTATGGAACTAAGCGATATACATAACCCTCTACATGCTCATTAGCATTGAAGCCTCATATCATGAGAAACCATGGGTGAATCTTCCTCAAGGAAAGTCAACACCTCATGTGGAACCATAGGTGAACGTTCCTCCAAGGGAAGTTAACACTCTTTGAGAACCCAATGGATAATCTTCCTCCAAGGAAAGCCAACACCTCTCATTTTCAAGTTCACTCGGTGCTAAGCTAAGTTTCCTTTATTAAAAGCCTTTATTAACATTTCTTATAAAATGTAGGCTTTAGAAGATTGACTCCTCATATCTTAGCTCATAGGTCATAGATAAAAGTTCATCAACCTAAATCATGTGAGAAACCCTTTCAAATGGACATAGCATATGTAAGCACCTATCTAGTTTAGGGTACACTTGACACACCTTTCAAGGTTCATCCATTGACTAGATTATCATACATGTGCGTGTGCGTATACATGTGAGAAACATTCACATAACACAATAAGGTCACACTTAATCATACTTTAAATATGCATATAATACATGTTCATCACTTAACCATACATTCATATTCATAACATATATAACCAAACCTAGGAACTATCCTATCAAGGCACACAATTGTAATACATAGACAAAGTCCCATACCCTTTCCCATACTAGTACACCTATCAATTCATCCTTGTTAATGGAATACATAACATGCTTCTGTGACACATACTTTACATACATGGTAGTAGACACAAGTGCTCATGAGAATACATTTCATTAGACACCATGAACCTACACTACTTGTAAGCATGCATGAAGTGTGAGTGTGTGTACAATGGTCAACAAGATCACACAATGGCTATCAGCAACACATTGAGACATCCACCATCTTAAGTCCACAATACACATTAAAGAATATACCACACAACATAATTTAGCATAGGAAACAAGCTAACTACAACACTTGTACTCAAGACTTTTAACCATGGCTAATCACATTCATGTAGGGGTATGTAGGTGAGGGGACATCAACCATAACAACTCATCAATGGAAGCACCTAAACCTTTCCCTAACATAATTATACACATGCTTATAGAATAGTCATACAACATAAATCACAACTTGAATAGGAGACTAGGCATAGACTTCAAACTTGGTGATCATCACCAACACACATTCACAATATAATTGCCTTCAAGGACATGATCAAATCACATATATATTGACAATAAAGTAAACACCTCCACAATAGGTGGACCATACCACACAATGCCATACAAGGCTTCATCAACTCTCAATATTATAAGAAAGTAAAAGAGATAGGCATTCTTACCGATTTCTTACCCTTTGATCATCCTTGATCAGTACTCCTTTTTCATCAACAATTAATATATAGGGAAGTATCTAAATGTACTTTAATCATACAAGAAACCATGTATAAACCAGTACAAGACCATGCTACAAACTAGTACAATACATCACCAATATACTAGAAAGTAAAAGGACATAGATCATTAACCAAATTCACTTGCATTGATCTTCCATGATATATATCAATAGAATCAATCTAGGGAATTAACTAAAGACATAAAAATCAAGTATAACTCATGCTTCATCTACCATAGAAACAAGATCACATCATGTATTGCAACATCCAATCTATAGGCTAGAAGAACCTAGATCAATCCTTAACAAGACTCCTTTACTTTGATCATGAATGATTCAAACCAAAAATTCATCAATAACATAAAAATAAGGCATTAGTTAAATAAATAATAACTTAAACGAAATCCTACTACAATTTCCATAAACTCCAGATTACAGTGAGCATGCTACATTAGGAATCCATGGAAGATAGAAGAACATAGTCTAATCAAACCTTGATCCACATTGATCAATCACAAAAAATTCACCATCAATATACAATAAAAATATTAGATATAAGCAATTTAACTTGCTAGAATCATAATTCAATCAATACCAAAGTCACGATCACAATGTCCATACATTGGATAATTTAAGAGTTGAAGGGGATATGGGTTCATCATGCAATTGGATTGAAATTCACTTTTTATTCAGTACATTATATCAAATTATCATGATTAAGCCTTTGAAAACGTTTCGAGAAAGAACCCATGTCTAGATTGAAGAAAAAGAGATTTGATCGTAAAACTTCTTTGAAAACATTGAAGGGAACTCTCTAGATGGAGGATTTACTAGAGATAAAGGATCACCATACCTTAATTAGAATAAAACCTCTAAAACTTGATCAATAATACATGGAAATCCAAGCTCCAAGCTGTTCTTGAGCTTCACCTTCAATGGAGGTTCTAGAGAGAGTTTTGCTTGGGACGGAAATCTAGTTTTTGTGAATTCAATTGGGAATGGAGTTGTCATATTTTTGATCACTTAAATACAACCAAAATAACCAAATAAACCAAATAGGATCAGTTTAGCACGTGAAGTGAATAAATGAAACAACGTGCATGGCTTTTGTTGCAGGCAGCATCAACGAGCACAGTCGTTAGGGCTTCGTCTAGTCGACGAGCCATTTTGTTGCTTCGTCGTTTGCGAGTGCAACTGTTTCCAGAGAGGATAAGATCACACGTCTAAATTTTGAGCAATGCCTTCCATCGACGGGGCGTCGATTGAAGGATGAGGCGTCATTTGAGCTTGTCGATTGAGACTCCCAAGGCAGTGTCTCGACAGCCTGTGGGTCCTCCTTGAGGGCTTCTTGCAAGGACCTTGGGGAGTCGTACCCGGAACTTTAGAACATAAATATAAACCTTAACATCCATACAAGTTTCACCCGAAACAAATACGTAAAACATCTCAAGACACACCATAACAAACATGCACATCTTAAGAGCTATCATTCGAGCGTCTTGGACGTTCTATGACGTTTGACCTCTAAAATTGGTGAAACTCAACATACTAACTATAAAAATCATTATTACTCATATAAGGACTTCATAAGCTAATGACACGCATGTAAGCACATGAAAACATCTAAGGCCTCTATGGTGACTAGTCGTTGAACGTCTTGGTCGTCCTTTGATGTTTGACTTACAATTGAATTCAAATCACCCATATATAATTCAAAACACTTAATTAACATTTTATAAATATTTTAGGAAAAAAGAGGCTCTATACATCCTAACTCATTTTGGGGGTCTTACAATATCCCCCCACTTGGGAACATTCATCCTTGAATGACACTTAGAACACTTTAATCACAACAAGGACTTCAATGCATCATAGAGAAGATACAACAGTAATAACATCATCATATAGAAGTTAATGCACCAAACTTAAAAGGAACACAACTTCAAACCATTTAGCACTCAATGCAACACAAGCAAGCAAAACCTTTATTCACTCACTCTTTAATGCATCAAATATAGGATCTTATCATGTTCATACAAGGAACATCCTTCTCCTAATCATAACATGGTCATTGCACTTCATTTTATCAAGATATCATCATGTAATATCACACAAAGGTAGATTCCAACAACACTCAACAAACTACTAATTAGACACTCATACTTCAATGCACATAGACTTGTGAATTGAATCAACAAGGATCTATATTAGTTAGACCTAGTGCCATGAGGGTCATAATAAACCATACCATGCTTATTAGTGTCCATGGAGGAATATCCTTCTTCTCAACACACTTACATGTCTCATGAGTTCATAGGCAAGCAATGCAAATAGGTCTATTCATGTTAAATGAGAATTTCTCAACTTTTAACCCTAGCATGCTCATAAGTTTGTTCCTAATGAAGTCAAAATGGCAATTCACACCACACACATCACAACAATAGGAAGTCATTTCACATATTTCAATCTCTAGCATAACACTAGCTTCATCAATATGCATAATTTAGGGGAAAGTCTTCAAAATTTATAGACACACACAGGACAATATCTAAACATGCCTTCACTTTTCAAAAGTGAGCCTACAATCATGCTTTCCTCACCGTAAAAGTCACATAGTTTTCAAGAGATTCATCATTTTTTAATTGAAAGAGGCTCAATTTACCATTATAAGGCTAAGCATTACACATTAAGAGTGACTTCAAACATGTTTTTTACCTTATATCATGAAGTTAAATGCACAAATAGCATATCAAGACGCACAATAAACATGAAAAAAGCATGATGTTAATCAAAATTTCCTTTCAAGTACTTTAGAATCATCAAAATGCACTTAAGATAGGGGCAATAAGGACATATCAAACATATACAGGTCATGCAATTCATACTTTAAACAAGACTCCTATCATGAACAAGCTTCTAGGAATTCTTTAGTTTCAAGCTCAAGTAAGAATAGGAGAACAAGGTAGAAATATCTATACCCTTACTACTCACATCACCATCCCCCACTTAGGGTAAACCTAATTAAGAGCACTAAACCCAATCTCAAGAGGATCTTTACTTAAGAACCTTCATTATTATCACTTAAAAAGTGATTACCACTTCAGAAAGAATTACAGTAAGTCAATATAGGAATACCAAAGGCATACTACACCTTATCATCGTAGACAAATCATCCTCCAATTGTCAAGTTAGGTCATACTATCCAACCACATAAGGTTTCAATTATACCATGAACATCAAAGGTCACAAAACATTAGGGGAACAATAGAGGAGACTTAACCATAAGGCTTTTTTCTTTTCTATGAACATTACAGTAAAGTAACTTCTAGTCCAATCAAACCCACATCATCACCCTACCAAGATAAACATGCTACCCTTACTTCTACGATCAAGTCTATAGAAAATACTCCAATCCAAACAAAGCAACACATATACTTAGGAAACATGCACAATGTGATATTTACTACATTCTTCGAACTATTTCAAGTCTAAACCATATCATAAGACTCTCATCATGCAAAGTCATATAGTAGCATGCCAATCCAAAAAAAGACTCATTTTTAACCATAACAACTTCGAGCGTGTTTTAACCATATCATGACATATATTCCACAACATAACATGTTATTTCACATAATTCTCATATATAGTCACAAAGGACATCATATCATCAAAAGATACCAAAATTCACCTTCACACATACTCATGAAACTATAAAACAAAGATAAGTATCAAAACTCACCTTTTCTCCCTCAAGCATAGAGATACCATCTCGTCTAAGCAATCACATCTAAAAGACTACCGAACAAGAAAGCATAAGAGATAGATCTTATAGAGTTAAAATCTAGGGCATGACAAGAGAATGATGAAAAAGGGAAAATCTATCATAATAGAGACTCTCGCTCATAGATGTGACGCGACTCACCACCGATGATTGAGACTCTACTAGATGTGGCAATATAAGACTTTGGACCCTAAAACCACTTTCATAAACCTCATGATATGATACCACGTTTGTCACGACGGGAGAGCACCCCCTAGAAGTAACATGGCGTACTTGACCTCTCAAAGGTTTTATACAAGCCCATAGTTATTATTCAACACATCGTCATAGTAAATTTAGCAAAACTTTTAAACTTTTCATAGCACATCATATGCTAGAAATTTCACTTCTTATATATAAAACATCATAAGTACATATTTTGACTCTAGTCATTTTTTTCCATCCTAGACTCAACATCATTAGAGTATGTTAGAGACACGACCCTTACAACATAATCACAAGTATATAATTACAAGACTTAAAACATAACATGACACAGGACATCCTTGAATATTAAGGATTCCTTTTGTTTGACCTTGGGAAACACATAACAAG
Source organism: Solanum chmielewskii (assembly GCA_027704785.1). Lineage (NCBI taxonomy): Eukaryota > Viridiplantae > Streptophyta > Magnoliopsida > Solanales > Solanaceae > Solanum > Solanum chmielewskii. Next base: position 36,717,234 of record JAKWIX010000324.1, on the reverse strand, counting down.
CTCCTTAACATAAAGACTGCTTTTAAGCATCCATAACCTACACTTTGTGTAGAAAGTATAGAAGAATGTAGTTAGTAAAAGAATGCACTAAGTATGGCAACCATGCAAAAACATGCATTTAAAAGTGACATTTTACTTCAAATCATGTCTCATGCCTTTTTGTAAAAACTTCCTAAACCCTTTATAAAATAAGCATTATATCATTTACATACTTCATATACGCATATTCAAAGTCCAAACATCATATAAAATTATACATATAATTCAAGGCATTTTAGAGTCACATTACTTCACATTAAAGTAGACTTTCTTCTCTTTACAGTAACTTCTTTTTTTAACTCATTAAAACCTTGCAAGTAACCCTCTAGTTATACTTTGTGCAATGCATCACATTAAAGCCACAAGGAAATTATACATACATTCTACATAAGCCATCACATACCATTATAAAAGTATAGTACACCACAAGACATCTTTATGTCTTAGATCCTAAAGACATTACAGTGAACCATAGTCAATGACCTTACCCATAATCCTATTCTAAGTCTACTAGTACAATGTACATGTGAAGAACCATAACCTCACACATACTTAGTAAACTTATCATAAGAACGTAAACATCAAAACATGCACTTCACACTACAAACATACCACTATAATCAACTATATGCAACTCAAGTAGAATCTCATTCACATAGTCAGTAAACCCACCATCCTACACATTAAGAAAGACCTCATCATATATAAAAGACTACAAAGTCATTCATAATAAACATATACATAGACACATGCATTAGAACACCTTCCAAGGACTTCCCTCAAGATCCACTTGTGCAATGCATAGGTGAAGTCTCATACCCCCACCTACACTAAGCACCTACCTTTAGGTTATCCTAGTTAGGCTCGTTACTTAACTTCCATCGTCCATTTTAAATTAGGGAAAATAAAGCCTTTATCGATACTAAGATCATGGGTGCTACATGGACTTTGGTGTTGTAGATCCTTACACCCAGGGAAGGTGTTCATACCTAGCCAAGGTAGAACATTAACACATGTTAGCATACTAAGTGAAATCACTTGCTAAATCATATGCGGCAAGCATAGTTATGGAACTGAGAGATATACTAACCCTCTAAATCATAACATGCTTCATAGACACATATATTACATTCATAGTAGTAGACACAAGTGCCTGCTCCATCAATTCCCTATGATCGACATGTATGACTTTAAGCAGTAACTTCTCTAAATTTTGATAATAAAAAGATTATCTGTCCAAAGAAAATTGAACCTACATTACTTGTAAGAATGCATGAAGTGTGAGTCTGTGTACAATGTTCAACATGATCACATAATGGCTATCAACAACACATTGAGGCAGCCACCCGCTTAGGACAACAATACACATTAAAGCATAGACCACACAACATAATTTAGTATAGGAGTCAAGCTAACTACAACACTGGCAGTCAATCACACATTCATGTAGGGATATACAGGTAAGGGGACATCAACCATCATAACTCATCAATGGTAGCACTTAAACCTATCCCTAACATAAGTATACACATGCTTATACAATAGTCGTTCAACCTAGATTATAACTAGAATAGGAGACTAGGCATAGACTTCACATTGGTTGATCATCACCAACACACATTCAGAATATAATTGCCTTCAAGTCCATTATCACATCACATATATATTGACAATAAATTAAACACCACCACCATAAGTAGAGCATACCACATAATGTCATACAAGGCTTCATCAACTATCAATACTATAAGAAAGTAAAAGTGATAGGCATTCTTACCAATTCCTTACCCTTTGATCATCATTGATCATTACTCCTTTTCCATAAACAATTCATATATAGGGCAGTAGCTAAATGTACTTTAATCATAAAAGATACCATGCTACAAGACAATGCTACAAACTAGTACAATGCATCTCCAATATACTAGAATGTAGAAGGACATATATCTTTAACCATATTCACTTGCATTGATCATCAATCATATTTCATCAATAGAATCAATCTAGGGAAGTACCAAAGTACATAATAAAGTATAACTCATGCTTATCTACCCTAGAATTAAGATCACATCATGCACATTACAACATCTATTCTATAGACAAGAAGAACCTAGATCAATTCTTACCAAGACTCCTTTACTTTGATCATGAATGATTCATACCCAAAACTCATTAATAACGTCAATATAAGGCAGTAGTTAAAGAAATCATAACTTAAATAAATTCCTACTACAATACCCATAAACTCGAGATTACAGTGAGCATGCTACATTAGGAATCCATGGAAGATAGAAGAACATAGGCTAATCAAACCTTGATCCACATGGAACACTCACTAACAATTCACATCAATATACAATATAAACATTTGATATAAGCAATTCAACATGCTATAATCATAATTCAATTAATACCATGTCACTATCACAATGCCCATACATAGGCTAATTTAAGAGTTGAAGGCGACATGAGTTCATCATGTAATTGGATTGAAATTCACTTTATATTCAGTACATTATATCAATTTAACATGATTAAGACTTTGATAATGTTTCAAGAAAGAACCCATGGCTAAATAGAAGATGAAGAGATTTGATCGTAAAACTTCTTTGAAAACATTGAAGAGAACTCTCTAGATGGAAGATTTACTAGCGATGAAGGATCATCGTACCTTAATGTAGAAGAAAACATCTAAAACATGATTAATAACCCATGGAATTCCAAGGTTCAAGTTGTTCTTGAGCTTCACCTTCAATGGAGGTTCTTGAGAGAGTTTGGTTTGGGAGGGAAGTCTATTTTTGTGAATTCAATTAGGAATGGGGTTGTCATCTTTTTGATTAGTTAAATACATCCCAAAAATAACTAAATAAACCAACTAGGGTCAGGTTACCAAGTGGGTTTAATTTATCATTCACCCCTTCAATGAAACATAGTGCATGGCTTTTGTTGCAGGCAGCATCGACGAGCACAGTCGACGGGGCGTTGTCTGGTCGATGAGACGTCATGTTGCTCTATCATTTGCGACTGCAACTACTTTATGGGAGGATAAGCTCACACTTTTAAGTGTCAAGCAATGCCTCCCATTTACGGAGCATCGATTGAAGGATGAGGCGCCATTTGAGCTCGTCGATTGACAGTGCCAAGGCAGTGTGTCGACAACCTTTGGGTCCTCCTTGAGGGATTCTTGCGGGGCCCTTGGGGAGTCGTACCCATACTTTTCCAACGTATATAAAAACCTTAACATGTTGAAGACCATCCATAAAAGTTTCACTCAAAATGAACGCGTAAAACATGTCAAGACACACCATGACAAACATGCACATCTTAAGGGATAACTTTCGAACGTCTTGGATGTTTAACCTCTAAACATCATGAAAATTAGCATCGTACCTATAAACATCATTATTAATCATATAAGGACTTCATAAGCTAATAAAACACATATAAGACCATGAAAACATCTAAATCCTCTTTAGTGACTAGTCGTCAAACATCTTGGTCGTCCCTTGACGTTTGACTTCCAAATGACTTCAAATAACCCATGCATACTTTTAAGCACACATGCTAACAAGATTACAGGCACAAATGAGGCTCTATACACCCTAACTCATTTTGGGGTCTAATATAAACACATTTAAATTGAGAGACATAAGATCTCTTGAAGAAATTATACTTATAGTGAGATATTAGCTTTAAACGACAATAAGTCCATGAGATCTATACCGTGGAATTTGGCATATCCCTCATATAGGAAGAAGGGAATTCTACTCGCCAAGGTAGAGTCCATACAGATCATATTTTGCAAAAGTAGATCCACTAGCTAGGATATTTAAGACAATCCTACGGGGGCGTGCAGTTAGGGACAAAAGGTTGATAATAGACACTACCCTATTTGAACCTCCTTCTCAAAGTCATTTCACTGCTAAGTCTAAATCCCAATGAAATAAGTAAAAGTAAAATATTAGTACAACATTGGAAATACAATGATCAATACCACTTTTGCATCTTCAAAAATCAAAACATAGAGTAGTTCCTTAAAATACAACTTTAGCAGAAGTGAGAAAACCTTTCCACCAACCTGAATTCATATGTGAGAAATACCTTCACAGATTATGATCATTGACATGGATAATTTTGTCTAAAATCATCCTATCTTCATAAAAATCTTTTTCATAAGACATGCCTAACCTTCTAAAATTTATAGCTTATAGATTCATGGGTTCCACAAAGGTTCTTGTTTGAAAATCATGAATCATGAATGATTCAAAATAATTTCAACTTAATTTTATGCATTTAAGATTAAATAATTCATTAGTAGATTTACCCAACAATAAAAATCAGAATTGGATGAAACCCATGTAGAATTAAGATCTCTAATTAGATCAATTGAGCTTTAGATGGAGAAACTAAAAACCATGGGGACCCCATGGAAGAATGTACTCCATGGTTGAATACCCAAATACCTTGATACTTAAAGCCACAGTCCAATGGTGAATTGATTTCCTTGAATAAACCCTAGCTTTTTCTTCTTCCTTCAATTGGGAGAGAATTTGGGAGATGAATTTGGATGAGTTTTGAAAAGTAGGAGAGTGGGTTTCAAGTGGGTTGTTTTAGCACTCAAAATCTTTATATATGGCTTAGAATATAAGCAAAAATGAGATAGTATATGTCATGTCCCGAGACGCGCACATGGGTCTTAGGACCACAAGTGATTCCAAGTTAACCTGTTGGCATGATTATGAGCATACTAAACATAATAAATTGATTCGGAAGCTAAATCATAATTTAAAATGAAATTATGGGGAATACCCATATTCTATAACTAAGATATTTGAAACTGATAAGTTAATACAAAGATAATATTAACTCGATACCAAGCTGAAACTAACTATGTCTAAATATAAGCCTCTAACTAACTAGATATGCTGGGACAAGCCTAAACTGACTCTAGAAAAAACAAAAATGAAATGAGTAAAAGTACTAAAAATAGGCTAATGAATATTTTCCTCGGAGAATGAGGACTCACCACTGATTCTGCTGATCTAGAGATCAGGAATCGATCTAAGCGTGATTTGAATGCTGGGAACCTAAACCTACATCACGAGAAAATGTAGGGCATGTATGCGTCAGTACTTGAAAAGTACTGAGCATGTAGAATAGACTAAAGATGAGACATAAGTGAAGGAGCACAAAAGCAATTATAGTATTCTTAACATGATAAACTGAATTCTGAGCTAACAGGATGCAATGACTGATACGCTCAAACTTACTCCTCAAATGAGAAGTAAAGCGGTCGCGTCAAGTAAATAACCCAACCAGTGAGGTTGGGATCGTTCCCACGAGGAAAATAGTCTAGACTTAACTTCAACTTGTTATTACTATTGTTTGGTTGATGACTTCCTTAGAAAGTAAAAACATAAACAGGGGGGTTCTATCTCTAAATAAGTGAAAATGAACAACGAACTTGAAAAAGACACTTAACAGATTTTAATTTTGGGTTTTAATCAATTAATCAAAGTAACTAGGGTTTACGTGTTTTCCACAGGTTCATAACTTGATAATTCTAACTATAACAATTCTTTCCTAGTATCTTGTATGCAAAGTGATAAGTTATGTATTTCTAAATCCTTGGTCCGGCATCTAGAAAATCTCACTCCGCACCTTGGTCCGGCTACGTGTGTTGCTTTCCTAACCCTTATCTTTACCTCATATTAAGCATCGTATTCGATATTTGACTAAGTTATTACCTCGTACCAATCAATACTAGCCTATTAGATAGTATACGCTAAATCTATGTTAATAATTCTTTTCCTATTATCTACCTCCTTTGTCCGGTAAGTAGCATTAAGGCGAGTTCTAACGTTGATCATCCGTTAAAAAGACTTCTAAGCGAAAGAATTATTAATACATGCAAGACACTATTCTAGAATTGTTATTTTAGCTAGGGTTTATCTCATTATTTGCCTATGGTTCCCACAACCCTAGTTATGGAGTTTAGTTACTCATAGCCATAAACACAATATTCAAATATATTAAATAAGAATTCATGTACTTAATTCAATGAGAAAGAATAAAATCCAAAAATTTGCTTGATTAATCACCAAAAATCACTTGTAAGAATCTCCAAAAATCAAACACTAATACACAAAGTCTAATAATATGATGTCTAATCTCCCAGAGTCTAACCGCAAAAACGAGGTTTTTCGAACTATTTATAAAAAATAAAAACCTACTTAAACAAGGATTCTAATTACTGGAAATCAGCCAAAATGCGGCTGGGTCGACGGACCACGCGACGGACCGTTGTGGTCACAACGGACCGTCGTGACTCCGTCGTCCCATACTTGGTGCAATTTCTTCTGCTGCTTTCTTCATTCCCCTCGACGGCAAGTGTGACGGACCGTCATAGGCACAACGGTCTGTCGAGGGTCTTCGTTTCAAAATACTTCAACTCTTGGAATCTGGGTACTGGGATCACTTCTCTGATCTTCACGACGAACCTGCAGGACGGACCGTCATAGACATGGCGGACCGTCACAAGCTTCATAATCCCACACTTGGTCAGACTTCCCCATCTTCCTTCAGCAGCTTCTCCACGCTGCCACCTACGGACCGTCACAGACACGACGGACCTTCATAAGCTCCGTAGGTGGTCTCTTCTGCATTTTTTCGCTCAAACTCTCCGCATTCAGCTTTGGACAGATTTCCTGCAAAACAAAGAGAAACTTATATCAAAATTAGCACAAAAAGGCTTTCGGACACACTAAACTTAAGGAAAAAGTACTAATTATACCGTGAAACCATGGTATATCAACACCCTCAACTTAAATTCGTTGTTTTTCCTCAAGCGACGCACTATGACTCACTACACAATCCTTGTACACTAGTATCCATGTTTTATCCTTCGCAATCATTTGGCTATCAATCCCGATTAATCTCATCAAATCTATGCATGCTATCGCTATTAGGCTTGAATTTTTTTGGGATCAGAACATGACACAGACTCACCACGCTTTAACACCTATCCTCTTCAATTTCTCACCGAGGTGTTAATAATTCTGGTATTGCAACTAATGTCCTCACTTTAGAACAAAATCCTCATTTTTTTACACAATGATTTCAGTATGAGTATAAGGATTACCAACACTCGCTCTCAGAACAAAGTCATACTCATTCATACCTATTGCCATAAGCTTGCCCTTATTTTCACTTCCTTAAGTTCGCTATACAACCCTTAGGATCACGATAGGACTTTCTTAGCTTGTAACATAGGCTCAGAGTCAGGTAGGGTATATTTAGGTATACTTTAGTGACTTTTTGCCCTCCTTGAAATATCGGCTAAACCTTCCACTTTTTATCACTTCATCTCGCCCAGTTTCTCCCATTCTTTCACCTTGCTATTTTCCCTTCTTTCTTCATTTGTGTAAGTGACTCTTTTCCCTTTTTTTTCTTTTTCTTTTTTTTAAACGAGTTCTTGAGTCACTTTGCTTTTGTTCTTTCTCTCTCTTTGTTCTTTCAACCCCACTTTCCAAAGCATTCCTCAAAATAGCCACCCTCAACTCATGGCTTTGCCATGAGTCAAGGTACACAATACCCAAAGTCGGGTCAGGGCCATAACGAAGGTTGTTTATGCATTAGCCACCCTCAACTTATGCTTTTGGCATAAGCTGAGGTGCACATGTCCAAGGAGGGACCAGGGCCAACATATTGTTCCCAGAAAAGATCAGTTGGGGTGAAAAAGAAAGGTCTAATTTTAAGCTCAAATTATTTGGATCAAAGAAGGATAACTTTCATTTGGTTTCTTTTATTTAGGCTAGAAATGGGCTATCTTGAATAGGGGCCTATGATCCTTTCCTAATTGTCTGTTACAGCTTACTTTTAGCAGGACTAACCAGGCAAGTTCTAGCTCAGTACCAGTAGTGGACTATTCAAATTTCCTCACACTCACTTGACATCTCATCACTATACCAGATTATCAGACACCTAGTTCGACTTTAATATTTAGGGTAATGCAACGGTGTAACTCTATTTCATGTTTAGAGCCACACAATTATCAGTTACTACGCCTAGTCATGCAACATTTTCCAGTTTTATCAGGATATCATTTTAGCCATCATGATTCAGAGTTAAACTATGTACAAAAGATATAACGTGCCGTTTCAACAGAAAAAGTAATCAGTCTTTTGGGGAAAAAGAACACAGGCAAGAAAACCCCAAAAGAGGGTAGTGAGTTGGGCTACTCAGACATCACCCTAACACTCACTTTCCATGTACCCCACCCCCAACAAAAAACATGTAATTGTCCCCAATGCATAAAAAAATCTAAATATTAGAGTGGTAGGTGAAGCAAACCTGTGGCACAAGAGCCGTCGATTCAACAAGCTGGTGGGTCCGGTTCCCCGGAACCCACATCCTCTGCAATCTGGACACCCGCTGTGGTGTCCTCAGCAGCAACCGCACCATCAGTAGTGCCTCCTTCCATCTCTACAGTGCGGGAGCTAGACGCCCCAGCCGCTAACTGTGATGCTCTGATCTAGTGTGCCTCTGCCTCAGCAAGTGAGGCTCTCCTCGCAGCCTCCATCTCTCGGCGCTCCTTCTTCCTTGCTCGCGCCTCATCCTCTGCTCGACCCCTACGCCTCTTGGCACTCTCACGAGGGGGAGGTGGTGGAATTTCAGTAGTAAACAGGGCCGCCAATATTGTGTCCTCAGCAGGCTCAACAGAAGGGGCCTCAGAATCCAGCACCCTCGCCTCTAGTATCGTGTCGATGTCTGCACGAAGACTGTCGACTGCAGCCTGAAGTGTCGACACATCTACCGGAGGGGCTGGTCGAGATAACACTCTCAACTCAAAGGCATCTAGGCTCTGGTTAACCTCAGCAATCTTCCGCTCGGTAAACTGCTACATCTTCCTCTCTATACGCGCTTCAGACTCAGTAATCGACTTCTGCATCCAAGGCTGGATATGATGCAGAAGAGTGTCCATTTGTGCCTCCAGTTTTTGGACCCTAGAAAGCGAGACCAGTAACGGTAGAGGGGCTGTGCGAGAGGAGCTCGGGGCTGGGCTACTACCCGGGATAGACTCGACCGGGGTAGTGTCAGTGGACGCCTGTGTAGCTACGCGGGCCTGGGCTACCGTATCCGCAAGATCATCAGCAAGTGGTGGCAGCTCTGGACGGGGACCTCTATGTGGGGACAACTCATAGGCCTCGTCTCTAATGAGGCAGACGTTAATGGTGCCCTGCGATGTCTTCAACTGATCTATGTGCCATATAGGCACACCTGCGGACCTGCAAAGGGAAAAGATCATACACGGGAAGGGGTAGGTAGTAGTGACCTTGAATGCCCTCTCGTGCATGACTGCCTGGAGAAGCCATGCGAAGTCGACCTTGAATCCGTCTATCATCGCCGCCATCAACACTGCTCGATCCCAGGTGACGATGTTATCAGCAGCTGTGGGGGAAAGGAAGTGACGGATGAGCAGCCATAAGAACTTTACGATGAACGTGAGGTTGGCCTTCTTCATGGCCCCCTTCGTCTCAGTGACCCAATCGGCACCCTCTCCATCTACTGATAGGTGCAGGGCCATCCACCTCTTGGTGGTTTCTCTCAGTGCTGGCTCGCGCAAGAACTGTCCATCCTTTACTATCTGCCAGCGGTAGTCAAATTCGGCAGTGACGGGGGTCCGAGTAGCATCTGCACTCTCGCCGTATAGAAACCGGCGGATGGCTGGCAGGGAAATGTCAACCTGCATGCCCCGGACTCGAACCTGCTCCTATGGGGCCTGTTTAGCGGGAGCAGCCCGCCTATCGATCTGTGATCGGAGAGTCGCTACATAGGATGCGTAGAACTCTCAGACCATTTCCTAGCTGTATCGTCCCAACGGACGGGCTGTCCACTCTAAGCGATGCCTGGTGAAGAGGTTGTGGATCTTTGGGATCGATGGGAGACTCCCTATAAGTACGCGCCGCTCCAAGGTAAGTGTTCGAGTCATTACTCCTTTATCAGTCAGGAACTTGGCGTCGGAGTAAACTTGAAACTGGCCGTCGACACACCACCGGTTTGGCTGGTCAGAGGCTGGTGTGGAGACCTGAGGTGGTGCACCGGATGTAGAGTCTGAACTATCAGCCTCATCAGACGAGGCCGACGCTGCAGCAGTGGCGGGTGCGGGAACCTCAGCAGATCCTGAAGCCTCCTCGGACCATGATACTCCTAAGGATCCAGACGCTCCTTCCTCATTTGTGGCTGACCCAGAGGGTGTGCCGGTCAGTGTGCGCTCCTCATCCGACTGGGAGGCAGTGACTACGCCGGACGCCACCGTCTTGGGTGTGGCTCTGGGCGCACGTGCAGCACGAGAAGGTGCGGAAGAGCCTGGGGGCACATATTCAGGGTCCCGCTCATCATCAGAGCCGATGATCAAGCGTGCAGACGGGGCAAAAGACTTTGATCACCCGCGTGCGTAGGTTCAATCTTGCTTGGGTGCCATAGTAGATAGTACCTGCAAAGGATCACTATTAGTACGAGTAGTCGCAAACAAGACAAGTGAAACCATACGATATAAAATAGTGAAAATAATATGTAAATGCTTTATAAACAGTGACACACGACGGGCCTGGTGACGGCTCGTCGTGACTATGACGGACCGTCGTGAGGTCCTTCGTGGTGTACTTAGACTCTGTATAAATAGAGAACCCTGAAAGAGGGTCTCTGACTAGCATGACGGTGTGTGCAGGAAGGACCGTCACAGTTACGACGGTCCGTTATAGATGTCCGTCGTAGGACACTTTGGAAAAAATAAAGACCCTTAGGAGATGGGTCTCTAACCGGTATGACGGTCATGCAGGATGGACCGTCGTGGGTATGACGGTCCATCAAAAGTGTCCGTTGAAGGACACTTGGGGAAAAAAATGGAGACCCTTAGGAAAGGGGTCTCTGACCGGTATGACGGTCATGCAGGACGGACCGTCGTGGGTACGACGGTCCGTAACAAGTGTCCGTTGAAGGACACTTGGGAAAAAAATGGAGAACCTTAGGAAAGGTGTCTCTGACCGTTATGACGGTCATGCAGGACGGACCGTTGTGGGTACAACGGTCCGTCACATGTGTCCGTTGGGCAGGGGTGCTAGGGCTTGTGCAACGGACCCTACGACGGTCCGTCGTGTCTACGATGGTCCGTCGTCGGGGTCTCGTTCTGAATGACAGAGACAAAACTGTAGATGCCCTAAGCAACCCCGATGAACCCACATAGTCTTGTATCTATCCCAACTACCTAGGAAACTATTAATGCAAAATCACCTATGTCTAGGGTTGTCAACATGGCAAATTCGAACATTTTGAGCCTAGGTTTAGACATAATCATATAAAGGAAATAATATACGACTAAGAACTAAGCTAATACTAACTAATAAATAAAAATACAAGATAAATGAGTATAAATTTAGAGACACATACCTTAGAAATGGAGAAAAAGCAAATGGAAAATGACTCAGTTGGCAGGGTAGACACCTACAGCAGCAGCTCTGACTAGTAGATGATAGTTTTAAGGCTTTGGAGAATTGTGGGGGTAATGATCAGTGAGGGGGTAATGTGGAAGTTGAAAAGAGAGGGGAGATAAGAGGAATAAGGAATTAATGGGGTGAAATTGAGGGGTTGGGGGTTTAAATGGTTAGATTTTGAAAAAGGGTCCAGCCGGGTCGGGTCTGGTATAAGTCATTAATCACGCAACGGGTCCCCGACGACGGTCCGTCGCAGTTGTGATGACCCGTCATAGGTTTCGTTGTGTGTGCCCTAATTTCAATATAGCAGAAAAACGTACCTGGACGACGGATGCATACGACGGTCCGTCGCATGTGCAACGGTCCGTCGATGTATCCGTCAGTGGCTGCTGCGGAGTAGTTTTCTGCAAAATTTCCTGGTGATGTGCCTGCAAATTTAAAAACCCATTAGTATAAAAATGCTATCCTTACTAAAAAAAATGACAAGATTTGGGTTGCCTCCCAACAAGCGCCTTATTTAATGTCGCGGCACGACTGGGGCCACTTGATTACTCAGACTTCATCAAGATGGTATGCCTCGATCACTTCATTCGCCGATTCAGCATGCCCGAGATAGATTTTTATGCGCTGTCCATTCACCTTGAACCACACACCCTCCTTAGTTTCCAACTCAACTGCTCCATGAGGGAATAGTTGGGTAACCGTGTAAGGACCAGTCCATTTGGACTTGAGTTTGCCTGGAAACAAGCGCAATCTGGAATTGAATAAAAGCACCAAATCCCCGACCATAAACTCTTCTTTTTCAATTTTGTTGTCATGATACTTTGTCATCTTTTCTTTATATAGGGCTGAGCTTTCAAAGGCTTTCAAGCGAAATTCATCAAGTTCATTCAACCCATTTAACCGTTGCTCTGCAGCTTCGCTCCAATCCATTTTTAACTTCTTCATAGCCCACATGGCTTTATGCTCTAACTCAACCGGAAGATGACAAGCTTTCCCATATACAAGTTAGTATGGAGACATACCTATGGGAGTCTTATATGTTGTCTGGTAGGCCCAAAGAGCATCATCAAGCCTCCTTGACCAATCCGTTCTACTAGCATTCACTGTTTTGGACAATATCTGTTTGATCTCTCGATTCGATACTTCAACTTGCCCACTAGTTTGAGGGTGGTAAGGAGTGGCCACATTATGGCGAACCCCGTATTTCTCCATTAACCCCTTGAACAATCTGTTGCAGAAGTGGGAGCCCCCATCACTAATAATGGCCCTTGGGGTGCCAAAACAGGAGAATATATTCTTTTTCAAGAATGCAGTGACACTCTTCCCTTCATTGTTTACGAGGGCTATGGCTTCGACCCATTTAGATACATAATCAACTGCTACTAGAATGTACTTCATCCCATGAGAACTCACGAAAGGGCCCATAAAGTCAATACCCCAAACATCAAATAACTCAATCACAAGAATGGGGTTTAGAGGGAGCTCTTGCTTTCTTGAAATACCACCATCTCGTTGACATTTGTCACATGCTTTAGCAAACCCATGAGCATCTTGATGAAGAGTTGGCCAATAGTAACCACATTGCAACATCTTGTGAGCGGTTCGGATACCACTGTGATGTCCGCCAACAGGTGAAGAATGGCATGCCTCCAACACACTCAACATTTCACATTCTGGCACACAACGCCGAATAAGCCCGTCGGCACAACTCCTATACAAGTATGGTTCATCCCAAAAGAACTTCTTCACATCGTACATGAACTTTTTCCTTTGATGAAAGGACAAGTCTGATGGAACAATATCACTAGCCAGATAGTTCGCAAAATCTGGAACCATGGAATCAAGTCTTGTGAAGCAGCCAAGACATGTTCATCGGGGAAAGTATCATCAATGTCAGTCTTATCCCCTAACTCTGTCATAGCTTCATCCTCTAGACGGGACAAATGATCAGCAACTTGATTTTTAATCCCTTTTCTATCCATCACTTCAAAGTCAAATTCTTGCAGCAGTAATACCCAACGAATCAGCCTTGGTTTTGCATCCTTCTTCGCCATAGAATATCTCAATGTTGAATGGTTTGTATGCACTATAACTCTAGTACCTAGAAAATAGGAGAGAAATTTCTCAAAAGCAAAGACTACTGCAAGGAGTTCTTGCTTAGTCACTGTGTAGCTCTTCTGAGCTTCATTTAGGGCTTTACTAGCATAGTAAATTGGGTGAAGGATTTTGTTTCTTCTCTGTCCCAATACTACACCAAGAGCCACCCCACTAGCATCGCACATTACCTCAAATGGACTGTTCCAATCCGGAGAAATAATGATAGGCGCAGACACTAACTTTTCTTTTAGCTCACCGAATGCTTTAAGACAGGCTTCATCAAAACAAAATTTACATTCTTTCTCCAGCAATTTACACAATGGGTGTGCAATCTTTGAAAAGTCTTTGATGAATCTCTGGTAAAAACCTGCATGCCCAAGAAAGCTTCTCACACCTTTCACAGAGATCGGCGGGGGAAGTCTCTCTATTACCTCAACTTTCGCTCGATCAACCTCTATGCCCTTTTCTGAAATGCGATGACCCAACACAATACCCTCTTTCACCATGAAATGACACTTTTCCCAGTTTAGTACCAAATTGCAGTCTTCACATCTCTTAAGAACCTCAGATAAATTGGTCAAACACCGCCCGAATGAATCACCAACACAGAAAAATCATCCATAAAAACTTCTATAGTATCCTCCACCATGTCAGAAAATATTGACATCATACATCTCTGAAAGGTTGCGGGTGCATTGCACAACCCAAACGGCATTCTTCTGAATGCAAAAGTCCCATATGGACAAGTGAAAGTGGTTTTCTCTTTATCTTCTGGTGCAATAGAAATCTGATTATACCCCGAATACCCATCAAGAAAACAATACCACCCTTTTCCGGCAAGTCTATCCAACATCTGATCCGTGAAGGGCATAAGAAAATGGTCTTTTTTAGTCCATGAGTTTGGTTTACGGCAATCCATACACACCCTCCATCCAGTAACCGGTCTCATTGGAACAAGTTCATTCTTTTCGTTGCGGACCACAGTCATTCCCCCTTTCTTAGGTACACACTAAACCGGGCATACCCAACTACTATCGGCGATTGGATAGATTACTCCGGCATCCAACCACTTGATGATTTCCTTCTTAACAACCTCTTTCATAGGAGGATTCAAGCGTCTCTGGAGCTCAATACTCGGCTTATGATCAGGCATGAGTTGGATTTTATGAGAGCAAATACCAGAAGGGATCCCAATAATGTCCGCATTGGTCCACCCAATAGCTCTTTTGAACCTTTTTAGTACCTTCACCAAACTCTGAACCTGTTTTTCATCCAGGTCTAATGCAATGATTACCGGCAAAGTGTCACCCTTTCCTAAGAATTCATACCTGAGATGAGGTGGGAGAGCTTTTAGTTCTAATTTTGGAGCTTCCTCTATAGATGGTTTAGCGGGTGGGGACTCGCGATTCTTCATATCAAGCTCAAATTTCTTCGGTTTAAACTGAACATCACCTCGGTCAAGAGCCGCGACTAATGACTCATACTCTTCAATGCAATCGCAATCAAAGTTCATTATCACTGCCGCTAATGCTTCAACACCTAGACGTTCTTCTATTTGTGTCTCAAATGTCTCACCCATGTTGTAGGATATAGCAGATGCCGATTGGAGCTCACCACTCTACCTCATGGACCTACAAATATTAAAGGTCACTTCCTCATTGTTTAACCGAAATTTCATCTACCCTTTTTCCATGTCTACTAAGGCTCTTCCCGTAGCTAGGAATGGCCTCCCAAGGATAATAGGCACTTCAAAATCAACCTCACAATCAAGAATAACAAAATCAGCCGGAAAGATGAATGACTCCACTTTTACTAGCACATCATGAAGTATCCCTATGGGCCGTTTTACTGTTCGATCAGCCATCCGTAGCCGCATCGCAGTGGACTTTGGGTCACCCAAACCCAACTTCTTGTAAATCGAGAGGATTTATGCTTGCCCCCAGATCACATAATGCTTTCGCAAAATGTAATAGCCCGATTTTACAAGGAACAGTGAACGCACCCGGATCTTCTTTCTTTTAGACCAGAGATCTTCTAGCAATAGCACTACAATGCTGCATTCTATCATCATCCTCAAAAGTAACCGATCTTTTCTTTGTGACCAAATCTTTCATAAACTTGGCGTAACCGGGCATTTGTTCTAAAGCTTCTACCAAAGGGACACTGATAGAAAGTTGCTTCAACATTGTTATAAAACGCCGATATTTGCCATCCTCGGTCTTCTTCACTAATCTTTGAGGAAATAGGGGTGGTGGCCTAGGCATAGGAGTTACCTTTTTAGGCACTTCAGCATCTTTTGCAATGTTATCCTCTAAGTCAGCATCAACATTTACCACTTTAACAGTATCTTTTGTCACCTTATTCTCATTAGATGGCATAGGTGGGTCAATGGTTTGCTTGCCACCGCGAGTGGTAATTGCCATACAATGTCCATCATTTTTTGGATTTTGGACAGTGTTGCTAGGAAGAGTGCTCGGTTTCCGTGTGTTCACAGTTGCAGATAATTGGGCCAATTATGACTCAAGTTGCTTAATTGATATTGCATGTGTATCAACTTTTTGCCCAATACCCGCTAAATCATTCCTTAACTCTTTATTGTGCTCATCACTAGCATTGAACCTCATCATCATTTTATGCAACATATCCTCAACTCGCAACATACTACCTCCACCATCCCTAGGAGTAACTTCACGATTTTGAGGAGGAACATAGGGTCCATTCCTGTCGTTTCTATTACCATAGTTATCCCTGTTGAAGTTGTTGTCGCGATCTCGGACATAATGACCCTCACGATTATAGTTACCATAGTTCCGACCTTGGCGCCAATTCTCCTGATTAGAGCCTTGGGCACTTGGTCGGAAACCCCCCATATGTTCATTTACTGCATAGGAATCCTCCTCATAATAGCACTCATCGTTTGGAGGTGGTGGTTTAGCCAAGTAGTTGACTGCATTAATCTTTTCTGCACCCCCAGTGACATGTTTTAATACCAACCCAAGCTCAGTTCTCATCTAAGCCATTTCTTCACGAATATCATCTGTGGCTGGGTTGTGAGTGGACTGCACTGCGAAGGTGTTTCTCCCTGTATCGGACTTCCTAGTACTCCAAACTTTGTTGTTACGGGAGATTTTCTCTAATTTCTCAGCAATCGCAGGATAAGGGCATTCTCCATAAGATCCACCTGGTATAGTGTCCAACACCGCTTTATTGTTATCATCATGTCCCCGATAGAAGTATTCCTTCAGTGACTCATCATCAATACGGTGATTTGGGACACTTCTCAAGAATGAGGTGAATCTATCCCAAGAACTACTAAGTGACTTTCCTGGTAGTGCCACAAAGTTATTTACCCTGTCTTTGTGGTTTAATTTCTTGGAGACCGGATAGTAGCGTGCTAAGAAGACATCCCGTAGTTGGTTCCAAGTGAAAATGGAGTTGTATGGGAGCTCAGTAAACCACATAGCAGCCGCTACCGTCAGTGAGAGAGGAAACACTCTGAGACCTATTACATCTAGATCCAAATCAGGCCTCCCCACACAACTTTTACACACTGCCCTTACCTTAGCTATATGGGCATGTTGATCCTCAGAAGGTAGCCTTGATAACATACCTCTGGCAGTGAGCATTTGCATCAGGCTACTAGTTACCACAAAAGTGTGGCCTATGGGTAGAGGGGGCAAGACAAGTGGCCCATCCGAGTCTGCTATGTTATCATACCCTCTGTAGTATGCTTGGGGCCGTGGAACGGGATTTTGTCCCCTCTGCTGATGTTCACCCGGAGCGTCGGGTAACATCTGACCATGAACATCCACTAGATCTGGGATGTTCTGGTTTGGATCCTCATCATTTATTCCCAAGTTTCAATTCATATTGCGCAGTGTACGCTCTAGCTCGTGATCGTAGGAAAACAAGGGTTCTCTTCCTCTCTATGTATTTGGCATACAAGGAGGATAGTTCTGAAAGGAAATCAAAAACAATAAAACAAAGTAAAATCAAGAAGATATCAACTAAACTTTAGTATAAGTTCAAGTTAATCTAAAAGCTAAATTCCCCGGCAGCGGCGCCAAAATTTGATACGCTCAAATTTACTCCTCAAATGAGAAGTAAAGCGGTCGCGTCAAGTAAATAACCCAACTAGTGAGGTTGGGATCGTTCCCACGAGGAAAATAGTCTAGACCTAACTTCAACTTGTTATTACTATTGTTCGGTTGATGACTTCCTTAGAAAGTAAAAACATAAAAAGGGGGGTTCTATCTCTAAATAAGTGAAAATGAACAACGAACTTGAAAAAGACACTTAACAGCTTTTAATTTTGGGTTTTAATCAATTAATCAAAGCAACAAGGGTTTACGTGTTCCCCACAGGTTCATAACTTGATAATTCTTACTATAACAATTCTTTCCTAGTATCTTGCATGCAAAGTGATAAGTTATGTATTTCTAAATCCTTGGTCCGGCATCTAGAAAATCTCACTCCGTACCTTGGTCTGGCTACGTGTGTTGCTTTCCTAACCCTTATCTTTACCTCATATTAAGCATCGTATTCGATATTTGACTAAGTTATTACCTCGTACCAATCAATACTAGCCTATTAGATAGTATACGCTAAATCTATGTTAATAATTCTTTTCCTATTATCTACCTCCTTGGTCCGGCAAGTAGCATTAAGGCGAGTTCTAACGTTGATCATCTGTTAAAAAGACTTCTAAGCGAAAGAGTTATTAATACATGCAAGACACTATTCTAGAATTGTTATTTTAGATAGGGTTTATCTCATTATTTGCCTATGGTTCCCACAACCCTAGTTATGGAGTTTAGTTACTCATAGCCATAAACACAATATTTAAATATATTAAATAAGAATTCATGTACTTACTTCAATGAGAAAGAATAAAGTCCGAAAATTTGCTTGATTAATCACCAAAAATCACTTGTAAGAATCTCCAAAAATCAAACACTAATACACAAAGTCTAATAATATGATGTCTAATCTCCCAGAGTCTAACCTCAAAAATGAGGTTTTTTGAACTATTTATAAAAAATAAAAACCTACTTAAAAAAGGATTCTAATTACTGGAAATCTGCCAAAACGCGGCTGGGTCGACGGACCACGCGACGGACCATCGTGGTCACAACGGACCGTCGTGGACTCCGTCGTCCCATACTTGGTGCAATTTCTTCTACTGCTTTCTTCATTCCCCTCGACGGCAAGTGTGACGGACCGTCATAGGCACAACGGTCCGTCGAGGGTCTTCGTTTCAAAATACTTCAACTCTTGGAATCTGGGTACTGGGATCACTTCTCTGATCTTCACGACGAACCTGCAGGACGGACCGTCATAGCCATGACGGACCGTCACAAGCTTCGTAATCCCACACTTGGTCAGACTTCCCCATCTTCCTATAGCAGCTTCTCTACGCTGCCACCTACGGACCGTCATAAGCTCCGTAGGTGGTCTCTTCTGCATTTTTTTGCTCAAACTCTCCGCATTCAGCTTTGGACAGATTTCCTGCAAAACAAAGAGAAACTTATATCAAAATTAGCACAAAAAGGCTTTCAGACACACTAAACTTAAGGAAAAAGTATTAATTATACGGTGAAACCACGGTATATCAATGACCAAATTGATAACCTTCTCAGACTGAATACTATTTGAATTGTACATATGGTCAATGCAATATAGTCTGGCTGAACTGTGGGAGTTACTAATAATTGATAATAAAACCACTTCAGCTAAATGTGGAGTCCGATGTATACCCTGCCAGAGGTATAAAAGCATCTTGGCATGATCACTAAACTGATACCCACAAAGGGAACTTACACCTAATTGGCTAGTAGTTATGGGAGTATTTGGGTACGCTAAATCCTAGTCCAACTTGGTATTATGCTACTCTCAATGAATTGAGTGATTAACATATTATGACTGAATTCCTATAAATACTGGATAACTCAAAACTTAACATGCTAACTGAGAATGCAACAATTAATATGATAATGATTCATTAATTACTAAGGAATATATAACTGAATAACTCAAATATTTGACCTAGCATTTCTAATTCAAGAACTAAATAAATACATAGCTAGGGTTCTGAAATTCATTGATAATTTGAGTAGTAACATGGTAATCTGATTTGGAACACATAACTAACTAATTCATGATATTCTGTTGAAGTTCTAGAAACACTAGGTCTAATCATGATATGGGAATCAAGAATCTGACTTAAAACTAGTGACCTAATGGTAAAAAAGGAATCAATTTAGTAAAATCCCACATACCTGGTCAGGATATCCATGGAGAACTATTTAGATTTCGGGGTTGGAACGAATGGAACCTTGCTTCTTTCTTGAACTACAGTTCTTGACCTTTTTTCCTTTCTTGCTTAGAAATTTCAAAGTTTTGATTCATGATTTGACTTAGGTAAGTTTTAGTTCTGTTTCTTGGCTTAAACTAACTAAAATCACATGATTTAGAGTCATAAAGACATATCTTAGGGGTCCAAGGAAGTAAGAAAAGACCAAAAGACCCCTTAATTAATTGTTGTCAGAGCAATCGACGACCTGGACTAATGGATCGTCGTTCAATCGACGGTCCGTCGTTTGAGTCTTCTTGATATACCTTCACTAAAATGGGCATAACCTTTTACTCGGAGGTCTAATTTTAGCAAACTCGGTGGCCCTGGAAATATAATTTAATTATCTATTATACCATAGGTCATAGGACACATAATTCATTTTGGGCTAAGAGCTATGACCATTTGAAGTTGACCCCACAACATTTTCCCCCACCCCCAATAGGTTGCTAACCTTCATCTACGATCACACCTACGGTCTGTAGGTCTATCTACGGATTGTACTAGTTTATCATGGTTCATGTAAGAGGATGGGTAAATGGGGTCTTTATCCATGGACACAGACTACAGACCGTATTCTGAATTACGGACCGTGGATGCGTCTGTTGGTCGAGACTTAGCCGATTTTTCTGAGCTGAGTTTGGGAGCGGATGCAGTACCAATCTATGGACCTGCAGTATGGGCCTTAGATTAGATTATGGTCCATGACGGTGACCGTCGATTGCACCTAAAATTTCTGAAAAACTGATTTTTGGTCTGTTTTGGATATAGGGTGTTATAGTATATGTTTAAAACATTTAGGAAAATAACAACATCTCCAAAAATGTTGCTATCAGACTAGTTACAATCTGTACTGCTCAATTGTAGACCAGTAGTGGGACCTTAAAAAGTACCCAATTTTTTAAAATAACCCTACTACGGTCTGTAGGACTTCCTACAAACCGTAGACCCTAACTGTAGAACTATTTGGACATCATTGATTTTCATATTTCTCTGCCAATAATCTACAGATCTCTTTTACGGCTCGTGGAATGCACTCGTACAACATAACAGTAGTCCAAAAATGTTTTCCTTTCCTTATCCAAAATCTAAGGTGTTACAATATCCCCTCCTTGGGAAAATTTGTCGTCAAATGACACTCAAGTTATCATAAAAAGGTAGTAGAGAGGGAGAGACATCTAACAACCCAACATGAATGCAATCATATAATTGCATATTTTTGAAGAGAAAATCAAATCCAGCCTAAAACATACTCAAAAAACAATTCATAAAACATATATGCATGCATATGGAAACATTCTAAACACTAAGACACATGAAACAACCTAGATGAACCATGAGGAGCTAAATACCTCAAGTTAGAGTATGAATGTAGCTAAAGAGGTGAGGATATATGGACATCATATCGGTCTCGACCTCCTTAGTGTCACCCTCAACTATTTGATTCCTCAACAACACTTTCACGGATGTAACTTCTTTATTCCTCAACTTTCAAACTTGGTGATCTATAATCTAATTCGGAACATCTTTATAACAAAGGTGTTCCTTTATACTAAGATTATCTAATGATATAATAGATGTTGGATCTACAACAAATATTAATTAGGACATATGGAAAACCGAATGCATCGATGCTATGTCATTAGGTAAATCAAGTTCATCAGAAACATTATCAACGCGTCTCAAAATTTTATATGGGCCAATATGTGAGGGACTAAGCTTTCTATTCTTACCAAACCTCATGATACCCTTCGTAGGTGAAATCTTCATAGTAAACCTAAGTATTAACATCATAATCAAGATCCCTTCTTCTAACATTGACCTAAGACTCTTCTTGACTTATAGTCATTTTCAACCATTCTATAAGTTGATCTTTTTTCGTAGACTCATGAAACAACTCGGGTTCTATCAAAACAACCTCACCAACTTATTAACCTATAGTTTATCTACGCCTCCTAGGACAAATATCTTCGTAAGGATTAAAACCAATACTTGAATGTCACTATTATTATATGCAAACTCAGTTAAAGGAAAATGATCATCCATATTACCCTTGAAATAATTACACAAGCTCTCAACATATCTTTTAAAGTTTGTATAGTACATTCCACTTGCTCATCGGTTTGAGAATGAAAGTTCGTACTTAGCTCAACTCGAATACCAAGACATTTTCATAAATACTTCCAAAATTGAGAAGTGAATTGGATGCATTGATTAGAGATAATGGATAAGGGCAATCCATGTAAACTAACCATTTACATTAAATACAGCTTAGCATAATGTTCCCCTGAGTAAGAAACTTTGATGGTATGAAATGATCCGACTTCATCAAATGATCCACAATAACCCAAATTAAGTCATGTTGCTGCTACGTATAGGGTAAACCAACAATAAAGTCCACATTCAAATCTTTCCACTTCTAAGTAGGAATGCTAATATCTTGGGACAAACCTTCCAGCTTTTGATGCTCAAATACCTCTTGTTTACAATTAAGACACTTAGCCATAAATTTCATAATATCCTTCTTCATCCCATTCAACCAACAGACCTTGCGCAAGTCATGATACATCTTTGGGGCTTTCGGGTGGATCCAATACCAACTACTATGGGCTTCAAATAAAATTTTCTCTCTCAAGTCATTAACATTTGGTACTTACAAACGACCTTAATATCAAAGCACATCATATCCCTCTTGGGAAAAAGACTCAACAAACTTTTTGAGTACCGTTTGCTTGAACTTAATCAAAATTAGATCAGGAATTTGCTTAGACATTACATAAGACACAAAAGATGATTTCGAACTATTTTTAACAACTACACTACCTACATTAGAATCAACCAAACAAACACCCAATCGGGCAAATATATGAACGTCATGAACTAACTCCTTATCTTTCTCAACATGGGAAACACTACCCATTGATAGAGTACTAAGAGCATCCACCACCACAATTTCCCTAGCGGGTGATAGAGAACACTCGTGTCATAATCCTATTGAAACTCAATCTACCTTCTTTGGTGAAGATTTAGACCATTTTTATTGAACACATACTCAAAGCTTTTGTGGTCAATAAAAACATCAACATTGACACAATACAAATAATGCCTCTAATTTTTTAAGTTAAAAACAATCTCCGCTAAGTCCAAGTAATAGGTAGGATAACTCTTTTCATGAATCCTCAGTTCCCATGAAGCATAAGAAATTGATAACTCTTTTCATGAATCTTGAGTTGCCATGATACATAAACAACAAATTTCCTATTTTGAATAAAGACACACCCTATTCCAATCCTTGAAGCATAACAACAAATGGCGAACCCATTGGATCCTTCTGGTAAAGTTAAAATAGGAGCCGAAATGAGTATATCCTTAAACTCTTGAAAACTCTTTTCATAAGCTCTTGATCATAAGAATTTTACCTTTTTTTGAGTCAACATAGTCAATGGAAGAAAATCCTTCCACGAACCTTCTATACTAACTGGCCAAACCAAAGAAACTTCAAATATCTAAAAGAGATGGTGCTCTAGGCCAACTTTTAAAAAATTTCATCTTCTTGTGATCTACCTCAATACCCTTACCGGAAACAATATGACCAAGAAAAAACATGGATATTAACCAAAACTCAAATTTACTAAACTTCTCAAATACTTGTTGGTACTTGATAACTTACTCCACAATAATTAAATGATTAACATGGTCAACCTCATTCCCTGAGTAAATAAAGATGCCATCAATAAACACTATCACAAATATATCAAGGTATTGTATATACATTCTATTCATTAAGTCCATGAATTTGGCCGAAGCATTAGTCAACCCAAATGAAATTTAATGAAACTCATAATACAATACCGAGTTTGAAAAGACATCTTCGGAATGTCACTTTCTTTCACACTCAATTGGTTATAGGATGAATTGATGTCGCGTTTAAAAAATTAACTTGCTCCTTAGAATTGGTCAAATAAATCATTGATCCTTGGGAGAGAACACTTATTCTTAATGGTAACCATATTAAATTAACGTTAATCAATACATATACAAAGTGAACCACCCTTATTATGAACAAAAAAATGGAGCACCTCATCAAGAGATACGCAGTCAGATGAAACCTTCATCAAACAAATATTTTTATTGTTTCTTTAATTCCTTAGGTATTGCAAGATATATACAGTAATGAGGAACAGAGATAGGATGTGTATCTAGGAGAATGTATATACCAAAGTCTATTTCCCTTTTTGGAGGAACACCAAGTAGATCATTGGGAAACATTTCTAGAAACTAATTTACAACGGGGACCGACGCAAGAGTAGGGGTTGTGAAACTTGTATCCTAACCCGAACAAGATAATACATGAAAACATTATAAATAATTTTTTTCTAGCTTTAAGACAAGACCAAACTAACTATTTGGCATATAATTTTTCTGCTCTAAGACGGATCATTTGGAAACTAAAACTTAACAACTTGGATTATGCAATCAATAGAACAATAACAAGAATGGAGTCAATACATACCAAGAATGACATCAAAATTTAACATATCATTCTCCACAAGATCAACATGAGTGACTCTATGGATTAAGGAGATGAGACAATTTCAATATACACTCTTAGCCATACTATATTCATCATAGGAGTAGAGACAGAAAAAGGGTCCAATAACACATCCAGATAAATATCAATCTCATAGAACCATATAGCGTAAAAAAGACAAAGTAGCCCCATAATCGAGCAAGGCATAAACATCCGGAAAAAAAACTTTCAATGACCGGTTACAACATCAGGAAAACCCTCTTGATCATGTCAAGTTTGATTTATATAGAATTGGTTTTTCTTTAGAGAATTTGAATCTAAACAGCTAGATTGAACTTGTCTACAATCTTTTCCATTGTCATTTAAATATGAACAATATCTCAAGAGCTGGCCTTTTTTACCACAATTAAACAACTATCCATAACCATCAAATATTTTCCCGAATGACTCTTACAATACTTTTGGCCTGCTGGAACCAAAGATCAATTTCCACCACTATTTCCTCCTTGGGGCTTAGGGTTAGACATCCTTTCTTCGTTAAACTTTATAGTCGAAACATTGGTCGAACCTTGACTAGAAAATCTTTATTGGAACATAGAACTACCATATTCATCAAATATTGAATCTGAAAAGTCACCATCACTGGTGTTTTTCCTCTATGACTCCTTAGAACTTTCCTTAAGCTTCTCCTCCTCAATTTGTTGATCATGAACCATTAAATGAGACTTTTCAATTTCCTTAATGAGAATGGTGGTACGACATTTCTTAACCACTATATTTGACACTGCAAAATAAACTTGCTCATATTTTTCCCAGAATTGGCAAACATAAAAGCACCATACTTATGGAAATTTCATGAATTTCAAGGCATACTATGTCATACATATTCCCTTCTTAAAGGTTAATGAATTCAAGTACCTTTGCCTCCTTCTTTTCAAAGGAAAAGAACTTATCATGGAAATAAACTTTAAACTTCTCCCTATCAAGATGACCCACATTAACACCTTTTTTTCCTTTCATTGGTCAAACAAAACTTGAAATACACCCTTAAGTTGACAATCAGTCAATTCTACCTTATCCATCGATCCCACTCCCATGTTTATCAAAACCTTATACACCTCATCTATGAACTCGTGAGGTTATTCCTCAACCTTGGAACTATGAAACTCTAGGGGATCCATCCTATTGAAGTCTCTCACTCTAGTTTCCACCGTACCTACATTTAGTTTCATGGGAACCACAATCACCCTATTGGCTTGAGTCAACAAATCTTGAGACAATACTTGTAAAGTGGCTCGAAACTCTACATTATTCACTTGTTCGGAAAAAGGGTCAGCCAGAACATGTGGATTTTGAGGATATTCTTGTCTCACATTCTCATTTACATTCCTCCAACATATCTTTAAAAGGGGCTATATCCTGAAAAAGAGATCAGATAAGGATTATGAGAGATATATAGAGTTAAACTCTAATGCATAAATTTAGTGTGATGAAAGAAATGGAGTTTCCTATACATCCTATAACCTTATATTCATAAATATGACACACTTCAAACTCATGTATAAGTCTCTAAATTTAAATGGATTGTTAGACATCCTAGACACCTCGAAAATTATACCCGAAAAAATTACAGAAATTCAGCTTAAGTAGTGAAGGACGACAAGGTTCACAGACCATGATAGGGTCCCCGGCCTATTGAACTACCCGTGATAGGGTCCACGGTACATTGACCTGCTCATGGTGAGGAGTTGGACTCCACGAGGAACATATGTCAGACCACGAGACCCTTCACAAGTCATGGTCTTGATGATGGGCCGTGGTGGTATCCTTGACATCTAGACAATATTCCCTTCCCTTCTAATACTTTGGACCCAACTCCCAAGTAAAGACTAGTAGGACCTTTGAGCTCCGTGGTCCTTCACATGGGATCTGGGATAGTCCGTAAAGATAGGACCTCAGACCACCGGACCAAGTGAAGACCACAGGGATCTTCGTAGTATGTGGTCTTTCACATGGTCCTTAGTGGAGCCCTTGAAATAGACTCCGAGAACGAAGTAGTAACTGAACCATAGACCACGACCATCTTCACGGTCCGTTTTCCCTTTCATGGTGTGTGGAAGTGGTCGTGCTTAGCCTCGCCAACAGATTAAGTCTGGGTCTCTTGGCCTTTTCCTATTTCATTGGATAGATAAACTACGTAATTTTAACAGTAAACTACGTTGTTTTGGTTAGCTTTATCCTAGAAATATAACTACCTAAGTCAAATTATTCATCAAAACTTAAAAAAGTTAGAGTGTAAAAAGGGATAGAGGTCAAGCAACCCTAGTCGAGAATGCAACAAGGTTCCTTAAATTTCAACCCCAAAATTAAAATATTTCACCATGGAACCCGTCACCAGGCATGTGTGATTTCACTAGTGGGTTCCTTTCACCTATTAGGTCCCTGGATTTCTTTCAGAATCTTGATCTCCTTAACGATTATCTAGACCCAGGGTTTCTTGAATATTAGAATTTTGGTTTTAGCTATTAGGATGATCTAAATCGTATTATCATGAATTCAATATTATTATTTTCCTTTTTCATGCATAAACTTAGAACTCTAGTTATATAGTCTTCTAGTTCATGAATTACAAATGCTAGGTCAGTTAATTTAGTTACATATGAACAAGCCTCATTGAATGCGTAATTATTACTATATTAATGTTTCATTCTCAACTTGCATGTCAGTTTTAAGTTATGTAGTGTTATAACATTTCATTCATAACATGTTAATTTCTTAATTATATGGGAAGCTTAATATCGAGCGGACTAGGTCCAGTCACCCTCAAGTCCCAAAACCACATGCCATGTAGGATGTAAATCCCCTATATGGGCATAATTTTAGTGATCATGCCAACATGCCTCTAAATATGTGACAGGGTATATTGGGTCCTCTCGATGAGGCGTATATATTGGAATCCACATTTAGCTCATGTAATTTATGTCGATTATTAGTAGATCCCTTACAGTTAAGTCAGATTCTATTGAATTGACCATGTTTCAAATACAATTCAATATTTAGTCTTTGCATGTTATAAACTGGGTCATTGCATTCTATTTAGTCATGTAGAATTGTATCGGTATCTTTATCATGTTCAAATTATGTTATTTCTTCTATTCATTTATGTTATTATTCAATATTACTCAAAGATATCAGATGTTTCTTCAATCTAGCAGGTTATTATAGAAGGTTTGTGGAAGGATTTTCATCCATATCTCTCCATTGACTAAGTTATCTCAGAAAAAGTTCAAGTTTTTATGTTTTTATGATTGTGAGAAAATCTTCACAGAACTGAAAGCTATGTTGATTACAACTCCTGTTTTACTCTACCAAAGGGTTCAGACTATTATGTTATCTATTGTGATGTGTCCATAGTCAACCTAGGTTGTATGTTGATGCATAGAAGAAAGGCTATAGCATGTGCTTCTAGAAAGTGTACATTACATGAGAAGATGATCTCAAGCTAGCAACACTAGTGTTTGAACTTAAGATTATGATATTACTTGTATGGTGTTCACGTAGATGTGTTCACAGACCATAAAAGCCTTTAGCATGTGTTCACCTAGAAATATTTGAATCTTCACCAAAGTAGATGGCTTGAGTTCCTCAAGGATTATGATATGAGTGTGAATTACCATCCTGGTAAGTCTAATGTAGTATCACAAGATCTTAGAAGACTATTTCTGGGTAGTGAAGCGTACATTGAGGAAGAAAGAAAGTATCTAGAAAAATATGTTCATAGACTTTCTCTCATAGGAGTTCGTCTTATGAGTATATCAGATCATGGTGTAATAGTTTAGAATGGGCCGGAATCTTCATAGGTAGAGGAGTTTAATAAAAAGCACGATACTGATCCGATATAGCTTCAACTAAAGGATACAATACATAAACAAATAGTTGAGGTTTTATCCCGGGGGAGATGGTGTGCTTCGCTATCAGAGTCATTTATGTTTTCCTAAGATGGGTGAGTTGAGACACCAGATTCTTGAAAAAGACCATAACTCTAGATATTCCATTCATCCAAGAGCCACTAATATGTACCATGATCTGCGAGAAGTATACTAGTGGATGGTATGAAGTGGGATATAGCAGATTTTGTGGCTAGGTGAATGGTATGAAGTGTGATATAGCAAATTTTGTGGCTAGGTTCCCTAATTTTCAGCAAGTCAAGGTACAATATCATAAACCAGAAGGTATGACTAAAGAGATTGACATTCCTACTTGGAAGTAGAAGTGATTAACATTGATTTCATCACTGATTTACCTCATACTCTTAGAAAGCATGACTTTATTTGGGTTATAGTGGATAGAGTTACTAACTCTTCACACTTTCTAGCTGTCAAGACTACAATTTTGTGGAGGACTACGCCAATCTTTACACTAATGAGATAGTCAGGTTTCATGGGGATTCTTTATCTATCATCTCAGATTGAGGTCCTCAGTTCACTTCTCATTTTTGGAAGTCGTTTTAGAGAGGTTTTGGTACTCAGGTTAATCTTAGCACCACACTTCATCCGCAAACGGATGGTCATGCAGAGTGTACCATTCAGACCTTAGAGGACATGTTGAGAAATTGTGTGCTCGATTTCAAGGATAGTTGGTATGATCACCTTTCTCTTATAGACATCGCCTACAATAAGTCATCATTCCACATCATATATGAGGCATTGTGTGGGCATAGTGAAATGGTTAAATCAACCTTGATAGGTCCAGATTCAGTTCATGATGCTATGGAGAAATCGTAACTCATTAGAGATAGACTGAAGACAGGCCAGAGTCTCTAGAAGTTCTATGCAGATGCAAGGAGAACGGAACTAGAGTTCCAAGTTGGTGATCAAGTTTTCATAAAAGTATATCTTATAAAAGGAGTGATGAGATTTGGAAATAAAGGAAATCTCAGCTCTAGATATGTAGACACTTTAAAGATCTTCAAAAGGGTTGATAAAGTTGCATATGATTTAGAGTTGCCAATAGAACTAGCAACATTGCATCTATCTTTTCACATTTCATTAATGAAAAGGGTGTGTGGGTGATCCAGCATCTATTGTACCTTCAGAAGGTGTGGCTGTGAAGGATAGTCTCACCTACGAAGAGGTACCAGTTGAAATCCTTTATTGTCAAATTTGAAGTTTTAGAAACAACGAAGTCAGTTTAGTCAAGGTCTTGTGGAGGAGTCAGTCCATAGAGGAAGCTACTTGGGAAACAGAAGCATCCATGAAGGCGAAATATTCTCACCTCTTTCATTCGGATTCTATTCCATCTTAAGGCAATAATTCCTCTTCAGTTTTCAGCAACTTTTTGTGCAGATTCAGTCTTAGCATCACGTCCCTTCAGTTTGTACTTTCATTTTCAACGTATTTGCATTTTCTTGGAACTTAGATTTGTCAAAAATAAGTTTTGAGAAACATAGTGGTAGGGTGCAGCTCTTTCCCTCCATTTAAACTAGATTGGTATTCATTCAAGGATGAATATCCCCAAAGGGGAGATATTGTAAAACCTTGAAAACTAGACCCAGGGTCCGTTAACATGCCCGTGAGTTGGACATTACCAATCCTAGATGTCAGACCACGGGACCCTTCACGGGTCATAGTCTTGATGATGGGCCGTGGTGGTGTATGTCACATCTAGATAATAGCCCCCTATCCAGTCTCTTAGACCCCGCTCCCAGGTGAAGACCAAGAGAACCTTCATGGTTCGTAGTCCTTCACACGAGTCATGGAATGGTCCATGAAGATAGACCCTCAGAACACAAGACCAAGTGAGCACCACGGGTATCTTCATGGTCCGTAGTGGAGCCCGTGAAATAGACCGACCTAACCCAATAGTCACTTGACAACAAACCAAGACCAACTTCAGGATTTGTGGTCCCTTTCACAATCCATGATAGTGGTCGTGGTTAGCCACATTAACACTTTTAGTTAGGGGCCTTTTAGTCTTTTTCCAATATCATTGGGCACCTAAACTACGTCTTCTTAACCCTAAACTATGTGGTTTTGGTCATATTTAGCCTAGAAACGTAACTAGAACTTACCTAAGTCAAATCATGCATCAGCACTTAGAAACATTAGAGAGTAAAAGGAGAAAGAGGTCGAGCAACCCTAGTTCAACAACACAACAAGGTTCCTTCAATTTCAGCCCCTGAACAAATATATTTCTCCTTGGAATTCCTCATCAGTTATGTGGAATTTCACTTGTAGGTTAATTTCACCCATTAGGTCGCTAGATTTCAATCAAAATCTTAATTCCCTTAATGATTATCTAGACCTAGGTTTCTTGAATGTTAAAATTTGGGTTTTAGCTTGTAGAATGATCCAAATCGTATTATCATGAATTCGACATTTTTATTTCAAAGTTTCATGGATAAACTCAAAACCCTTGTTATGTAGTTGTTTTAGTTCATGAATTACACATGCTAGTGCAGTTAATTCAGTTACATATGAACATGCCTTAGTTTTCGAATACATTATTATCAATTTGCATTCTTAGTTTGTATGTCAGTTTTAAGCTATCTAGTGTTATATCATTTTGGTCATAATGTGTTAATTTTTTTTCCTATGGGAAGTTTAACACCGACTGGACTAGGGTTAGTCACCCTTATGTCCCTGAACTATGTTCCCCATAGGATGTAAGTCCCCTTTGTGGGAATCATTGTAGTTATCACACCAGCATGACTTTGAACCTATGGCGGGGTATATTGGGACCTTTTAATGGGGCCTATACATAGGAATCCAC
This sequence comes from Solanum chmielewskii, assembly GCA_027704785.1. NCBI lineage: Eukaryota > Viridiplantae > Streptophyta > Magnoliopsida > Solanales > Solanaceae > Solanum > Solanum chmielewskii. Next base: position 36,685,949 of record JAKWIX010000324.1, on the reverse strand, counting down.
GTTTAGCTTATCTGCTTTTATATCGGTTATTAGTAGCTTCCTTACATGTCTGCCAGATTCTATTACATTGACCATGTTATGAGCATAGTACAATATTCTGTCGCAACATGTTATAAACTTGGTCATTGTATTCATTTTATTCATATACAATACTTTTAATATCCTTATCGTGTTCAGATCATGTTATTGCTTACATTCTTTGATTCAATTATGTTATTGTTAAGCATTACTTTATCCTACCTGCTCAGTATCTTCCAAGTATTGACGCATACTCAGCGCTACATCTTCTCATGACAGAGATTCAAGTCCTCAATATTCTAATCATGCATAGATTGATTCCCAATATTTAATTTAGCATCATCAATGGTGAATCCGCATTCTTTGGAGACTAGTGACATGACAATATTTATTATTTTTAGTTTTAGTTTCAGTTTTATTAGATCTAACAGGGCATTTCCCGACATTTCTAGTCAGTTTAAAGGCTTATTTCAAACATAGTTAGTTCTAAATTTAGTCTTTGAATTTGACTTTTCTTTTACATTCAAACACTCAGTTATTTACATTCAAAATTAGTATATGGGTATTCCCCATCATTTAATTTTTATTATGATTTAGCTTCCGCACAATATTTTTATTGTTTGTTTATCTCTAGTATGCTCATGATTTTGCCAGCCGGGTTAGCTTGAGGTCCCTTGTGATCCTTATCCCGTGTCTGCATCCAGGTGGTAGCTGGGGGTGTGACAGTCCTATGACCTTTCTAAAAATTGTGCTTTGAATACCAAGTTGGTCACAACCCAACGAATACCCTAGGTGTAACGTGGTGCATAAAACCACGAAAGGCCCTACACAAGCCACTTACCATACATATACATGGTAAAATAAATTAAATATTTCAAATATAGCAACATTATATCGTAAGAGTGTTTGAAAAAGTAGAAATCTAACATGTCTCATCAAGCCATCGAAACATTGAAGAAGTGGTTGGGACGTAAATCATGCACCACATACATTGTATGTACTATGTATGGGGAAATATGCATCAATAGACATGATCTTATGAAGATTTTAGTCACGACTCATAAAACTACCAAGTAAAACTAGAGCCTCGTGAGTTTTCTTTTTAGTTTTTGTATGGAGTTTTAAGTTTTTTAATGATGTTTGGAGCTTAGGTTGAAGGTTATAGGGTTAAAACTCCAGGCACAATCCCCCAAGTACTAACCAAGGGTCCTTGAGGAAGTCCCTAAAGTCTAACCCCAAGAAACCAAAAAACTATAAAAAAAAAAAAAAACAATTTAGTGACTCACGGTTGGGACCTACGGAGTGTAGGTCCCGCCATACCTCGTGGAGAGGTATTGTGAGTAAGGCCCCAAATGGTGACCCTGAGACCTAAATAACGGACCAGCAATATGGGGCGTCACCCCACCTATGGTCCGTAGGTCATGGGGTGTAGGTCACCACTACTTTTCAATTAGGACTTGGCCAATGTAGCGATTAATTGGTAAATTCCTTTTAAGGTTAGTTAAGTTAGAGGAGAGTTATTATTGATTTGTTAAAGTATTATAAGTCTTTTAAAGGCATTAAACTTCTTTTAGAACTCATTATTCCAAAACACTCAAAATTACAAACCTCATCTCCTCAAAATATTCTCTCTTTAGAAACCTCTATTGAAGAAGAAAGGTCAAGCTTTGAAGATCAAGATTTAACCTTTCTCAACATATTTTAGTGGATTTTATTCCATGAAGGTATGGTAGTCTTCATCCTTGTTTGAGTTTCATACAAGGAGCCCTATCAAAAGATAATTTCAAGTTTTCAAATTCCCCCCAAAACCTAGGGTTTTCAATCTAAGCATGTATTAAATTCCAAAAAGTTTTTAAAGTTTTATATGTGATGAATCATGAATATATTTTTGATTTAATGATGAATTATGATGTATTCTGAAGAATTCTCTCATGAACCCATTTTTTCCCAAAAAATATAAAAGTGAATGTATGAGATTTGGATTGATTTATTATGCAAATATATGAAGAGATTAAGTTTATGTTGATTTAGTTATTGAGTTATGTGACTAATCATGCCTACATTGGTGAATTTGATCCATGTCCTTGAAAGGCAAAGTATGATGAATTGATGTATGATTGTGATGCTTATGTTTATGTTTTGTGCTTTTAAGAAGAGTAATATGATTATAGCTATAATGCAATGGTGGTTATGTATAAAGGTTTTTCTCACAAAAAAAAGACACTCATGAATGAAGAATGAATCAAGATTATATGATCAAGTTAATGATGATGTATTGATTGAAAGGTTGTTCTCGATCATACTCTAATAAATGATAATGACATGTTATGAAAGGTCTTTATCACAATATAGGGATTAATAGTTGAAAGGCTATTCTCATCTATGAATCCATGAGTTATCTGATAAATGAATGTTGGGTTTGAATGATTATTGACTAAAGATGAGTATGGATAATGGTAGGTTCATCTATGTGTGGCCTTCAGGTGATACTTAGTAGGGAAGTAGTATGGGATGCTATTCTTACATTGGACAAGTATAGCCTAAGGTTACCCAAGGTGATGGATATAATATGTTGAAATGTCTTATCTGATGATTATGTTGTATTTCATGCCTATTATTTTTATGTTCACGATATTTTCTCAAAATTGGCATATAGCATAATTTCAAACAAAATGTCCTTTTTAAGCATGGGTTTTTCATGGATATCATACTTAGTACATTGAATGTGCTAACCCATATTTCTTCGATTTTCTACAAAGTATAGGTTCTGCCAAGTGTTGAGTTTATTCTAGTTCAAGCTTGGATCAATTTCTTCGAAGACTAGTGCTATGCCCTCATGGATTCGAGGACTGGAAATTTTTTGTCATTTCATGTTTCTTATTGTATTAGATTTTGTTAAGACTTTCGATTGTAAAGGGTCGTGCCCCTACTTTTGATTGAAATATATATTTAGATGGCCATGTGAGACTAGTAGACTTCCACTATTTTTAGTGATTTTGATTATATTGATTTAAAGAAAGTTTTAAATTTTGAACTATTTCTATTATCTTATATGATGACATTCTATGAGGCTTGTATGAGACTTTTCAGAGTCTTGTATGTCATGTTACATCTAGGGTGTAGGATCAGGGAATAACAAACATAGTATCAGAGCATAAGGCTCTGGGATGGTTTTTAGGATTATACCTCATAAGCAACGTCTAGTAGAGTCTTGTTCATTGTGTGAAGCATGTCATATTTATGAATGAGAGGGTATAAGACATGAGGAAACTACCCTTCTTTCATTACCCTTGAAGTCGTGCCATAGAGTCTAGCTCTATAAAATTCCTTTTCCTAACCCTTCTCCTGTATTTATAGGATATGAATACAAGAAGGGTGAATATACGAAGGATTGAAGAGGATAATGTGAATGAGGGAGTTCCTCCCCAAGGTTCTCAAGAGAATCAAGATCCTCTAGAAAATCAAGCTTCTATTGGCAATATGACCTTAGAAGAGCTTAGGACCACTATCCATATAATAAATCAAGACATGATGACCACTCAATCCCAAGTTATGATGTGTCAAGCAAATAGGGATGTTGAGCCTCATGTGAATCCTAATGTGAGTAATACAGGATTTTTCTGGGATGCTCCCCCTCGAGTTTCTAGGTTCCAAGGTGGAAGAAGATCCCCAAAAGTTTGTTGATGAGGTTTGCAAGATACTTAGTGTAATGGAGGTGTCTTTGGAGGAGAAGGTGGAGCTATACACCTACCGACTAAAATATGTAGCTCAAATATGGTATGAACAAAAAAAATATGAGAGTACTAGAGGAACAGTCCCATAAAATTTGATGATGATGTATTAATTGAAAGACTATTCACAATTGTATTCTAATGAATAATAATGACATGTTCTCAAAGGTCTTTCTCACAATATGGGGATTCATAGTTCAAAGGATATTCTCATCTTTGAATCCATGAGTTATCTTATGAATGAATGTTGGGTTTGAAATGGATACTCATCCATGATTTGATGCAGAGTATCTAGTAACAATATTCTATCCCATAATAATCATTAGTATCGAATGAAAATTACTTCGTGGGGAATAATGCTAAACACTGAGTGGATATGGATTGGGATGGATGCTCATTTGTGAATTGAGGAGGGGTATATAGAAGCCATATCTTGAGATAAATTCTCATGCATAAGTTGAGGTGGGATATCTAGTAGCAATCTTGTTAGCCCATAACTATGTGCCCACATAGGTTATTAGCTAGTGGATTGACCTAAGCTAAAAGTAACGATCCTACCTTAGGTAAGTAGGTATCCTTTATACGGTGTGGATAACACCGGAATTCCATTAGTTGCTCACATGGTCTATGTTGGTTAAGACTTACCCCCACAAAGAATGATAATGAACTATGGCTTCTCAAGAATGCACTACTTAGTGTGGGTAGGGGTATGGAACTTTATCCATGCATTATACAACTAAGATTTGAAAGTGTTCATGGTGTGTTTCTCCAAAGTCTTAATGTCTACTGAACGAACGTGCTCTTAATCAAGGTAATGAAGATTGTTCGTTTAAATGCTTAATGTAATAATGTATGCTTTACTTTGATGGTATTATAAGTTACTTTCCTTTCCATGAAATGTATGCGTTACTTTATTTTAAGTGTTGACTAAAGATGAGTATGAATAATGGTAAGTTCATCTATAGTGGACTTAAGTTGGTACTTAGTGGGGATAATAGAATGAGATGATATTCTTACATTACACAAGTAAGCCTAAGGTTACCCAAGGTGATGTTTTAATATTTTGAAATGGATTATATGATGATTATGTTGTATTCATACATATTATTCTTATGTTCATGATATTCTCTCAAAATTGACATATAGCATGGTTTTCAAACAAAATGTCCCTTTTAAGCATGGGTTTTTCATGCTTATCATACTTTGTACATTAAATGTGTTAACCCATATTTCTCCTATTTTCTACAAGGTGTAGGTTCTGGCAAGTGATTTTAGTTTCCTCTAGTTCAACCTTGAATTGAGTTTTCCCAAGACTAGTGGTATGTCTTCATGGATACGAGGAGAATTACTTTGTTGTCATTTCATGTTTCTTATTGTATTAGACTTTTGTTAAGACTTTCAATTGTAAATGTTTGTGACTCTACTTTCGATTCAAAGATATATTTAGATGTCCATGTGAAACTAGTACACTTCTACTATTTTGAATGATTTTGATTGTATGAATTTAAAGAAAAGTTTTAAATTCTGCACTATTTTTATTATCGTATGTAATGACATGCTATATGGCTTGTATGAGACTTTTTCAATGTCTTATATGTCGTGTTACATCTTGGGTGCAGGTTTAGGTGTAATAATTTTAAGATATAACCAACATTTGAGAATTTAAAGTCTTAAAAAAAGCAACAACATGTAAATCATAAGATATGGTAAACAAATTTAAATTAAGAGACATAAGAAAAGATCTTGAATAACATATTCATTTTGTGGGATATAAGCTTTAATCGACAAAAGGACCATGAGAGATATACCATGGAATCCACTATATCTCTCATATTGAAAGAAGGGTATTCCACTTTGCAATATAGAGTTTGTACATATTATCTTTTGCTAAAGTGGATCCACTAGCTAGGTAATTTAAGATAATCCTAATGGGGCACATAGTTAGGGACTAGAGGTTCGTACTAGAGACTACCCTGCTTGAGCCTCAACCTCAAAACTCTCCCGCTACTATGTATAAATCCCAATGGAATAATTAAAATTAAAATTATATTATAGAATAGGAAAAACAATGATCAATACCAATCCTACATCTTTAAAATCAAAACACATAGTAGCTCCATAAAACAAAAATCAAGTAGAGATGAGAAAACCTTTCACCAATGTGAATTCATATGTGAAAAATACCTTTAAACAAATCATGATCATACTCGTACATGAGTAATCCTTTCACAACTACATGAATACTTTCATCTAAAAGCATCTTATCATCATAAACATCATTTTCTTAAGACATGCATAACCTTTCAAATGATTCATAGCTCATAGGTTCATGTATTAATAGTTTAAAATCATAAATCATGCATGGTTCAATATAATTTCAACTAAATATCATGCATAAACATTAAATATCGCATTAGATATCTTAATCATCAATAATAATCAGAGTTGGATGAAACCTGATTTGATCAACTGAATTTGAGATGGTGGAATTGAAACCATGGGGGAGCTACGGAGGAATAGACTTCATGGGTGAATATCCACATACCTTGCTACTTAAATTCCAACATAAATGGTGAAGTGATGCCCTTAAATGAACTCTAGCTTATTCTTCTTCCTTAGATTTGGGGGTGGGGGGGATTTGGGAGAATTAATTTTGTTGAGTTTAGGGAATAGGAGATTGGGATTTAAGTAGATAGTTTGAGAACTTAAAATCTTTATATAGGGATTAGTATAGAAGTAAAGAAAGCATATTATAGGTTCAAAATAATAAGTAAAAGAACACATAGCCCCTAAAATTTAATTGTCAAAGTGGTCTACAGATTAGACCTAGTTTTTACGGTTTATACTGGTCAATCATAGACCAAGTACTAGGACCATGAAAATTATCCAAATTTTTGGTGGAATACTTTTATGGTCTTTAGGACTTCCTACGATCCATAGACCCTAACCATAGAACTTAACTTGGACCTCAACTCGTAGTCCATTTGACAAGCTTTTCTGGTGAATTCATAAAGAGGTACCGAGACTTGATTTTCAAAATTTATTCATCCACTTTCTATGTATGTCTTCTACGATTTGTAGAAGATCTTGAACAAAACAATAGGCCAAAATGTTTCCTATTCATTATCCAAAATATAAGGTGATATAGTTAGATGGTATAGTTTGAGCTCTAACACTAACGTCTTGATTCATCAAGTGAGTTTCATTCCTAGTTTCATCGTGTTGGTTTTAGCAAGAACCTATTCATTTGTAATATTCATCTAGTTAGTGGTATGCTATGGAGGTATGATTAAAAAAATGTGTGAATGCATTACTTAGGAAATTTCTTTTAGAGTTAAACTCTATCACATGAACCAGAGTATGATATAAAGGTGGTATTTGATATGCCCAAATTACACTTCCCAAAATTAAAGGGAATTGCAATCCTTTTTTTCACGTGAAGTTGTTGTCCACCGCCTTCAGTGACTACAACTGGCAGTTTGGTTATTCAACTTCAATTCTTTTCTTTTTTCCTTAACTGCAATTGATATCAATTTAATGTTATTATATTAAATTCTATTCATTAAGTTGTCTGCTTGATTTTCTTCTTCAACTTTCATCTTTCATTCGTTTTAGCTCCAAACTTCTTCATCTTTACACCAATTTGCTTCTACAAAAATATATACTATTTAGCACAATCCATAAAATTTATGCTCAAAAAGGACAAATATAAATAATAAATATGAGGCAAATAATGATTAATATATATATATATTGACCTCACATCAGTATTCCATAATTACCTATAGCTTCCCTATTATAAGTGTAACGTACTTCACACTCATAACATGTACTCTACTAGATGCATATTATTAATTTTATAGGATCCTAGAACCTAGGGCTCTGATACAATGTTTGTCATGACCCTGACCTCCACCCTAGGTATGATCAATACTTGGAACAACTAATGGCCCGAGCAAACCCTTGGCTTGGATGCTACAAACTAAATGTTATGATAAAAGTTCAGAAAATTTTAAAGAATGAGCATGCAATAATTTCATAGAAAGATAACTCAATAACTTTATAGCTAAAAATAAGAAACATGAATTAATAGAAATATTCATAAAAAATAATTGAAATTATAACTCAATTGACTCATCTATGAAGCCACTATTATACTAAAAATAGAAACAGGAAAAGATCCTTCAATACAAGAATGCTCTACTAGCAACGCCTAGTAACTACTAAACAATCTAAATAAATGGAGCCCTTTGAAAGAAAGGAGTCCTCAACAATATTGAATGAAACTTATCCTAGAGGTTCATCCAATGTCAATCCTATATACATGAATTTGCATTACAAAATAGTAATGAAGGAATGTGTACTTAAATAAAAAAACTTTACAACCAAAAGTATGTGTCAATAGCAAATACTGATAAAAAATATATAGTTAGTTTTTTGGGGGGATGAGCATCATGACGATATAATGTCTTTTACATGTTAAAAAAGTCAATCAATACCTTGACGTAATATGGAACAAATCGTTCACTTATGGTTCCAAATTTGATCTATTGCTAGGGGGAAAATGAGGAGTCGCCCGACCCAACGGCACGATCCTATCTTGATGGTATAGTTTTAGGGATTGGGTTATTAGAACCATTAATCATGTCGGTATTGAATACTACTCTTAAAATCAAACAATAATGCTCAATAACTTCAAGTTGTTCAACCTTAGGGAAAAGCTGATAATCTCTTTCTTTGAGTATATGATCAATAATACTTCCTTAAGCTGAACTTTATTTACATTAAATATGACTTTGCTTTCTAAAATTTGACTTTTATTTCTTTCTAAAATAATGCACTTGAAGTTATATATGCTTTTTAAAACTCTTTCTTGAAATACTGCTATTGGAACTTAAAACGTACTTTATACATGAAAGAAATACAAATGAATGCTAACAAAGCTTTCTAATCTTACGCTAAAAATCATGTGGTAAGAATGAACTGTCAGTCAAGAATCACCAATTATATGAAGTACAATATTCTCGGTATAATGAACAATGAGAAATTAGAAATAGGGATTGTTCGTAATCATAGACTTTGGAGTAAGAACCCTATATCTAGTTATTCATATTAACTAGAACTATAGATGTATGGCGTGAGGAAGAATTGAGTTCCTCACTATGATAGTCTTACATACGTTAAAACAATCCAAACTTTGATGTCATCTACAAAGAGATGATTTGATAACTCTAAGAACTAATTCCTTCAACGACTCCAAGGGATTTATATAATGAAAACAAATTAAACCCTTAGGTTAGGGTTAGGAACCATTAGATTAACTGTGGGAATGAAGTATAAGGCATACCTAGACTTTGGAGAAAGTTTATTGTCTACTAGGGTTAAGAAATATGTTCTTCACTTGAAACATATTCGGGAAATGACTTAGATTTCTATTTAAGTAATATGGAAAATTAGTATTCATGATTAGGATAATGAACTGTCATCCAAATCATAAACCATCTGTATGATCATAAACTATCGATTGAGGCATCTTTCTAGTCTATACGCCGTCAACTGATCCATCATTCTGGCTTAAAGGACTGTTGACTGGCCTTTCATTTTATCAAAGAATTTGACAAGCATCTGGATTATTTCTACGAGTGACTTTCACAGACCACCACCTGGTCCACGGACTGTAAAGTATCCAAAATTTGGGAAGACAATTTAACAAAGATCACTTATATAGTTCACTCTATGGACCATTCTTTGGGACCACAAACCATATGAGTGATCATGTTTTTGGACATAGTTTTCAAATAGTTCCCTCACAATGATAAATGAGACTTAATTTACATGGATTCATATACTCCCTAGGACATTTGAACCTGGATCTTTGATATCAAGTTTGTCATATGACAACCCTCGGCTAGTGAGACTAGCACTCGATGCCTTAACTTGTTCAACTGAACCAACTAACATGACATTTATATAGAAACATATTGCGAAAACCAATGACATGATTTCAAATTATAGATTAAAGTCTATAAAGAGAAATTCACCCATAAAAATATTTAAAGAAAACTTTTGATGAAATAAAAGTTTTAGTTATACGACATAGTGACTCCAAGGTCAAAACTATAGGTTTATTGAACCTTATAGAATTGTCTATCTATGAAGCCTCTAAAATGACTGAATAAACTCTATATTGGAACAATATCCCCTACATAATCATAAATTAAACAAACTAAATGTACAACTATGCTACAAATTGAGTCCACCAACAGCAACAATGTATACCTTAATATGTTGCTTTACCGCCAAATACCTAAGTCTGCACCATTTAAATGTTGTTTCCCTGATAAATAAATGAAAGTACATGTGAAATAATATTATTTTGAAATTGTTCAATGAAATATGAAGTAAAGTGTACAAATGAAAATCATACGTGAAACATAAAGTAAAATCATGACATTAGCCACGACCAAAAATCATTTTTCTTAAATTATTTACTTTTGTTGGAAAAATTCCTCAAATAATTGACATAAATTATGTCAGTTCATGATGTTTGGTTGTCGCTTCATCATTAACATGACATGTGGATACATAATAATGCCTTCATCAGAGGCACGTAGAGGATTCCTAGGCCAATGACACAATTCTTAACCTACACTGGCATATGTAATTTTGGGTATTGATTATATGAACTCATACATTATCGATTAATAATAATCCAACTAAAACATATCATGTGCTCAAAATAATCAGTTCACAAGCTAATAAATCATAATTAGCTCGAAATTTCTTACATAACAGTTCATAAATTTTGAAGTTCATTTTTATCATGAAAATCATATCATAAACATTAAAGCCTAAGCTTTGAGAAAACCGTGATAATCATACTTTTCGTATAAAAATATCAAAAATCAAATTTCTTTTAAAGGAAATCATAATTCATGTGTGTTAAGACTTATTGTTGAATACACTATAGAAACCTGAGAATAAGAGTTAATAGCATCATATGACAATTCATAAACTATTCGTCATAACTCTTAACTTATTTCTGTAGGAAAGCTAATAGACATTCATACTTTTGGTAGAAAATCATAAAAATTTATATTTTTGAAGAAAATCATAATTCATGCTTGTTCAGCCTTCTAGTTAATAAAAGCATATACACTTTAGAAGAAGAACATCATGAAGATTAATAATAACATACATCATGACAATTCATAAGCTCCTCATCAGAACTCAAATTTATAAGGAAGCTCATAGACGTGAAAACATAGTATAGGAAATAGCAATGACAGATTAACACATGAATAGTAGCCTTATATACCTCAACAAGATAAACTACACGTGCTTCGCACGGGATTGAACTATTTTATTAATATTACATATGATCATTTGGCAATATTCGTATTTTTATACATACACTACATTTTCATTTTTGTTATAAAAAATTATGATTCATATAGAGATGTAAGTATAAGAACGAAGTGTAACCAAATCTCCATGGCAATAGTGTATCAAATGTAATTAAATTTTCTAAATTCCAAGAAGTTATAAAAAAACAACATAAGAAATTAAAAAAGAGACCAAAAAGCCTCAAACAACAACACTCCCAAGTAAAGTGGAACATCATGTCAAGATAAACCATAATTAACTAAATTCTACTGGAGTACCTTCGGCTCCTTTCTTATGAGCCTCCATCAATCTCTTTGATTATAGTATATGTCAAAAATGACCCTAAAATTGTTAGTATCATAAAATTTTTTCCTCATTATCTCAGAATAGTCATTATTATTGCTTAGGTTTCATATTACTGGCCCAACTTATTAGGAATTGAACCATAGATATTGTTATGGTTATATTATGTAGAGTATCCCTATAGGCCTTTTCACTGTTCGATCGCCCATCAGTAGCCGCATCGCAGTGGGCTTTGGGTCACCCAAACCGAACTTCTTGTAAATCGAGATGGGCATGAGATTTATGCTTGCCCCCAGATCACATAATGCTTACGCAAAATGTAATGACCCGACTGTACAAGGAATAGTGAATGCACCCGGATCTTCTTTCTTTTGTACGAGAGATCTTGTACCAATAGCACTACAATGTTGCATTCTATCGTCATCCTCGAAAGTGACTGATCTTTTCTTTGTAACTAGATCTTTCATAAACTTGGCATAATCGGGCATTTATTTTAGAGCTTCTACCAAAGGGACATTGATAGAAAGCTGCTTCAACATTGTTATAAAACGTCGATATTTACCATCCTCGGTCTTTTTCACTAATCTCTGAGGAAAGGGTGGTGATGGTCTAGGAATGGGAATTACCTTTATAGGAACTTCAACCTTTTTTCTAGTGTTATCTTCACTTCACCACTACCATCTACCACCTTATCATTATTTTTTATCACCTTCTCCTTAGACGGCATAGGTGGTTCAGTTGTCTACTTATCACCCCGAGTAGTGATTTCCGTACAGTATCCATCATTTTTTTGAATTTTGGACAATGTTGCTAGGAAGAGTGCCCGATTGCCGTGTGTTCACAGTCGCAGTTAATTGGGCCATTTACAAGTCAATCTGCTTAATCGATATGTCATGTGTATCGACTTTCTGCCCAATACACGCCAAATCACTCCTTAACTCTTTAATGTACTCATCATTAGCATCGAACCTCCTCATCATTTTGTGCAACACATCTTGAACTCGCGCCATTCTATCTCTACCATCCCTAGGAGTAACTTCACAATTTTGAGGAGGGACATAGGGACCATTCCTATCATTTCTGTTACCATAGTAACCCTTATTGAAGTTGTTGTCGCGGTTGTAGTTTCCATCTCGGACATATTGACCCTCACGGTTGTAGTTACCATAGATCCGACCTTGGTTTCCTTGACCTTGGCGCCAATTCTCATTATTTGAGCCTTTGACACTTGGTCGGAAACCCCCCGTCTGTTCATTTACCGCATAGGAATTATCCTCATAATAGCATACATCATTTGGTGTTTTTGGTTTAGACAAGTAGTTGACTGCATTTATCTTTTCTGCACGCCTAGTGACATGTTTTAATACCAACCCAAGCTCAGTTCTTATTTGAGCCATCTCTTCACGCATCTCATCTGTGGTTGGGTTGTGAGTGGATTGTACTGCGAAGGTATTTCTCCAAGTATCTGACTTCCTAGTACTCCAAGCTTTATTGTTCCGGGAGATTTTCTCTAACTTTTCAGCAATCTCGGCATAATGGCACTCCCCATAAGAACCACCCGCTATAATATCCAACATCGCTTTAATATTATCATCTTGTTCCCGATAGAAGTATTCCTTCAGTGACTCATCATCTATGCGGTGATTGGGGACGCTTCCAAAAAACGAGGTGAATCTATCCCAAAACTACTAACTGACTCTCCTGGTAGAGCCACAAAGTTGTTCACTCTGTCTTTGTGGTTTAGTTTCTTGCAGACCGGGTAGCAGTATGCTAAGAAAACGTCCCTTAGTTGGTTCCAAATGAAAACTGAGTTATAAGGGAGCTCAGTGAACCAAATAGCAGCCTCTCCTGTCAGTGAGAGAGGAAACACTCTTAGCCCTATTACATCCAAGTCCAAGTCAGGCCTCCCTACAAAGCTTTTACACACATCCCTCACCTTAGATATATGGGCATGTGGGTCCTCAGAAGGTAGCCCTGAAAACAAACCTCTGGCAGTGAGCATTTGCATCAGGCTACTAGTTAGCACTAAGGTGTGGCCGGGTTGTAGAGGGGGCAAGACAAGTGGTCCGTCGGAGTCTTCTATATTGTCATAGCCTCTGTAGTATTCTTGAGGACGAGGAGCGAGATTTTGTCCCCTCTGTTGGTTTTCACCCAGATCATCGGGTAATAACTTACCATGAACATCAACTGGAGCTGGGATGTTCTGGTTTGGATCATCATCATTAATACCCAAGTATCGATTCATGTTGCGTAGTGTACGCTCTAAATCGTGATTGTCGGGAAACAAGGGTTCTCTTCCTCTCGGTGTATTTAGCATACAAGGAAGATAGTTCTACAAGAATAAAAAACAATGAACAAGGTAAAATTAAGAAAATATTGACTAAACTTTAGTAATAAGTTGACGTTAATCTAAAAGCTACTTTCCTTGGCAGCGGCGCCAAAATTTGATACGCTCAAACTTACTTCTCAAAGAAGAAGTAAAGCGGTCGTATCAAGTAAAGAACCCAACTAATACGGTTGGTTTCGTTCCCACGAGGAAAACAGTTCAGACTTAACTTCAATCTATTATTACTATAATTTAGTCAATTATTTCCTTAGAAAACAAAGACAATGAAAGGAGGGGTTTTATTTCTAAATGAATGAAAATAACTAGCTAAATTAAAGTAGACACCTAACATATTCAAATGTTGGAGTTTAATCAATTAATAAAAGTAACTAGGGTTTACTAGTTCCCCACAAGGTCCTAACTTTATAATTCTAACTATAACAATTCTTTCCTAGTATCTTGCATGCAAAGTGATAAGTTATGTATTTCTAAATCCTTGGTCCGGCTTCTAGAAAATTTCACTCCGCACCTTGGTCCGGCTACTATGTTGCTATACTAACCCTTACATTTACCTCATATTAAACATTGTATTCGATATTTGACTAAGTTATTACCTCGTACCAATCAATACTAGCCTATTAGATTGTATACACTAAATCTATGTTGATAATTCTTTTCCTATGATCTACCACCTTGGTCCGGCAAGTAGCATTAAGGCGAGTTCTAACGTTGGACATTCGTTAAAAAGACTTCTAAGCGAAAGAATTATCAATACATGCAAGAAACTATTCTAGAATTGTTATTAGTTAGATTTTATCTTATTATTCACCCACGGTTCCCACAACCCTAGTTATGGAGTTTAGTTACCTATATTCATAATCACAATATTCACATATATAATATAAGAATTCATGCACTTACTTCAATGAGAAAGAATAAAATCCATAAAATTTACTTGATTAATCAACAAAATTACCAACAATCAACTCCAGAGAAAAGTGTAACAATCCAAAGTGTAATAATCAAAATAATCTACTAACAAAGAATCTAACATAAAAGTGTCTAATAACCAATAGTTTAACCCCCAAAACGAGGTTTTTACAACTATTTATAAAAAACAAAAACCTAATAAAAGAAGGACTCTAATTGCTGAAAATCTGCAAAACGTGGCTGGGTCAACGGACATCGCGACGGGTCGTTATGGTCACGATGGGCCGTCATGGACTCCGTTGTCCCATACTTTGCAAATTCTTCTGCTGCTCTCTTCATTACCCTCGACTGTAGGTATGAGGGATCGTCACAGGCACAACGGTCCGTCTAGGGTCTCCGTTCCATAACACTTAAACTCTTGGAATTTGGGTACTGGGACTACTTCTCTGATCATCACGACGAACCAGCAAGATGGACAGTCATGGCTATGACGGTACGTCATGCACTTTGTAACCCCTCACTTGGTCAAACTTCCTCATCTTCCTTCAGCAGCTTCACTACGATGCCACCCACGGACCGTCACAGGCACAACGGATCGTCACAAGCTCCGTAGGTGGTAACAATTCTGTATTTCTTTCTCAAAAACTTCCGCGTTCATCCTTAGACAATTTTTTTGCAAATAAAGGGAAACTTACATAAAAATCAATACAAAGAGGCTTTTGGAAACACACTAAACTTAAGGAAAAGGCATTAAAAATACCATAAAACCACGGTATATCAGTACACACAACCTTTCCTGGTACCTAAGTATGCCGTCATCTCCCAAAGAAAAAGACTCATTCATCTTAACCAACAATGAGGCCTTCATCTCCATCAACACAGGATCAAGATGCTGACCCTTCTTGACTTCAACTACTAAGGATGATTCAGAACTAGGATGAACTGAAACACCCCCACTAGTAGAGTCAACTAACTGCACCACCCAGTCTGGCCAGTCTATGTATATCTTTCACCAAGTCTTTCTTCCCATCCTCAACGTGGGCTATACTTCCCATGCTCATCGTATTAAAAGAATAAGCTACAACATTATCCTTACCTGGATTGTAGTGGACATTCATGTCATAGTCCTTCAACAACTCCAACCACCTCCACTGACTTAGATTCAACTCTCTCTATGTGAAAACGTACTGGAGACTCTTGTGGTCTGTGAACACATCCACATGCACCCCATACAAGTAATGCCTCCACAACTTCAATGCAAGCACCACAGTTGTCAACTCCAGGTCATGAGTGGGGTAACTTTTCTCATGAACCTTGAGCTATCTGGACTTATAGTCTATCACCTTAAGACCCTGCATAATAACACAACCAAAACCAACCCTAGACGCATCACAATAAATAGTGTAATTCTCACCTCTTAGGCAAGGTAAGCACCGGGGCTTAACTAAGTC
The DNA here is from genome assembly GCA_027704785.1 of Solanum chmielewskii. NCBI lineage: Eukaryota > Viridiplantae > Streptophyta > Magnoliopsida > Solanales > Solanaceae > Solanum > Solanum chmielewskii. Next base: position 36,669,804 of record JAKWIX010000324.1, on the reverse strand, counting down.
TTTACTTGAGCTCTGGAAACTCTTCTCACAAGTCTCCATCCAGTCAAACTTGTCCTTCTTCTTAGTCAAAGTTGTATGTGAGGCAGCAATGGAAGAAAAACCCTCCACGAAACTGGGATAATAACCAGCCAATCCCAAGAAGCTACGAATATTTGTGAGAGTAAGAGGTTTTGTGCAGTTCTTGACAACCTCAGTCTTCGTGGGATCTACCTTCACACCTTTGTCGGACACAACATGACCAAGGAAGGTCACTAATTTAAGCCAGATTCACACTTGCTGAATTTGGCTTACAGTTGATGTTGTCTAAGTACCTGCAAGGTTAGTCTCACATGTTGTTTAATGATCTTCATTGGTCTTAGATTAGATGACAATGTCATCAATGAATACTATGACGAAAGAGTCAAGGTATTCACGGAAGACTCTGTTCATGAGACCCATAAATGCAGCAGGTGCATTAGTGAGACCAAATGACATAACTAGAAAATCGTAATGACCATAACGGGTACGAAAGGATGTTTTTGGAACATCTTCATCCCTAACCCTAAGCTGGTGGTACCCTGAACGAAGATCAATTATCGAGAAAAAACTAGACCCTTGGAGTTAGTCGAATAAGTCATCTATTCTAGGAAGTGGATACTTATTCTTGATAGTGACTTTGTTGAGCTGCCGATAATCAATACACGTTCTAAGGGTTCCATCTTTCTTTTTCGCAAACAACACTGGAGATCTCCAAGGGGATATGCTTGGCTGAATAAAATCCTTATCAGTGAGATCTTTTAACTGCAACTTCAACTCCTTGAGTTCAGCTGGAGCAATTCTGTAAGGAGGAATTGAAATTGGTTAAGTATAGGGTTCTAAGTCGATACCAAAGTCCATCTCTTAAGGGGGAAGAACTCCAGGAAAATCATCAGGAAATACATCTTGGAACTCATTCACTATAGGCACTGCTTCTATGGAAGGAATGTCATGATCTAAATCATTAGCACTCACAAGATGACAGAATAACCCCTTGGACATTATTTTATTGGTCTTAAGATTTGAAATCAAGGGATTAGGACGACTCGAGTTGTACCCCTTACAGACTAGCTCTCCTTCATTAGGGAAACAAAATCTCACAACCCTACTACGAAAATCCATACAAGTATAAAAACTATGAAGTCAGTCCTTGCCAAGAATGATGTCAAAATCGTTGATAGGTAACTCAACCAAGTATGCACACATAGTCCTACCACATAGAACTATTAGGCAATCCTTGTACACTCTATCAACTCTTACATTTTCTCCTAAAGGTGTACTAACCACTATAGGATCATACAGAACTTCAAGCAATATCTCAAAAGTGAGAGTAAGCAAAGGAGTTACAAAGGAAAGCGTAGACCCTGGATCAAGTAAAGCATAACTGAACATGAGAATGCTTGCAGCATACCAGTGACCACATATGCAGATTTCTCCTGCTCCTCCCTGCCCTTTAGGGCATAAAAGTTGTTCATCTTAGGAGGCTTGGATATTGTTGCACCCTGTGGATTAATCCTAGCCTGAGCATTACCTCCAGCCTAACCTCTATTTTGTGGGCAGACTCTAACCATATGCCCACTCTTACCGGAACCAAAGCAAGCATTAGTGCCCTGTCTGCACTCTCCACTGTGAGCACGACCACACTTAGCACATTCCTTTCTAGGACGCTGCATCTTACCTCCATTGCCATTCTTGGGCTCAGGTCTTCCTCCTCTAGGTGTTGTACTCCTTTGAGAGTTAGAGTTACCAGAACTCTGTTGCCCCTTTTTGAACCTGGGCTACTCATGGACGTTAAAATTGTTTTTGTGGCCTCCTTGGTTAGGAACTGCCTGATCTTGAGTCTTAGGACTTCTAGCATCACGACGCCCATCTTCTTGCAGTTTTCCTCTACCTACTTGACATGCTCCATCAACCTAGAGAGGTCCGTGTTATCATGGAGTATCACAGATAGACACTCCTTTTCCAGATCTCTATTGATTCCTGTGAGGAACCTACTCATATCATCCCTACTATTAGATACAAGGGAAGTAGCATACCTGGATAGTCTAACAAACTTCAGTACTCATATCATCCTTGTTGTTAGATATTAGGGAAGGTAGCATACCTGGACAGCTTAACAAACTTCAGGGAATACTCCCTGACTGTCATGGATTCCTGTTTAAGGTTGATGAACTCCTCAACCTTGGCCTCCCTCATATCTCTAGGAAAGAATCTCTCAAGGATGGCTGTCTTAAAAATCTCCCAAGTAACTGAAACTCCTCCCAAAACTCGGCTATCTTGTAACATCGTGCACCAAGTCTGTGCAACATCCTTGAGTTGATAGGAAGCCAACTCTGCTTTCTCAGTATCTTTGGACCCCATAGCCATAAAGATCTTATGCACCTTATCCACAAACTCTTGAGGATCCTCTTAAGTCTTAGACCTTGTGAAAATAGAAGGATTTATCCTCATAAAGTCTCTCAACCTGTCAGCCATACTGCGAACTGGTGGGTTCTCCCTCTAAACATTCTGTTGGTTGACCTATTCAGTCATGGCCTGGGCCTGCAGAGTGATGGCCTGTGCCATCTGGGGCAGAGATTCCCTCAACTTTGTATATGTCAACCCAGCAGGGTAAACCGGCAGAGCCACTCCTTCAACTGGAGCCTGGGGTGGAACCTGATTGCCCCCAATAGCTGCTCCTCCTCTCCTTTAACAAATTGTTCTCCTAGTATTCATTTTCTAAAAAACAACAAGGATTTATGTTAGACACGCTCATAACACCAAGAAAATCAGACATTAGAAAAGTCACGATAACATCACAAGAAGAGAAATTTTCCTACGCATCATGCAGTCTCTAATTTCAGGATAGTGGTGCACATCACTACCATGACTTAGCAACTACTCAATGTAATTAATGTGAACTTATTATCCTCGGAATTTAACCTAGCGCTTCGGTACCAACTTTGTCATGACCAGAATCTAGACCTCAGACGAGACCGGTGTCGTTGACCTCTCAGAGGTCGCATACAAGCCTACATACGTCATACTTACTTCATCTAAGTTAATTTTAGTGGAAATTTTGAACTTTTTGCTAACTCACATTCATATAATTCATTCTATTTAAACTCATAAACGTTCAGAAATCAACCATCTAATATAGAGATAATCAAATGAAAGAAACAGTTCATAATTGCATTAAAGTATTTTTGCCAAAATGACACCAATACAAAGTTTGAACAAAAGTGGAAAGAAAAACTAGTGGAACATGCTTCTCTAGCTATAGCCTACGTCTAAGATAGATAATAACAATAGACATCCTGAAAGCATGAGGGCCTACCAAGTCCGGATAAAAGCTCCACATCGGCATAGCTGCAACGTCAACCTGTGAGCTCTAGCGTCCACCTGTGCCTGCACCTAAAATTGTAGAATTGTATGGGATTAGTACACAATTGTACTAAGTATGGGTATATGCAAGCACACACCAAGGACAGACATGAGTAAGAACAACTCTTTTCAAACAACAATATTATCGAAAGTCAAGTCAGTGGACTTGCCAAATTTGGATTAGGAAAGTCATGCCATGAGAGTAACATGCATCATCATACTTATCGTGTTGCACACAACACATAACATCTTGCATATAGCACATAACATATTGCATATAGCACATAACATTTTTCATATCATTTGCTCATATGCCATGAGACCTTGGAATCATGGACATGACATCAAGACTTCCCAAAATGAGGGCTCAACATATGGCACCTCAACTAGGGAGCCTTCTTTAGCAAATATAAAGTCTACTTCATTCATTCATAAGTACTTCATTTCATTTCATTCATAGGCTAGTGTGAACACTAGCGATACCTAGGATGTAGTTTAAGACTTTCAACAGGTTCGCTGTGCAATGATCAAGAATTACCTAGTGTCATTACTTGAGTCTAGCTCACCTCTTGATTATCCTATCCTAACACCTTTGGCATTATTCATTTCATTATGTACATCATTTGAGGCTGACCTCATTCATTCTTGGGGAAATTAAACTTTAACCAACATAGATCATGTGAGCATTATGAAATCTAGTGTCTCCCCCACACCTAAAATAGGTGGAAACACCGGACAAATTGACCTAGAACATGCTAGAACACATGGGAATTGAATCTTGCCAGATCCCTATATTAGCAGTTTAGGTTCAAAGAGTAAGAGATATAACGAGACCCATGCCCGGCATGCCGGACATTCTCATCTCATGAGAGTTACATGAACCTCCGCCCTTCTTGAAAGAAGGCATCACCGCTCATAGCTAGTCTATCGGTGCTCAGTATGGAGTTGCATTACATTCAACTCATACGTCATGGAAGTTGGCTTCTAGTATGAGGACATCGTAGCTCAATAGATGATTTCTCATCTCATCATTAGTATTAAGTGTGTTAATCTCAATACTTTCATTAGAGTGTTCATAGAGACTGATCTCTTTATTAACTTTACACTCTCATAGGGGAGTACGCTATTGTAATATTTACTTAGGCTCATTTGAGATTGCCCTTATCTTTTACATTGGACTCATATCATGTTGTCACCACATTCATTAACATTATCACCTTTGATCTTCATAATTACTAACCCTTTTTTACGTGAATGTTCATTTCATCTTATGTCAATGCACTAGGACATTTAGTGTGTTTCACACTCTTACCTAATCCTTTTAGGGTTTCATAATTTCATTGTTAATTTCATCATTTCATTGTTCATTTCATTATATCATTGTTCATTTCATTATTTCATTGTTAATTTCATCATGTTCCAATGCACTTGGCCGTTTAGTGTGTTTTACACTCTTACTTAACCCTTCTAGGGTTACATCATTTCATTAGATACATCTTAGGTTCACTTATTTTTTACACGTATGATAGACTTATGGGTCTATACATACAAGTCATGAGGCTTCATTCATAGTTCGTTTAAGTGCTTCATATCTTCCTAAGATTATGTGGTACAAGACTTATGCATCTTTTATGTATGCCAAGATCTTAATTTCGATCTAAGTAGGCAGCTTTATTCTTGAATATTTAATTTACGTATAACTTATGTATCAATACGGAATTCGGGCAAGGGAACCCGGTTTCGAATCCCTTAGACAATATTTACATTTTTCATTTATTTTATTTTGGTCCACACGGTTTGGGGACCCAAGATCGAGCCCCAACACCTTTGTTTCCTTTTATTTTTTTTATTTTTCCTTGACATTTTCGAGTTGACCATGAGAGTGTGGGATCGAACCCCCACAGCCTCACTTTATTTTTCTTTTAATTCTCCTTTTCCGCCTAGAGGTCGTGGGTTCGATTCCCACGCCTCGCATTTATTTTCTTTTTCATTTTATTCTGAAGCTTGACCAAAGGTTGTGGGTTCGAATCGAACTCCTCTCATTTCTTATTTTCATACATTATTTTCTAGCTGGGAGCACCCAAGTTCGAATCCCCTTAACCCCATTTCTTCACTTACGTTTTGTAGTATTTTTCACGGGTGATGTCTCGGGTTCGATCCCTAATGACCTCACCTAATTTACACTCATTTATAATTTCAGATTTGTTCATCCATGTTTAGACGAAACCAATCTTACAAGTTGCTGGAATTTTTGTCACGTTTTCAGCTCACTTTCATCAACATTTATACGTAAATTCACAGGATAATTCGTAGATCATTTAATACATTCTTAGGTGAATTTTAATGGATTCATTTAGCCAAGAGATTATCACTCAAATCAGCCACATTACAAGTCATATGAACATCATGATTTACATAAACATTTGTACATAAAATACAAAGAACTAACATGCCATTTCAAGTCCTAAATTGTGACCAATAGCCACGACAACACACCCAAACACACGTACTTAGATTTTTGAAAATTATTAACATAAGTCAAATAAGGTTTTATTAAATGAGAAAAACTCTGATTTCCCTTTCATTATAAATCAGCTAATCAATAATAAATATTAATTAATTACACTAATTTACAAACTTAAATTAAAAACAAATGTAATTCATTGTTTCCATCTAGGTTCAAACCCGTGTGGAGAAAGACTTCACTCTAAGAGCCAATTTTTTGCCCTCTCTCCCTAAAATACCCCTCCACCTTGTTAATTAAAAAATTAATTATATATTTAGGATAATTATGACACTACCCTTAGCTTAGAAAAAGACCATTTTAATCCTAGATCCTCCAACCTAAGATTTTCTCTTTTTATGTCTGGTAAAGACTCCTTCGAATAAATCTTCGTATTGGAGAACCCTACATGGCTGGAACCAACCTTTCCTAGCTCAATTAACTCCCCAAGTTAGTTGGTTTGGCTATAGCAAGGGTACAGAGGTCTGGTTCTATGCGTATCAATCCGTGTGAACCCGGTCTAATCATAGGCATTCTAGACACATTAGGCATTACTTAGCATATCCATTATTAGGGTTGTTACACCCACCAAACTTGGAAATGAGAAACCAAGTTATCTTCAATGGCCCTTCTAGAAGCTCAACGGTAGGAACCTACATAATTGTAGCAACATAAATATAGGTTACTACACACCTGTAGTAAGCCCCATAACCATACTCAATCATGTAAGCCCAACAAAGAATAACAAA